>JAOXJK010000012.1:129980856-130001216 GCA_025774025.1 Xenus cinereus
AATGTCTTATTTATACAATGCAGAGCCATGTCAGCCTCGAATAAAGAGTGTTCTGTGTCGTTCAGCACACACTTGGGTGAAGACACTGGCATAGCACAGCTACTGAGGAGAGGTCTCCACAGTGCTGGAAGATGGCCTTGTAGGGTTATCTACACACCAAGGCTTCCCTTCTTTATGACC
Organism: Xenus cinereus; assembly: GCA_025774025.1. Classification (NCBI taxonomy): domain Eukaryota; kingdom Metazoa; phylum Chordata; class Aves; order Charadriiformes; family Scolopacidae; genus Xenus; species Xenus cinereus. The sequence continues at coordinate 129,981,037 of JAOXJK010000012.1, forward strand.
TTACTCATAACGGTAAAACCCTGTCTGATAATCAAAAGTTTGTCACATTGGGTTTGGAAGGGTTGTTACTCCTTCTTCACAAAGGTTAGCATAACCGCAGGGTGCAAGCAGTAGGAAGTCCACATTAACTCTTTATTTGGCTTTCATCACGACTGATGTGTTGAAGAGGTTTTTGTTTGCTCTAAGTGAGAGCTAGCTCAGATAGCTTGCTTCCTTTTTTTTTTTTTTTTCTTAGAAGATAAAAGTCCAAATTCCAGGTCAGATAAGTTGGAGGATAACAGGGAAAGCCAATGACACAGTCACCACTGCCAGCCTGAATTGCCAGTCTTGAGAATTAGTAGTGTTCTGTATGGGCCCAGTGTTGATGCTGTGTTGCACCATTTCAGGAAAGTCATGGCTGGCTGCAACAGCCACAGAAAACTCAAGATGTGTTCATATATTGTCCCGGTTAATCCATGTTTCTTTTTGCTATGGCACAAGAGGAGAACCACAGAAGCCAGAGAAGCCTCAGGAGCCATAGAAGGACTTTCTGTGTGTTTCAACCAGGCAATCAATGTCATTTTGTGGCAAATCTGCCAGGACTTAGGAACTCCTTCCACCTGCTCGTGGAGTCTCTAGTAGAGTATATCTGAAAAGGAATCAAGCTTACATGTCGCTAAGCCTTTTATTTATCTCTTAAACAATGTATTTGTTACTAAAACCGATATTTACATAATCATTTCCAGATATGGACAAAAATGTTTACACAGGTCCAGGAACAGCAAATATGCCACAGATGGTACATGGAGCAGCTCCAGACAGAGCAGCTCTATTCTCCTTTCACCCCTGTCAAACCAGATCAGGGTCACTTCCAAGAAACCCAGGGGAGTGATCATGCTGGTGTGTGGTGAGCTGCAAGTCCATTGAAGGCAGTAGACCTGGATTACTGACAGGTCCTTAAAACCTGGCCCTCAGTTTTGATTTGCAGTGAAACCTGACTATTCTGGATCTCATTAATTTAAACAATTATTTTAGGGAATACTGAAATGTTGCCACATTTGCCATTTCTTCTGCCTCACTAACACAAGACTCCGTGCTTCTACTGCACACACATTGGCACTATTGCTTCCTTCAAAGAAATACTTCTGCCGGAGTATTTGTTTCAGTAAAAGGACGTGACTGAGTGTGAAAGGAGTATGCATTTGCACTAGAGTCTGCCCAGAATTATGAGTTTTCACCCACCCAAATGATAATATGCCCCAAAGACTCAGTCTATGAAGTGCCTCTGTACCGAGTACAAGTACTCAAGTAAAGACATGGACACAGAATGCAATGGCAGCAATTAAGAAATCTGTTATTATGCAAACACTTAGTGGGAAATAAAAATTGAATGTCCCAGAGATTTCAATTCATTGATTTCATTACTGTTCATTTCTTCCTAAAGAAAAACTCATTGCGCAATAAACTGGTAATCAGTGATGGCAATACAGACACCTGCCATTTCTTTCCCTTGGTACTATATTAATTTGGAACGAACACATGACTGAGTTATTTTGATAGACAAGATCCTCCACATTAACATTGCAGCAGAAATTGCTGGGAAAGCAACAAAGAACAGAGCAAAAACCTCCATTACCTCACTGTTAAAATCCCTGGTGCTCCCATATCTCAACTATTGCCTTCATTTTTTGCCTGAAAAAGAGTATACTGCAGAGAAGGATAAAAAAGTAATCAGAGGAACAGAACATCTTCCATAAGAAGGTAAATGAAATAGTCCACATTTAAGCTTGGCAAGAGGCAACAGATGGAAGATAAGATAGGAGTCTACAAAGTTATGAATGGTAATGAGAAGATGAATAGGAGCAATTATATTCTGTTTCACGCAATCCAAAGGGGAAGAAACACTCAATGAAAACATCAGACAGCAATTTCAAAAGAGAGAGGGGGAATCACCTTTCCATGTATTGTTTAATCAAGCTGTGTTTGTTATCACAGACTATTTAGAGATTATTAAAATATTATTTATTTCAAAAAGATAATGGAAAAATTGATAGAGCACTGCCGTGTAGAAAATGATTACATGGATGCAACCTCTGGCTCAGAAAATATGTAACATGGTGACTGCTGGAAGCTAGGAAGCTATATATGTGTGCATATATGTGTGTATGTATATAGTCATCTACACTTTCCCTAAGCATCTTCCACTTTCTGCTGTGAGACAAACCAGGCAGACTTTTTCTGACATCCAGCACTGCAGCCGTTATCGCACTTTCCAGTCTATCTACAGCAGCTATCAGGCATGACCATTCCACATCGTGTCCTTCCAGCACAGTTCTAATTAAAATCAAGTATAACTAATGGATGAGAATTGCCTTTTTGGAAGAAATATTAATTGATTTCACACTGTTTAGGAGTTAGGTTCTGCTCTGTTAATTAGGCAGCATTCATTAATAAATTTTCAAACTCACAAGAACATCTACAGCAATTCATGCACTTCAGCAGGCTCCTGCTTACGCTGTTTCCTGCTCAGCATTATTGTTTATTGCCTTACAAGCTTTTACAGGACTTTTCCTTTTCTCCTCCTTTTTCTCTACCTCACTTGGCAGTCCCTGTGACCTCATACTTTCAGACCAAGCCGAGAACTTCACCCCAGGCATTTTTATCTGGCCCCATTTGGGCCGGTTACAGATTTGACCTTTCCATTTATAAAATCCTCTTTACAGCACGTCATTATTATCCCATTATTTTTTTTGGCATATGTGTGCTATATTTTCCCAGCCTGGTGGATAATCAGAAAGATCTTTTTATCCTTCCCACTTAAGAAATTAGAGCACAGTGACATTGTATGGAGCAGAAGTTTATTTCTTACAGCATCTTTAACCTTTATTAATTTTTACCTATTGCCCTTGAATGTTCAGCTTATTATTACCCTTGGTATACAGACTTTAAAAGCCGTACGTCGAATTATATGTCTTTATTGCCCATGTTCAACTTACTGGCAGAAAAATGAAACACTAAAGCAACACACATTCCTACTAGACTTTGGATTATGGGAGAGAAATTGTATGTAATTAAATCCTCTTAATGGCCTTGTATTGGGATGAAATTGAATCAGGCTCATCCCTAGTGCTTAGTGCCACAAAGGACACAGGAGAACAGTCATATTTTTTAACTTTCATGCTGGGGGATGTAGAACTTATGGCTACATGAGTTTTTAATACTATTACTGTGAAATGCCACAAGAGCAGCCCTCCGTGCAGCCCAGTCCAGGCCAAGCTGGCAGCCCCAGGCATCTCTGCCAGCGTAGTGGCCTCGCTCTGCGTCAGGCCCCAGCTCCTTGGAGCCCACCCCACAGCCTGCCCAGAGGTACTTCTCAGTATTCCTGATCCACCTCTCCTTTGGCAGTGGAAAAGCCTCCCGTCCTTCGCCCCACCAGTGCAGAGCCGGGCTGCTGGGGGAAAGGCTTCACCAAAGTGGAGCTGGGGGGCAGATGTTCCCTCCTAGACATTGCCCAGGACCTACAAAACTGCCACTCTGGATGGGAGGAGAGGCTGAGAAGGGACCTTCCCTGGCAGAAGTGGAGCTTTCTTTGTTCTTCCAACTTGTTCCTATTCTCCTCCTTGGTTTCCTGTAATTTGTGAGTGAGTAGGATGTGAGGGAGGACAGGCACTGCCCCAGACATTTGTCTGCTACTGTCTTGCCCATCTGCTGATCTCCCTTTCTGTGTCTGGTGGCCCTTGTCAGTGCTTGTGCAGAGAGGCAATGCAGCATGAAGAGCTTTTCTGTGTAAAGGTCCCAGCAATACGTGTGGAGTCAGCACTGGAACTAGGAGTTTCTGCCCCATTTTGATTTACACCATAGCCTTTCTATGCATTGTGCTTCATCCCTACTATTTACTGGAAATAGCCAAAACTGCAAGCCACTTTGCAGTTCCTCATGGAAAAAATGTAAGCCTATGGGTATGTGCCCACAGGAAGATGTTTGTGGCCAGCTAGGAAAGGGTTAGGTGTTAAGCACCAGGGTCCATCTCAGAGCACATGGGATCATGAGCAGAGACAACGTCCATCCCAACTCTGCAAAGCTTCTCCCTGCACTCTGCCATGGGCTTTGCTCATAATGTTCTCTGGGCAATCCTGCTTTAGCAGGGGGGTTAGACTAGATGATCTCTAGAGGTTCCTTCCAACTCTGGCAATTCCGTGATTTTGTGATAAGACAAACTGTCATTGATCTTCGTTAACTTTAAAATGCCAGGTCTCAAACTGCAGCAGATCAAGAAGTGCCTCATGAGCAGGTAGGATAACATCACACCGAGGGCTCCGGCATCACTCCAACACACCCTGTTCACCCCCATGGGTCACAACCCCAAGAGCAGCAATTTTTGCGCCAGTTGAGGATGAGACAGTGAGTTTTCCTGAATATAAAGAGCCCGCATTGCAGATGGGCTCTTTATATTTTCAGTCTACTTCACATCCTTAGTAGCCCTGACCCGAAGGTTCCTTGGCAGACTGGACAAAAAAGAAAAAAGATTCTCATCTAAATTCAGGCAAAATTTTGCACCATCTTGTTTCAGTAGAAGCAGGACTTCACTTACAGTTCAGATGTCTCTGGCTCTCCTGCCAAATGGCCATTTCACTCCTCTGCTCGGTGACCCCATGGAGCAGGAGCATCCCCCTCTTCCTGGTGTCTCTGTAGACTGTGGTTGCTTTGGAAGAAGAGCTGCCTCTCTCTGTATGTGCTCACCGCCCGGGACTGCGAGTCCCCGCAACAGCCAGAACAGGTGCTGATGTAGTACAAACAGTAGTGCTCCGTGCGGAAATAGATATAACGCAGAGGTTTAAGGAAGCCAGTGCCATGAGTGAGGTCTAACTTCAGTCTATTCCTTTGCTTTTACATGGAAAAATCCCAACCTCAATTCCTTCCCCTGAAAACATCACTGCTTCAACTCACCGTTTCCTTCTGGTTGATATCCAGGCTTCACCTTGGCATTTACATTGCAGTAGGAGCCTTCAACCCTGTCTCTGCATTCTGCTCCATTAGTAGTATCTCTTAAGTACACAATGCACTGGAGAATACCAAAGTTAATGCAGCTTCTGCTGAACAATTTAATTTTAAAGAATCCAGCCAGTGTGTGCTATGAAAGCGGAGCTCTCATGACTGGTAGGGTGCCTCATACGTCCTCCTAACTAAGACCATTGGGTGAATGCAGTCAAGCTGAAATTCCCAGTTTAAAAGTAGTTGTCTGAGCCATTTTCTTGCTTAAAAGTAATCCTTTAATTTTATCTCTGCATAAATGACCTCAATATTTGAATGTGCACATCGAAGAAAAATAGATAAATGTGAGAAAATAAAGCACCTGTTACTTGGGTAAGTAAAATTTTCTTCTGGTGAGTAATAATTAAAAATATATGTATCCCTAAAGCCAGTTTCCATAAATAATTTTGCTCATAAAGTGAGTGTTTAGTTTGTCTGCATCTACCTATGGCCAGCTAACAATGAGATGTGGATTTCCTTTTGAAGCAATCATCACTGAAAACTGGGGGTGCCTGTGATCCTTTATAAATATGACATGAATATCAGAGGAGTTTGCCTTCATTGCCCATCATATTGGCATGGTAGTACATTTCTAGGATCAAAGGTGTCTGTACCAGGAATTTTTGGAAACAGTTCTATTCCTCCACAGCTAGCATTAGAGGCTGCATCTATCTGTACCTGCATTGATTATGCCTTGATATATTTAAGAAGTCTTCTGGATATTCCCCCTTGAGTATTGTTTATTCCTTTCTCCTCTATTCCATACTTTAATCTCCTTACTAATCCTCTTTATCTTTCATCCCATTTCCAGCCTCCTTTACTCATTTTCTCACAACAGCTGTAGAAGAAGCACTTATTGTAAGCCACTCACAAGTGTGTTAGAATGTGGGCTATCAAGGATTTGAGAAGATTCTTTCCAGCACTTCAAACAATATATTGTTGAAAATAAACTTGGAATAAAAACTTCCTACGTATGTTGGTATCCTGTACCAAGACCACAGGAGTCCAAACGCAGCAGTTAAAAGCCAACACAAACAACAAAGGGAGCCTATTAATCCCAGCCCCACAAGGCATCTGGGGTCATTCATTCAGTCATTTCTGGACGTGGAGTAGAATTTGAACAAACAGGGTGGCCAAGTTCCTCTGCCAAATGTGTTGGAAAGAGAAAATCATTTGACAATCCAGTAGAAAAACATAGCAATTGCTTTCCAAAATTGTTGTAAGGCGATTTCAAAAATGGTCTGACACCAGGGAAACAGGCAGACTCCCAGCTGGGGTGTAACAGCGTCAGAAGAGGGATGTCAGTCTACATGAGACACTACACCATGGGTGCTTTGTGGTGGGGAGGGGGATCCCTTTATTCTGAACCAGTCCTGGGTACCTTGAATATTTTGAGGGAGGAAAAGGAATGCTGTTAAGGCGTATCGTAAAGGAAAATGGCATTGGGAGTGTGCAGTCAGTTCCTGAAGCCTGATTTAACTTTCATTCAGACTCTTACTGGTGCCAATGCAGTTTGCATCCAGAAAATACTGAATTAGAGTATAAGGATCTTCTTCATTATCATGAATTAGTGGACAAATTACTTTTGAATATGTTGTCTGCCAGCATAGCCTTCAGGACTCTATGTACTTTGATATGGAAGTCTAATTTTTTTCACTGGATTTATGATAATAAGAAGCAGTTCCAGAAGGCAAAGGGTCTGAATGGAAGAAGACAAAACCTAAAAAATGGGCAAGAGCCCCAAAGGCATTTTGCTATCTCCTGTTGAAAACCAATGTTCTTTTAAAAAATGCTGCTTGTAGACACAGTCCTAATCTTCCTTTTAATTACAGCATCTCCATGGGCCCTGGATTTGTCCTTGGAAATGTCTGTTTTCCAAATCTGACGATGCTTGATTTTATAACACATTATTTATACATATTTAACCATCATGAAATGCTAGCCTATCAAATTAACAAATCAATTATTAAACATTTCATGGGAAAGAACATTACAATTCAGATCATAGTATCTTTTCTATTGAAACTCCCAACAGGAATGGAAATAGATTCTTAGATTATCAAAGTCACTGTTAGGTCACTTAAACAAAGGGTTCACAAAATTAATATCAGCAACCAAAATTTAATGATGATAACTTTTCCAAAAGTAGATTAAATGTTGCCATTGAATATTAAATTAAACAGAAAGTGCAGAATAACTTCACAAGCACTGGTCAAACTGAGCCACTCAAGTTGGTCCAGAAATGGTAAAGCAAGATGAAGATGTTCAATTATTTCAGTTATACATTGCACCAAATCTTTCAAAATTACTTTTTCACGTTTTTTTAAATAGCTTATAGGTAAAGAAATGTTAAATGCTAAGTATCTGAAATCAAATATTTTGCTTGAAAATAACCTTTTATTATTATATAATTATTAAAATTATCGATGTTTTTGTTAAACTTATGGGGCTTTTATGATTTTTCAATTAGTCTACAAAAGTCCTTCTTTGCCCAGCTTTTTTTGCCCTTGGCTTATTCTTCTTCCATTCCCCACCAGTGGAACCCTCTCTGCTTTGGCTGCACACGTCTGGGCACTTTTTTCCCATTTGTACCATCTTTTGGCTGGCACAACAGTTATTTTCTCTGAATCAGAGACCTCAAAAATGCTTGCTCTTTTACTACCTGTTCAGCATATGCTATAAGGGAGTTAAGAGCCAGGAGGAGATTTTGCAAGGCACCAACCCTTCAATTAGACCTTTCCCATCAGCAAGCACTCCGGGGATCCGCATTTAACTGCCACCAGGCCATCAGCGTTTAACTGCAACCAGGATTTGACCAGGCAAATTAAGTGGCCAAGATGGATAAGAGTCACTCTTTCCCCTGATCTCAAGCAAGAGGTTGCAGCCTCGCAAAGACAGAGATGTTTTAGTCCAGTGTCTGCCTGGCTTCGGCAGCCTTTTCTAGAATCTGCCTCATTCGCCCTGTCACTGCACTGGGCTTTGTGCGCATCTCACCTTGGTTAAAACACTTGTTTTCTCCTCCTAGTTGGCTCTCGCTCATGTGAAGGAATTGCAACCTCTTTCACTCCATTTAAAGTGACACGATAGAATTTAATAGGATTCATTACCACTAACTGTAATTACTGGTTAAAGCCCTTAATTTAGACCTTAAACCAATGCATTTTTGCAGATAAAAAAGGCAACAGTGTGTTGTGATCTGCACTGAAATAGACACTTAGCTTCCCAGAGCCATATTTTATTCCCTGTTTTCTGTTTGCTTCTTGTGCTCCCTCTCATTTATTTTATCCAAAAGCGCAAATGTTGTTTATCTTTTCCAAATAACCCCTGTGAAACACATTGCCTTTTCAACTAGGCTTGCCTGGAGGATGGGCCCAATGTTGCAAGATCTTTGGCTTCTCTCCTAGGATGAGTGGTTTCATGTTAGTAGTTGGATTTAAAATAAATAACAAAGCTTATGCTTCCGAGCACTGAATTTACAAAGAAGAATAACACAGTACTGCACAGAGGCTGCACCCCTTTAACTCCTCCCTGCAGTTTTCATGTTCCTTGCAAAATGTGAATTTTTAATTTAAATAGCTTTTTTGTTATTTTCTATAGAATAAAAACCTCCCTTCCCTTCCTCATCAATGAGGTGAAGCCACACAAAAGTATCAGGGGGAAAAAACATTGTCTGAATTGATTCTGTCTGTCTTCAATGACAGCAAACTTCAAAACCTGCTATAAACCATTCAAGCACATCAAGGGATAGTCCAACCCAGGTGAAAAACGCACGTCTCCTGTGTCAGCCACCTCCTTCTCAGCACCACACATGCCTGCAGCCCCCGGCCTCGTGTCTCTGCACATAAAAAGCCCTTAGCAAAGAGACTGCGGCTGTGGGAGGCTGAGCAATCCCCTGCAGGAGCCCAGATGCCCAGGACAGTGACACAGGACAGTGACACAGGACGGTGACACAGGACAGGGTCTCTCATGGACAGAAGTGCTTGGGACACGTCTCTGCTGCCGCCTGAGGCTTGTGCCCCACACTCAGCCAGTGCCCCCAGGCCCCTGTTACTCAAGATCATCTGGTTTATACACAGAAGGGATCTCTCCAACCAGCGCATTAACAACAAAGCAACACACTTTGCACAGTTTCCAAACACAGTGAACTGGGTATTTTTTTTTCTCCACATGAGTATTTCATTTCAACCACATGTCTCTCTGTTTCCAGTCCCAGGAGGCCCAGGTGCTGAAACATCTGGCAGAGAAGAGAGAACATGAGCGAGAAGTGCTTCAAAAGGCTTTGGAGGAGAACAATAACTTCAGCAAAATGGCAGAGGAAAAGCTGATACTGAAAATGGAACAGATCAAAGAAAACCGTGAAGCTAATTTAGCTGCTCTTATTGAACGTCTCCAAGAGAAGGTAACCACACCATCACTCCTCACCTTAGACTAGAGAGGAAAATCTAATCAATGTTTGGAAGAGCTGTTCTGGGTAGCTCTTATCTCAGGTGCTACACTTGAGCAGTTTTTAAGTCGGAGCTCCCGATGCCTATCTAAGCCACCACTCACTTTTGAAAAAGGCTGAACCTCTATAATCACACAGTCACAGCAGGGTTGAGGTTGGAAGAGGCCTCCACAGGGTCACACAGAGCCAGTTACCCTGGACCATGTCTAGGCGGCTTTTGAATGTCTCCAAGGATGGAGACTCCACACCCTCCCTGGGCATCCTGTGCCAGTGCTCGGTCACCCTCACTCTGAAAAAGTGTTTCCTGATGTTCAGAGGGAACATCCCATATGTCAGTGTGTGTCCATTGCCTCTGGTCCTGTCACTGGGCACCAGTGAAAAGAGCTTGGTTTTTTATACCCTCCATTCAGGAATTTGTACCCATTGATGAGATCCCACTGAGCCTCCTCTTCTCCAAGCTGAGCAGTCCCAGCTCTCTCAGCCTGTCCTCATTGGAGAGACTCAGAGATATTCCGGTTCCTTAATCCTCATGGCCCTTTGCTGGACTGTCTCCAGAGAAAGGTTGATTTTCTAGCTTTTAAGAAGTGCTGTGAACAAATGAAAGGTCACTTGTGTTTAGATTTTGGCTTTTAAGAAAAGTCTTGGTCACATCAAACAGTTGTCCTGTGTCTGTAGTTCTTGGTTTCTCTGAGGAGAAAGGTGAAAAAACATGGGAATAAAATCTTTTCTATATATCAAAAGGGGCCTGTTCTTCCACAATTATTGACACTAAAAGAGAGCAAATTGTCTTTGGTACAGCCAGAGGAAACGGGTACATCACAAACCCCACCATGAAGGATCAAGGGTGCCCTCTTCAAAACAAACCTTCCACACAAGAGAGGGAAACATGCAAATAAAGATTTAGAAGTGTTAAGAAAAAATTAATGAGTTCTCCTTGAGTGATCACTTGTTCCTCCCAATGATGAGCTTTCTAATATGTTAGTAAATTGACTAACAGAAAAAAATAGTTCTCAGAGGTCTCAATGAGGTCTTCATAAAAGCACCTCTGCTTCTTTGATGGAGACGAAAGTCTTGGAGAGCAGGGAAGAAACAATGGAAGCCAAAGGATGACGTTACAAGTGACTACGGAAATGGGGTAATTCTTGAGCTTAAGAACTGTACTCAGATAACTGGACATTTTTGCATTAGATTAGTTTGCAGGTACATATCCCAAAGCTTATGAAAAAAAAGGCAAAAGCCAATTAGCCATCCTTAAGGTCCACAAGGAAACAGGAAGGACAGCTGAAGCAACTCTCTGTCCCAGGTTAATGTTAACAGACTGTTAAGCCCTGTTTCCACAGCAATATGATGATATATCTGCATGAAACCCAAAGAAGGTTTCTGAAAAAATATGACAATAACTCATTCGGGAACATTTGTAGAGACCAGTAAATAAAAATTGCATGACTATATAGTTTTGCCAACACCAAAAGTGAACCTCAAATATGCAGGAAAAGAAGAAATGAGATATCTGGGTCCAAATCTTCAAGTTACACAGAACTGTGAACACCCTGAGGTTTTGGTGTCTAGAAATTCCTACAAAAATAACTTCTGGATACTGCAGTTATCAGGAGTGAGGAACAAGTCCCATATAAAATCTGGCATTCAGGATGGATCTTATAAGAAACTGTGATTTACAGTCAGTTGATGCAATGAGCTGTCTTGGCTTGTGATCCATAGTCCAACTCAGACAATAAAAAGACAACCGTTGACTTCAGTGAACTTTTGACCATTAAAGACCCTCTAGTGCATGGAGATAGCTAGGAGTGCCCTAAACTGAAGTCAGCTAGAGATGGATGTTCACTTCCGTAATCACCTTGTGCTCGTCATTTGGTTGTCTGGGGGTTTTTTTCAGTGATTAGACACAAGAGGTAGAAGTCTGATAGTTTGACAGCTGAAAGGAGAGAGGCATAAACAAAAAAAACCGTAAAACCAAGAAGTTGCCAAAAATAATAGTTTTATAAACATCCCAAGTAGAACATTCCTAAATTCATTTGACAGCTGGTGTCCCTGACCACAGGCTCATTTCCACAGAAGTATCTGAGTATACAATGGCTCAAATAAATCTAAATTAATTATGAGTGCTTTTGTAAAAAGGAAGACAGCACAGCTGAAAGTGGACAGAAGGGTCTAGCATTGACTTTTGGTAACTGCCTCCCAGAGAGAGAATGGGGAGGCCAGCTAGCTTCATCCTTTGGTCTAAGGGGATGTTTGAGATGTTCAGATTGGCCCATCTTGGTGGAACTAAATTCTTGGACCTTTATTTATGGTTCCTAAAAGCTACAGATAACACAGCAACTAACGCTTCTTCTGCATGCAGTGTGAAAGCAATTAATTCAAGCCCACTCATCCTTCACTGTATTTAGTTTAACTTCTAGGAATTCAAAGAGCAAATGTGAGCATGTGGCACGCTTTATGCTGCAAGCAACACCTATCTATGTGGGCCTTCAAATTGAAACTCTGTGAGGTGGGGAGGATGGAAAGGCCACATCAGATCAAAGACTGAGCTCCAGAGAATGAGCATCAAACATGCCTCAGGCTGGTCTGGTGGATGATACCCCTGCTAAGTTCTGTCCTTTACAGATGGTTGTGCTGTGAAACAAATTTTGCACAAGCAACAAATGTGCAACCTAAATAGGTTGTCATTGGGACCGGTGGAATGAGAGAGGTTTGATTTTTCCCTTCTTGATGTTTTCCAGGAGAGGCATGCTGCAGAGGTCCGTAGAAACAAGGAGCTCCAGGTGGAACTGTCTGGCTGAAAACAGCAATGGTGGATGTGACCCATCCCCACCATTAGTAAACTCCCCCTGCCTATATTATTATGGATCATGCGATATCAGTATGGGAAATGTATGACATGGTTTAAAAAAAAATAATCAAGAACTCAATAAAAAACTTTAAAAAAGAAACAAAACTAAAAACAAAACCAATGCGGTCTCTTTGCAGAATGATTTGCTTGATGTTTAAAAAACTTGGATCTTATTTTGTAAATACTTACATTTTTGTTAAAAAATACAAGTATTGCATTATGCAAGTTATTTCATAATCTTACATGTCCTGTAACAGGCTTCTCATGTTGTCAATTTCCACTCGGTTGAATTTGCTGGGTCTGTTCATTCGAAGCACCTCACGTCTATTTCCATCCCCTGCGACTTCCATTCCAACCCACCATGAGGTCAGTAGTAGTTCTATGGTGCTAGAGACCAGCCATTGCCCAATAACCTCCACCGCTTTGCCATCAATAGGCTTTGTTGAAGCAGTGACTAGATCACAGATATCGTGACTTCACATCCAGCTGTCCAGGACAAAAGGCTCTGAAAATGTAGTTTCTTCAAATGCAATTCACGCTACAGGACTCTGTGGTGTGCTCTATAATTGAGCTTAGATTGCCACGTGCGGTACTTGTTGCCTCTGGTTTTTGAGGTGAGAGGCAACAAATACAGCTGTGCAACAGAATGAAAGGAAGTGGGATCAGTCTGAGGCAAATTCAAGAGGCACAGTGTAACCATCAAGCTATGACAAATTCTGGATGATGCCAAATAGCCATACAAACGCTAATTGTAAAGTAAGCTTAATTCACCACTTGAAAATTTATTGATGGAGCAACCAGAAGCATCAAGTGGCTTTATCTGTAGATGCCATGATCTATGATACTAATCTGATGCTACCGCATTACATGTGTAATAGTACAAGAGGCTACCGAATATTTCACCTGGGACCCATGAGCCAGTTGTTACCTTCTTTTTTTTTTGACACTGCTGACTTCCATTTGTCATGACCTTTACTCCTCAGTGTGAGCCAACCCTTCCTAGTGACGGACATCTAGGTCTAAGAGGGCTGAAGCAGGAGGAATGACTAGACAGGGTGCTTGTGCCAAGTACAGTATCACCAAACCTAACACGTCGTCCCCAAAATAGCTGCAGTTTTGAAGTTGTCCCTACCCCCTGGAGGTTGCTGCCTGCATATTCTACTCTTCATTAGTGCTATTTTCCTGTATGTCATTGTGAGCAAGCTGTGGTTAATAAAGAATTGGGGTTCTGTGAACTGAAAAAGGGCTTGTCTCTTCTCTCGCTCCATTACTTCTCTGACGTGCCCATGTGAAGAGAAAAACTAAGGTAGTCCTAAAAGCATGGAAATGAGACTTAAATAAGACCTATTAATAAACCAGGCCTATTGGTCTGCTAATACAGGTCAAATCCCTGCTATGTGTTTGCCAGTGCTGAGGCTGGTGGTTTTTAAAGATTACCATATAAACAGAGCCTATAAATGTGACCTTTAGCACTGAGTTTATTAAAAAAGAGAACTAGCCACACACACATGCACATGTACCCCTTAATCCTGATGCAATATTGAGGGGAAAAAAGGGAATTTGGGGAAAGAAAAGTAAATAGTGTAACTCTGGGTTCATACATGAATAGCTGTAGCAAGACTGGCTGTTAAGACACTGATTTTCAGGGTGAAAGGGATTAATTTACAGGATTTATTGAAAAACACAAAATCGCTGTAGAAGCTGCTGAGCTGTAGAGCTGAGATATAAAATTGGATTTAGAACTGGACAGGTGATCAAAAATTGCCTCTAGGATTAGTTTTCTCCTTTAAAGTGGCATCATTTACTTGCTCTTTCAGAGAGATGGGCTAAAAGCTCCAAATCTACAACAGTCAGTTTCTGACCCACACAGCCTGTTTTATTTCGGAGCCGAGTTATGTCCCTGGAAGGCTTGGCCCATAGTCAAAAAGCGACAGAAGCTGATCCAGATGCAAGGCTGGGGGCTCAGCTGTGTGGGCAATGAGCTCTGCACCACAGACCGAGAGGAGTACTTCCACTTGTTATGGCAGCTGGGTTTCCTTGCCTAAATTCCTTGCCTTTCTGGCAAAATTGGCTGGCAGAAGAGCCAAATAGCAAACTTTGAATCTGGATGTCACGAGATTCATTGTTGCCAAGCCTTCAAAGTTTGTATATTGCTTTTAGCCTCAGTAAAAAAGGTCATTCAGTGAAGCGTATATTTCAATTTAAGGTCCAGGATCTTGAGAACTCCTGGATTTTGGTTTCGTTTCCCGGTGGCAAGTCACCTACAGTTTTCCCTGTCCATTGACTTAACAAGCTCTGGTCATGCTTCGAGGCCCTTTTCTGTGTGTCCTTCTGGCTACGCTTGCTCAGAGAACAGGCCACAGACAAAGCTTCGCTGCTGAGGCCAAGCAGGGCAGATAGCCTTGCCTCCATGGGGCTAAACTCTCTTCCCCCACAAACAAGGGTGTCCACACCCAAAGTGCCAGTTGGGATGGTTCCTGGCACGTGTTCCCCCCAGCACAGACCTGGGCATTGCCTGGGAAACGCTTCTCCATGGGCACAGAGACTGCACCAGGGAAACGGGTGAAGAACAAGACAGTGTGAGCGCTGCAGACCTGTGTCAGGATGCACGCTCTGCTCCTCTTCACTGGCATCTCTTAGCAGTTGTGGGTCTAGAGTTCAGTTTATTAAGGTCTGTAAGCCTGTTTGCAAATACACTGCATATTTAATCTAAAATAACAAAAAGAAATATCTGGAGAGCTCCTGCATGCCC
Source organism: Xenus cinereus (assembly GCA_025774025.1). Taxonomy (NCBI): domain Eukaryota; kingdom Metazoa; phylum Chordata; class Aves; order Charadriiformes; family Scolopacidae; genus Xenus; species Xenus cinereus. Next base: position 129,996,091 of record JAOXJK010000012.1, read on the forward strand.
ATTTCCTTATAATACTCCTTTTACTATTTCCTTATATTTCGCTTTAGTGCTGCCTGCCTAGCTCCTCCTGCCCGTGCTGGCAAAAGCACGTTGGTGCCAGGGGTCTCACATGTGGAGCTGCAGATTAAAGATCTCTTTGAACAGCAATAAAATATTCAAAGCATCCACTTTTAAAGCATTAGCATTCTGGTCTCCTGAAATACCTCAGTTTATTTTTTAATTCAACAGCAAGCGGAGTGCTCAGGACTTTTAGATTAAAAACATTAGGCCGCTCCTCCGGTGAACTGCAGGCAGCCAGCCGTGAGCCATGAGCGGCCGGTGCTGCCATGCAACCGGGGACCTCCTGCAGGAGTGGAGGGAGCCTGGACCCTGGCACTGCTCCGGGGGATGGGGGATGGTCCCTCCTCCCCCCGAGGAGCACCGGGGCTGGGCAGCCAGGCAGCAGTGCGGCACCCCGGGAAGGTGCTTCTGACTTGGGGCCTCTGCAGGGCTACCCCGAGGGCGGGCAGGGCTTGGGTCCCGCTGGCTGAGCCACCGGTGGTGCCAAGGCTGCCACAAGGAGACCCCCCCAGTAACCAAACAGGAACCACTCAAACCTGTCACGCTTCACATGGTCCTACTGAGGCCATGGAATTTATGCTCAAACCAAGGCAAATGTTTCCAAAGCCACACGGTTTAAACCCATGGTTGATCCAGAACGTGAAAACAATGCCTTTTTTTCCCTTTGTTATCACCTTGCTTGTCACATGGAGGGTTTTTCACTTAACCCTTCAATAGCCAAATAGCAATGTCTGTCTGCCCCTGAACTCCAGAGCCCCCAGAACACCACTGATACACGGGCACAGGGTCCTCTGCCCGTCTGCCTCTCAGCAGTTCTGTCGGAGGGACCGGCACTGTCATCCGTGTAGGAAAAAGCTTCACTCCCAGCACCTTAAGCCACACAGAGAAGACAAGTACTTCTCTCTTGTCTCCCAGAAAAAGGGAGACATTTAGGGCAGCATGAACACCTTCGTTCTCATCCAAATGCTGTCTGCTCCCATCACATCAAATCAAATCCCCCCCATCAGGTTTTTGGTGGAGGGAAGAGAGGATTGTGTGGGAAGCAGCAGGCCCTACTCCCTCCTTGCAGCACAAGCCCCGTTCTGAGCATGTTTTAGGGATGGAAGGAGCAGCTGAACACTCAGCAGAAGAGCGATGGGAGGGAAGGAAGGGGAGAATTTCAGATGATCTTTCCCATGCTGCTGGTGCAATAGCGCCATGCAGTGGTCGGTCTTAATAACCGGGGATCATCTCTAAATACACCAGGGACTGCAATGATTTCTTCTGGAGGATACCCATTGAGTCTGCTGCACAGCTTACACTAGGTCTTTATGTCAGGTAAATGGTGGCTCTGACATCTGAAGACTGAATCCAGCCAATCCCAGGTTTAACTCCACTGAGAGTTAAATTCCAGCATGAGTGGCATGACCACGGGTAGATGTAAGACCAAAAAGGGCTGATATTTTTGCGTGAAACAAGCCAGAATTACAATTATTGCAACACCACCGTCAAAAACTCTCGTGATTATGAGAATATCTGCATTACTGACCTTTCAAACATGTCTAGAAAGCAATAGATAATACACAGCAGCCAGTTCAGAAGAAAGACAGTATATGATAAAAGAAGTATAGGGAAGAGCAAGAAAAGATAGCATCAAAAACCACCAGCCAAGCAGGGGCTAAATGAACCATGAAACTCTCACATTTGAAAAGAAGACTTCATGTCCCAGCAGAGGAGGCAGGATGGTCACCCTTGAAGCTGTCACCCTTGAAAAATACTAAACTCTTTTCCCACCCCTTACCCCGATACTTGGGCACAAGACAGAGAACCCTAAAATCCAGCTTACAGTATAGATGTATATTGTGGTTTGGCCTCAGATGGCAACAAAGAACCATGCGGCAGCCGCTCGTGCAGACCTGAGCCCCCACCGCCAGCGCGGCCGTGAGGGGAAAATCAGGAGAAAAAGGGCAAAACTCGCGGGTTGAGACAAAGCCAACTTAACAGAACAGCAAAGGGAGCAAGAAACAGCAACAACAATAACACTGACAGAGGAATATACAACCACGATTAGGATACCCCGACCACTCTGCTCCCCCTTCCCTGGCTTCCTGTCCCTCCCCTTCCCCAGCTAGCTCAGGCTACCCCTTGGGCATGGCTCCATGGGATGGAATACCTGTGCCCCTGCTAGGTCCTGGGGAGAATTAACCCTATCCCCGCCAGACCCAGGACATCATCCACCCCTTATTCCATACCATTTCATGCCATGCCCAGATCCTACAGTTTCCTGTTAAATACTATCAGTTTCTCCTGACATATACATATATACACATACAGGTATAATATTCTTAGTCTATAGGCCATCACTCTAAAATGTCCACTGAGTTCATTTAACCCATGACTTCAAGTTCCATCTGTTAGAACAGTCTCTCAGGGCATGCAAGATGGTGTGCGTGGGGCTGGACTGTTGCATGCTGGGTTTTTTGGGCCTTGTGGCTGATGTATCCGGTGCAGCTCATGTCCATGGGTTGAAGATGTTGATCTCAATGAAGTTGCTGGGCGCCAGCTGCTGAGGTCGGTTCTGGTCCCTTCACTGCTGCACTTTACTCGGTTTTTAATCGGAGTCCATTTGTCATTAGTTTGGGTGCTTTTTACTAAAGTACAACCAATAGCAGTCACCAAAATGAGATATACAGTGGCAGGGTCATTTAGCAATTAACATCATACAGTTTCATTCATTGGGTATTCATACCCAAAATAAGGTTCCCATGTGGTACACACTGAACTTACCATCCTTCCGCATCACCCACCAAGCGCATCTGGAACCTTGAGCAAAGGCTCAAGAAGCAGCCCTGTGGTTTTGGAAACCTTCTGAGAGCTGGGAGCCGAGCAGCGCTCCATGCTCAGATCCCGATGGAACCTGGGCAGCGGCTCCCACTGAGAGGGCCCTCCCCGCAAGGCCTCTGCTGTCTGGCCACCCCCGATGGGCTCCTTGCTCCGGGGTGGAGAGGGGTGGTGTGGACAAGGGAAGGGCTGTGCATGTTGTCTACCTGGGCTTTAGTAAAGCCTTCCTGCCCGTGGCTTCAGAGGGCATACACTTCCCTGGGTGTAAAACTGGCTGGAGGGACAGGCCCAGAGAGCAGTGGTGAATGGAGTTCAGTCCAGTTGGTGGCCGGTCACAGTGGTGTTCCCCAGGGCTCGGTATCGGGGCCAGTTCTGTTTCATGTCCTTATCAAAGAAAAATAATGTGGCAACATAGTCTCCTTAGATTTCTTAATCATTTTATTATTATTACAAAATTTTAATAGAAAGAGAAAGAAATTCCTAGACAGCTGAAAGGTTAAAACGGAATTAAGAGAGATAGCACCTTTCTACAGGTCAGAGCAAACTGTCAGCATTACAGCATTTAGAAGTGTATAAGTGCATGGTTAGATAACTTCTGCCCTGTAGGGATAATACAAGAGAGATAAATTCAAATGTAGCTTCAAAAGCCTGGGCTTAAAAGTTTAAAATACCTTAACTTTCTGGTGTTAATTGTGTGGTTCTTCACACTGCACTGGGAAGTGATCTGGGCACCCCACATACAGTTGTTGTGCAAGTCGTGATAAAAATGATTCATTGGAGAAGGCTTGTTCATTCAGCAGAGAATAATTCAGTGAAAATGCCTTGTAGTGAGCAGATTTTTGCTGAAGTTCTGGTCCGCCCTGGGGGAACTCTCTGTGGTTTCCTTCCCCAGGGCAGAGCCCCTGCTGCTCTTGGGGCTGGTGGCTCTGCGGAGGGTGTCTCTGGAGGATCTCCTCATGAAAACAGCTCCATTTCTGGTTGATGGGGAGATATGAATTGTTTGGCGTGCTTTATACAGATCCAAAGGGCTCCTGTTTCCTCTCCCCTGCGTGCACGGGCAAGGAAGGAGGGTGAGTGGTGGAAAGAAATGTAAGCCAGCACACGGCCACTGCGGAATAAGTGGCAAGCTGTGAATTTCACTATGAATTTATGAATCAAAATGTGTATTTCTTGGCCCATGATTTTACTGAAGTTGTAAAATCACATGCTTCCTCTTTCCAGGACTACCTGAAAAATATGGCTGATTCAAAAATTTCTTTTGTGAAGGAATATACCTAAAAATTAAGGAAATTACTGGGATATTCCTGTAGGGTAGAAATAGATATATTTAGTGGCAGCTGGAGATACTTTAGGGAATGCATAGGGTTTCAAAGTCAAGTTTCATTTATATGTACATATTGGTGTTTGTGTAACTAAGAGCCTGGTTATGCTGCTCGCAGTTCCTTTGCTGGCACGCAGGCAATGGGCTGGTGTGCTAATACTGGCCATGCCTGGTTTTGAAAATAAAGTCTTCTGCTGGATTGCAGAACTGCAAAACTTTCCAGATCTCGCACCCATTTTAGAAAGATTGCCCTGAAATGCAGTTCTCCACTCCCTCATCTGCCTCCCTGAATCAGTAACAGATTTTCAGTTTTCAACATCTAGAGAGTAAATGATGTGAAGACTTCTCACAGCCACGCTCTGGTGCAGTTTATGACTGAAACCCCATAAGAGAATTCTACCTCTTGTAAGCCAGAATTTATGTAGTTGACTCAATTGCTGAGCCAAGTGACAGGCTCCACGCTCACCATCTCCCATACACACAAGGTGACAGAACCAGAGGGATTACTGAAGTATGACAGCTGCACATCTCCCTAGAAAGCTGGATTCTATGTCACTCTGATTTTTGTCATTCAGGAAAGTGTTCTTCCTCTGCCCCTCTGCTCTGCCCTGGTGAGGCCCCATCTGGAGCACTGGGTCCAGTTCTGGGCCCCCCAGTTCCAGAAGGACAGGGAACTGCTGGAGAGGGTACAGCAGAGGGCCACAGAGATGATTAAGGGCCTGGAGCATCTCCCTTACAAGGAGAGGCTGAGGGACTTGGGTCTTTTTAGTCTGGAGGAGACTGAGGGGGGATCTGATCAATGCTTATAAATACTTAAAGAGTGGATGTCAGGAGGATGGGGCTGGTCATTTTTCAGTGGTGCCCAGGGACAGGACAAGAGGAAATGGGCACAAACTTGAGTATAAGAAGTTCCACCTAAACATGA
>JAOXJK010000012.1:130010233-130025659 GCA_025774025.1 Xenus cinereus
TAGTATTATTGTTAATTATTTAGTCTTAGTCTATTAAATCTATTTATATTTCAACCCTTGTGTTTCTTTGTGTTCCCTGATTCCCCTTTCCGGGTGTGGAGGGGTCATTGGATGATAGAATAATTGTCTAAACGACAATAGATTGTTATGGGTTTTCTCAAACCATAACATCTCCCCACCATCCAAACGTTTCATCCCACAGCTGCACCCCACACCGCTTCCTACCACCCACACCAGCACTCCCGCCTCTCCCCCCCACTGCTTTCCCTCTGCTCCCGGGTTCGGCAGAGCTCAGGGTTCCCAGATGCAGGCTCTGCAGCCACATCTGGCTGCCCCGGGGCTGGGAGCAGGAATGGCAGGACGGGTGAAGTCACCAGGGGCACAGCAGAGGCTTGGGGTTGACACAGCGCAGGGACCGGTGGTTGCGACTGTTCCTTCGGAGGGAGCGGTGTCACTTTTTGTGCGCATCCCCCCCGTTTCCCTTTGCTGAATGCCTCCCGGGGCGATTTCGGTGCTGGTCCAAGTCCCACTGAAAGGGAGTTGTTTGTTGCTGCTGCGGGCTCCCCTCCAGCAGGGACCTGCCACCGCTGACCCTTGCTCTGGTGTGTGCGCTGAATTAACTCCCACCCCCTTCCTTTAGCTCTCGGCTCCCAAGGGAGCAAGTGCTTTGAAGAGTATAATCCCGTCAACCTGTCACCCCGAGTGCCGGAAACTCGCCGTTCCTATGGTTACTCTGCCCGATTCCACCGGTGGCTCTGGCACTCGCATTGCAGCTGGGAAAGAAACATCGGCTCCCCCCCTGCAGCCACCCCCCACATACATCAGCTCTGCGAGCAAGATGTTGCTGCTCCAAACCTTGTATTTTTCTTTACCGACTTCTGGCTGAACGGGTGGATTGTTGGATGCCACTCGACACAGTTCAAAACTAGTGACCGCAGACTGAGTGGAAGCGAATGGGAGCGAGAGAAGAGGAGTTTTTAGACTCCTTGCGTGACCTGTTAGCAGCGCTGTGACTGTAAAGGTGTTTTCCCAGGAGCTGGACACTGAAATCCACGTCTGCGTGTCTCTGAGGTCCAGACACCCCGTTGAGAAGCCAGGCCTGGGGGCGCACTGAGCATGCTGGCCCCAGGGTCTGTCCTGCCGGTGCCGTGCATCTTTGTGCTCCTGAAGCCAGTTCTGGTTCCATCACCACTGCGCTTTGCTTGGTTTTGTCAAAGTTCATTCTTCAGTGGCCTGACGCTTGGGTACGGGGGCATCTACGTGACACACTTACACAACCAGCTTCTCTATCCGGGCAGCAATATTTTGCCACAATGGGGCAGCCCAGATGGGTTTGCCTCTGCGCTGCCAGTTGCTCTGCTTCCATTGCTGTAACCACCCCCGCAGAGCATTTCCCACCATCCATGACTCGCTATAGAGATAAAGTACTGGCCATTTTTCTTGTTCAGCAGTATCTAAAGATGGCTTTCACCTCTGCAAACTGGCTCAATTCACCTTGTTCTTCAGCGGGTTCTGCGACTCGTCACATAGGACTCCACACAGCAGCCTTCCACTTCAATGTCTTCCTACAATACAACAGAACTCATCAATGAGCAGGGCATATTTCTTCTCATTTTCTGGTAATTTATTGTATAGTGGGGCCTCTTCAGCATGTGCCACCTTCTCCTCTGGTGATGTTCTGAAATTTTTGCCTTCTTACCAGTCGATGATAACTTCCAAGATTCCTGGGTGACGGGTTTCCCATTGGAGTCCACTGTGCGATCAGTGCGACCCACTTACTCCACGTAGCATCAGCTGCGTGATGCGTGGTGGGGACCCTCCCTTTGAACATCCAGCCCAGCACCAGCAGTCGAGGTACCAAGAGGAGCTGTGCTTCTGTACCAACCACTTCCAAAGCAGCTCGACCCCTTCGTACGCTGCCAGTATCTTTTTCTGTCGGAGTATAGTGGGCTTTGGATCCTCCGTATCCCCCACTCCAAAACCCTAGCGGTTGGCCTCGAGTCTCCCCTGGTGCCTTCTGCCAGAGGATCTTGGTAGGGCCATTTTCCTCTGCTGGGGCACAGAGCACATCTTTAACATCTTGTCCTGCCCAGGGTAGCCCAAGGGCTACCACGCTGCCACTGCAAACCACTGCAGCAGAAAAACATAGACATTACATGTTCACACTCATGTGCCTCTGTAGTGATGTCTGGGTTGTCAAGACATTCCTGTCTTCGAGCTGGCCAAGGATGGGGATGATTTTTACATCAAAGTCCTTGCTGTAAGCAGAATGCCTCAGAATGCAACAATTGTGCTGCAGCACAAGTTTCAGCTCTCAATGTTTGGAAGTAGTGTACAGCTATAAATAAGCAAGACCAGCACTGTCAGCATCTTAACAGCAGCAGGGCAGACAGATTCCTCCTCTGGATGACTCCGAACAATGCAGGTAGAGTTTGCATTTACCTGATTAAGCTTTGGCTCACCTCCAAATCCAGACCTGGCTAATCTGTGGATGCACATTCAAGCTGCTGACAGGCAAAGCTACCTCATGCTCACTCAGCCCTCTGTCTGAGGTGGGAACGTGCAGATTGGCTATTTTATCACTTGATTTCCTTTCCAATAATTTTTCTTTTGCTATGCAAGCCTCCCTGTGAGTCAAGGCTCTTGCAGACAGCAGCTTCTTCCACTAGACATCCCTTTCTCTCCTCCCAAAGCACAGCCTGCTCTGTGCACTGAAGGAGGCCAAGATCCTACAGAAGGAATAACACCAGGTCATGTTAATTAATGGCTGTCTCGTAATAGATGCAAAAGGGGGCTGACTTGGAGTGACATTGTGTAGAAAATTCTGGTTTGCTTTGCAGCCACCTTTGCTCTGAATTACAGGAAAACACCCTAGTGTCCGTGTGTGTAAGAGCATGCCTTGTGTGTAAAAGCAGTAGCATGTTATTGGCAGGACAGCCTCTTTCAGCATTGCCAAATGGTAGAGGGGACAATGGACACAGATGTGTGTCACCTACAGACAGCATCCCACCAAGGTGACAATTTCACCACAGCTGGGCAGTTTATTTACCCTCATGCGCTTTCCTCAGCATCACACAGTACAGTTTGCACCAAGTATCACAGAGTAAAACCATGTTTTTCTTTTTGCTGACCTTTTTCCAAGCAAGCCCTCTTTGGCTAGTTTGCCAAAATAGTTTTCTTCTTTTCATATGGTACTTTTGTCATAATAAGACTGAGGAATAATCATGGAGAAACTTGCTCTGGTTTCCCGCTGTCAAAATCCTCACAGTCCATCAAGGAACAGCCTGACCAGCCATTCCTCCTGTGCAGTTTTTGCAGCTTCAGTGTTTTCAGAGCAGTGTTCAAACCATGCTTTGTGCCATACAGTGATGTATGGAGAAGAAGTCCGTGTTCCAAAGACTTTGCAGTCTGAGACCTTCTTTGGGTTTTCTTTGCAAGTAGGATGCAGCTTTGAGGAAAATGCATGTGTGCTAGTCATTCTTTCTGGGAAGCACAGGATAGAAAACAATTCCCAGACCACCTTCTCCCCCCGCAAACTGCTATTTAAAAGGATGTTCTTTCAAGGGGAAAGAACTGACTTTTTGGCAAATTGAAACCCATTTTTCCTAACAAGTTTCCTAGAACTACATTTCATCATGCAAAACTAAAAATGAAAGCTGAGCTGTTGGTAAGTACAGTTTGGAATAAAGGAAATCAAAGTAATAGTTTATTGCCTTTGAAGGTACCAGCCAAGAAAAGCTTTGATGACAAGTTAAAGGAAAATGGTGCGTATGCCCACCCGATGTGGTGGGCACTGCCTCCTGGAAAAGTGTCTCTTTACTTTCTCCCATGTGATAACTTGTCTTAACCTCACACCTTTCTGCCACAGCATTTACCAGGCACCTGCTGTCCCACAGCAATCAGCCACCTGAGCAAAAGTTAGACCCAAGGAAACAACCAGAGCGTACGACACCCCTCAATCGCAGAGACGTGACCTGTGAAGGGGTGCTTAGCACGTGTGACAGGAGTGAGAAAGTGCCAGGGATTTTAATTGTCACACGGCCATTGGGACTTCAGCTGAGGTTTCATCATGGAGGTCCTGGCAAAGTCACCTGATTTGTGCGCTTTAGGTAAAATAAAGACTAAGCTTGACTGGTTTGAATGTGAAACCATATTCCAGGCAGGCAGGGTATTTGCACGTGGGAGGATATAAAAATCAAGTCCTATCATCAGTTGTCCCTTCCATTTCGCTACAGAATACCAGGAGAAAAATAAACAGCAGAAAAGCAGTGCTGCTCTCATTTTGCCAGAACAAAGTTAGATACCGAACCTACTTTTTGTTAGAGAAACTTTTATTTCTTAAATCGTATAAATGCGTATCAGCTTCTGACCTGAAGGGGTACTGAATCCAAACTGAGGGGTCATAAAGCAGCTAATTCTGAGATTCAAGCCAATTTAGAAGAAATCACAGTAAGAAAACAGCAACGGCCTGTGCTGACACTGAGGATATTTTCTTGTGAGATGCCTTATTTCAGTCTTGCCCACAGTACTTAAAAAACGCAGCATTCCTACTGGTTTCAGAAAAGTCAAGGCTTGTGGGCGCTGCAGAGCTGACCAGTACAGCTGGGCAAGACCAGCACCCCGTGTGGATCCACCGTGCTCAGAGTGACCTTCATTCCATCTGCTTTTAAGAAGAAAAATTATTCCAAGAGAAATAGTTTCATTCCAAAATAGTACCCATCTGAAAGATTTATTCCAGATGATCTCAGTTACGTGGGAACAGGAGCTACCAGAGCAGCATGCCAGGACAGCTATAGCAGCAACTTCCCATGTGGACCCAAGGCCCTCTTTTGATCCGTACTGCTGTAGCTGTGACAAAAATCCCTTGTTTTCACTGGTTACAAAACCAATGGCCAGCCATACGTCACTGTCCGAGCGCTGCGATGCCGCGGTGATGAGCTCTGCACGGACACCTCCACCGTCGGCATTAACGAGGGTGCTGTAAAGCAAGTGCAAACAGTCACACGCTCTTAATGCTTACACCACAGCAAATGTGTTTAATCCCACACAATAGCCCCGTTATAAAACGTCTTAAAGCCGTGGTTGGCTGGGGAAGCGGCGACCACTTCTCACATATATAATGTATACCAAACATATTCAGCTTGGCAGGAGGACAAGAAGCTGTAAGTGTCACGCTGGAGCCTAGCCCCCTGACGGCATGAGACATGTGCTTGTAAGCTGTCTCAAGGAGGATATTTGATTGCCCTCTTTCTTCTTCTGCCTCTCTCCCAACAAAAGCGGAGTGACCTCCCCCATGACCTGGCAAGTGCTGAAATCCCCCAAACACATTTTTCTGTTGTGCCCCGACGCCGAACAAAAGGAAACAAAGCAGCCTGGATATACTTGAGGTATGGAATGAAAATAATAGCTGGCTCTTGCTCGCCCTGCGAACGCCCATCTTCACCTCCTGCCCAGCACGGTCCGCGCTGCCTCCACGCTGGTCTGCCGCCTTGCCGGCAGCTCTTTTTGGTTTACGCACTTAATTAATTATTTATGCCTTTATTTATTTATTTGGAGAAGGGCAGAGTGGGGGGAGGGAAGGGGGGGGTCTATGTAATTGCAGTTTACACTGCGTTCCCACGCTACTATTGTTTGTGACTTTGTTTCCTATTCCCATCACGTGGGCTAATTAGTTGGAGCTGCTGGCTAGCTGGGAGGCGTGTGTCTGGAGTAAAAGCAGAAAGACCACTTCCTGAAGGGATCTCGGCAATCTGAACAATTCTTTGCTTTACTTTCAGCCCTCTTCCTCCCCTCCCTTGCTTTACCACTCAGGGAAGAGAGAAGAAGTGCTGATTGTCAAACACTAGCCATGGGAGAGGCACGGATTTTTCTCTTGTGAAAAGGAGCAACTTATAGAGTCAAAGAGAATCCGGCTGGAAAGAATATCTCATCTGTGTTTAACAAACTTGATTTTTATTTTTCTCCTCCAGAAAGCCCAAATGTTTTTCTGTTGTGGCTAAGAAGGTAAAAGCATCATTTTCAAAAACAGTCAGGTTATTTTAGCCTGCCCTGAGGAAGTGACTCAGATTTTTAAGGCAAGACTAAAGCTAGCTCATGCCACGGCTTGCAAAACAAAATGAGACCCAGAGAGAGGGAGAGAGAGCGAGAGGGAGAATTACCTGAGTCATGGCATTTGCTTATTTGTGCAGGCGTCAGACAGCAGGGCCGAATCACATGGGGAGACCGAGTACCTGTGCGTGGATCAGGTGTTAGGCTCAATGTTTGATTTGCTGCTTTGGTTTTTTTGGTTTTTTTTTTTTTTGTGTGTGTAGTTTTTTGGGGGGTTTTGTTTTGGTTTGGTTTTTTGTTTGGGTTTTCTGGGGGTTTTTTGTTGTTTTGTATTGGTTTAGTTTTTGTTGTTGTTTTTTTTTTTTCCCATTTAGATATCTAATGAAATCCTCCTACCCATAGCCCTGGTGCTTTTCAAATGCTGAGCACACTAGACCCTCCTCGGATTGTGCAGCCCACACAGGCACCGGGCAGGAGCCCCTCCGGTGGGAGCTCCTGGGGTCCCACCATCCCCGGTATCACATCAGCAGCCTCAGCTGAAAACCATCCTTCTCCTTCGGGCAGCAAGCCCCGGGGACGTGCTCTTCTGCCATTAACAGTCCTTGTCCCACCGGTCTAGAAGGACCCTCCACGTTCTCTGGTTTCACAGGCTGAGGAAAAAAGCGGAGGGCTGAGAGCTGGCGGGAGACTTGTAGCTGGGGCTCTCCTCGTTTCAGTGTTATCCTTGCTCCCAGAGCCAGCAGAGACACCGGCATGACCTACTGCATTGAAGGGCGAGCACTAAGTGCTCACCCAGAACCAGGAGAAGGTTTAAGACTTACATTTGCTTCTCTTTCACCGAGCACGAGCTTGTGAAAGCAGAGTTTTGCCGGCGATAACTGTAGCCTGGCTCAGCAGAAGTAGGTATAGCCCGTGCTCCGCCAGCGTCCAAGGAAAAGCCCCAAGCGATGGCTAGCAGTCCGCCCCGCCGTCCAGGGACCACAGCCTGGTAAAAATCAAAATTTCCATCCTCTGGGAAATTCCTATATTTCTACGCTTTTGTTTTGTTTTTATTTGGGTCAGGGAGAATTGAAGTATCCTCAGTCTGTTTAGTTTGGGGTTTTCCTGTCCGTCTGTGGGGAAAACAAGTCCCAGGTTTTGGAAACAGTGAAACGCTTCCCTGTGAGTCAGCTCAGCTTTAAAGGGCATCTCTTCCAGTATCGCATTAATACTTGGATATTGTCATTTGTGTCATCTCCCAATCCTATTTTTTCTTAGAGACCGGGCCTCCATTCTGGTTTATCTGGTTCATGATTCCCTCTTCAGCTCAGGGTACAGGAAAATATTTTGAATTACTGAAGGCACAGGCTGGCTGGCTGGATAATTTTCCTGCCATGGAAAGAGTGGCAGAGTCACTGCGCACAGCTTTAGAGCTAGCATCCTCATACCATCATGCACATGCTGCTTTCTGTTCATAAAAGGTAGGTAAATTGGGAAAATATTTGCAATCCAGCTTTCAACGAGATAAGGAGCTAGAATTTCAGGAGAGATGTGATCAAGCAGCTGGTGGCCCAGCCCTCTGCAGATGAGCAGGCACTTGTGGTGCTCCAGTAGGTCACAAAGCACAGTCTGCCTTGGAGTTGAGGTCACCCGCCGTGAACGTGGAGAAGCTTAATGAGGCGAAGACTTGCAGAGTCCACCCTGCATCATGGCCTGCTTTACTCAGGAAACAGGTGGCGAGCGAGGAAGCACCCTATAGCAATATGGAGGGCATTCACGTGTGCGTCGTTAACTCCATTATTTCCATTAAATAACCTCTGCCTTGGCCCCAGATTTTTACCTTTGGCAACCATGACAAGAAAATAGTCCTGAACAGTGTCCTGTCCGATTTTCCTTTTCCTGGTGGAAAGCATTCCTCTCCTTGGGAACGGCTACAGCATTACCAAGGGGGAAAATAGGCTTTAATGCAGCACTAACACTATAGAGTCTGCAGCTTTTGACACCTGAGGTCTTCCACTGGCCTTAAACATTAAAATTATTTATTTCTTTTATAATACAACTCATAAACTGTTCCAGCCACTGACCTCCTAGAGAGATTGCTAATCAGGCAAAAATTGCACTGCAGGGAGTGGCGAGTGCTGTGTTCAGATATCTTTTAAGGATTTGTGAGGACCACCAACATCTTTGCATAAGTAACCTGAACCAAAGGAAAAATAATCTAGCAAAGCAACTCTGTGCACTGTAACAATTACTTCAATTACAAAAACTTCATCAGGAATTAATCTAGTTAATGATTTTTTAGTTCTTGCAACTCATTATTTATATTTAGAAATGAAAAAGGTCCAGCAAGGACAAAAAAATCCCAGCCCATCAGTGAGTCATTCAAAAGCTCTCTGTTCTTTTTCCTGTTTTCTCACTGAATATGGAAAGCCGCTCCCGATTTCTGTCCTGATACGCAAAGTCTATTTGAGCCTGGTTTAGTTGCCTGAGGGAGCTTCCTTCACTCAGACTTCATGGCCAAAGTTGTCCAGAGCAGCCACTGCAATGGAACAGCACAGCTCCAGCTAAAAGAGAGGCTTCGGGTGCATTGGCCACAGTAATGGCAAAACGCTCTGCGAAGACGCCCACCCCTTTTGGAACTACGAATTGTCAACGTCCTCATTTCAGCTTTCTCCCTGGGTGTGTTCCGGTGTACTGTACTCTGTTACACACAAAAATTTAAAAAATGTTGCTTTTTCCACGGTCAGCAAAATTAATCCAACCTTGTTTCCTGCGGAGTGATGCTCTACATCCCGACGCTGGCCCAATATCTGTACCCACCAGTTGGCTCCGGAGCGCCGCTGCCCGTGCCCGCAGGCTGGCACGTGGCCCCCAGGCAGGCGGCGCTGCAGCAGGCACACAGCCTTGGGCATGGGGGCTGCCCAGATCGACTCCTCTGGCACGGCCCACGGAAGACTAATCTAGGTCCTTCTTCTTCACCACTTTTGCATAAAGCCTGTAGGATCTTAATTAGTTCGAATCTGCCATTTGTCAAAGCTGGTGGGTGTTGGCCAACAGGCTTCCATGTTATTGAGTGGGGAGTGACTGACCAACAGACGGATGAAGAGCAAGGCAGATAAATGACACGGTTGCCCAAGCTTGGTTACCAAAGAAAATCCATTTAAAAGGAGTCTGTTTTGAGTACTAAAATGTTTCCCCATGGATTAGGAGGAAGAAGTTATTTCTCTCCTTAGACTTAGCAGTAGCAACGATATTGCTGTCATCCTGATGGTCTAAATAAATGAGATGCAGGGTTTTCAGGAAGAGTCAATATCTTCAGATCTAAGGTTTGTGTGCCCAGCTTATCCACTTTCTCAGCTGTATCATCTGGTCTAGTAAAAGATATTCCCTTTCCTTGCAAACTTTGCCTCTCTTAAGGATGTGGAAGACTCTTGGACACTGGAGCGATGGGCCTCAGAGCAGGTACACAGATCGGAGAGTTAATCAGCCACTCGCAGATTGTGTCTGAGACAGTAGAGCTTTCATATGCTCTCTCAGGTTTGTGATGACTGCAAATGGGGGGATGGTTTCAGTCCCACGTTTACGACTACAGGAATGTAGAGCCCACTGTTAAGTTGAAAATATTTGCATAAAGCATTCAGGTAATATAAAGGAAACTGATTATACCAGCTGGATTACAGCAAGCCAATATTGACTTCAGGTTTTGGTTGTCAGCAAGATTTATTTTACTGAGGGTAAATATTGACTGTGGCACAGCCAAGGCCAGTATTTACTTTGGAGGAATATCATTCTTGTGGCTCAAAACTGGAAGTCGATATCTTCATTGTTATACTTTTTCATAAATACTGGGGGAGGGGGGGCAGGAGGAGGGCGGGTTAGGGTAGCTCTGGCTAATGGGAAACATATATATGCATAATCTAAGAGAGTAGTTCTGATGCAGGGGAGAAAAAAAAAAAAAAGAAAATATGGAAAGAAGGTTATTACCTTGGACCAGCAAAAGACAGGAGCTGCTGAAAGGAACAAAACAGTTGGAATATTATAACTTCCAGGCAAACCCTCCCTACAGACACTGCTTGAAAAGTAAACAGCAATAAATGTAAGCGGTAGCTGCTGTCAGGAAAGATATAACGTTTGGAACAAGAATTTCTGTTCCCAGCCTCCTTTGAGCGGTCAGTTGATTTTGTCTTAGTACTCTGTAAGCCCTACAAAATACAACACGTCTGCTCTGTTATGGGATAAGTTTAGAAAGCCATTGAAATGGTGCTTATTGGAGTCTTTGTCACTTGTGTCTCTGTAAAGAAACACAGCATCTAAACTGAAACCAAGAGGAAGACAGGGAGTCTGTTTGGATTTGAAGGCACTAACGTGGAAAATGCTCTATGTTGTTTTCACTCTGTTGGCGAAACTGTGGAGGATGGCATTAAAGTCCATTACTGTTATGTTATCCATGAAATTTCTTGGCACATGCACACACACCCCATCTTCCTTGAGGCAACGTACACCACTTTCCCAGTCAGCGCTACAAGAATATAAAAATAGCCATTACCCTGCTATTGTCAGAGATAGTCCTATTAATTACGGAGACAGACAAACAGCCTGCAGGATCCCATGGATCTGGAGGAGGAGGAGTGTTCCCCAGGACAGAGCCTAGGTATAATGGCACGCAGGAGGTGCTAACAAGTAACCCCAGCTGTAAAGAACCAGCCACCATCTGGACTACCAAGGACTATGGCTGGTTTCCCATAAGCCTCATTCACGCCACCACATTGCTGCTGGTAGCAGGCCGAGTTTGATGCAGAGTAGCTAAAATTAAAATACACCTTCTTAGATAAGAAGTGAGCGGACTGATTCCTAGCCAGGTATAGCTTGCAGCTGCTGGAGCTGAGACCTTCCCGCCCCTCCAGATGACAAAGGTGTTAATGGAGAATTGGCTCTCCGATCTGGAAATCCAGCCTTGGTGTGGACACCTCTTCCAAGTGGTGCCAAAGACATTCTGTCAAAAGCATGCACCAGCAAAGGAGAGCTAGATGGCCCTGGGTTGCTTCTCACCTGCCAGCCGCCCCAGGAGGCTCAAGCAGCAGTGGGGACGTTCACCGAGCCCACAAACGTGACAGGAGGCAGGTCCCTGCAGCAGGCCACTCGCTATCTCAAGAACATCCTCAGCTGGTGGCTTACAGCTGGATTTGCCATCATCTTTTCTTGCCAGCGTTAATGTTTGCCTTTCAAAACTCTATGGATTTAACAGCTGTCGTGGCGATTGCTGCGAAGATCCAAGCTGAGCTTGTTAGAAATGCCGGCCTCCTTGCTTCCTGTGTTATTTGTATTTGTATGTTGCAGCTCCTCGGAAAAGTAGACATCAGAGCTGAGAAAACTCATCCTGGCCTTCCTGAGTCTGCCCATTCCCTCGCATTCTCTGTGCCTGTGGGGCCAATGTAGGTGGGTTCCCATCAAAAAGCCTTGCTGGGGCCATTGCATGCGCATTGATGGCTCTTCAAACTCCTTTCGGGGGACTCAGATACCGTAGAGGAGTTGCCCAAGTCATCCATCAGCAATGTTATCTTAGGTTTGTCCTCTCTTGCAATAAGTGACTCCCTATATATTTGGGATCAATAAATGTCGGCCTGTTATGAAATGACTTAATGAGATTATGTTACATTAATAAGATAACATCGAGGTAATGCGATCCTCTATTACCTTTGACCAGGCAGCAAATTGTTATCTTATTAATTTTTCTTCTTCCTGTATTTTTATGGCTTGATCTAGAAGGTGGAAGAAATTTTGGCTATGGAATTTTACATTTTCGAGGTAATAGATGTGAATTTTGTCCCTCAATTCACATGAAAATAATTCACCCCTGACTGATGCAAACATCAAGAGAAACGCAATGGGTTTGGATTAAGATCCTCCCCTGCATGACTGCCTCAGAATATCACAGGAGGGAACTCTAGAAATTAATGGACAGCAGTCCTTTCATTGCAGCACCTACAAGACATAGGGTTGTTTAGGAAAAGATAGTTGCCACACAGAGGCATGTGGTCCTCAAGATGAAAAGCTGTCATATGCTGAAAATTAATCTGAGAGCAGCTTGTCTTATGAAAAGCATTTGCTTTCGTAGTGACAAGGGGCTCAGTTTCAGCTTGGATAATTGATTGTGTGTGTGTTCGCCTTGATCAGCTGTAACTTGTGGATCTCACCTTTTTTTTTCCATGTGGACGTCTTCCTTTATTACCAAGTGCTGTTTCCAAGGGTGGGACACATCCAACGCCTTCCCACATGCCAGGCCTTCAGCCTCAGTCTTAAAATAAACGTGAGTTCTCCCAGTGGGCTCATGTGAGGGGTAACCAGGCTATAATTGGGTCCCCCGGGAGGGTTTTACATGAAGAGGAGATGAGGTTTGTGGCTTTCTTCAAGCAAAGGAGTCGAGGGAGGAAATTAAGGGGGACCCAGGAGGAGCTCTCCATTGCTCTCACCTCCCGTGCCAAGAAAGGCAGAGTGATGCATTTTGAAATGAATATTTGTCTTCTGTTCCTGCCGTTCAAAAATATTTCGTTCCCCGTGTTTGTGTAGTTTTAAGGCTTCTTTGGCTTTAGTGAAAACCCTTCCCGTGTTCAGATTCATAACATTTTTTATAACTGGCCACGCTAGAGGTCTGGAACGTTGTCTGCCTCTTTGGGAAATAATTACCGTTTGTGTGGTCTAATAAACAGTCCCAGAGGGTTCTACATGAAATAGCCAGGGTCTACAGGAAAGAAAACTATGTGGAAACTCACGCAGCCCCACTAATCTGCAAGGAACAAAACAAAGTTTTACCCTGGGGTAAGAACCAGTAGCGACTCACTTAATTGCTACCATGTCAGCGTGTGAAACTACTACCTCCGCACAAGCTAATGCGAACCTGATGAGGGTAGATTTCTGATTAAGACCAGCTAAATTTCACTTCAAACGAGCAGATAATCCCTGCGACAGATCTGCTGTGCAGCCAGGGCTGTGTTTGTTATATGAGCCTGGTGAGGCAGCCGCTGGGGGGGACACAGACACCCCAGGGCGGTCACCTTTAATGTGCAATGGGTGTAAATAGGATGGGTGGTGCCTCTGGATCTGTGTCCTTCCCTCAACCACCTCGCTCATCCTGCAAGTGGAGGGGAAACTCAGATGGTGGGTGATGACAGCAGAAGGCAAAGCCCCTTTGATTAGACCACAAACGATCCTCTGCATCTCACTCCTGTTGCCTTCTTGCCCCTAAGAAGGTGTGCTTCAATGAGGGCAGCTCTACAAAGTCTCCCAAGTCCAGCAGCCTCCAGTGTGACCACACGAGGAGGGATTGCAAGTGCAGAGGAGGACAGATTGGGGCTCAGAAAGTCCTAACTTAAAACCTGCTTTGTTCCAGCTGCACAATCCCCAGCGGAGCCAGCCAGCCCACCCAGAGGCAGTGATGCCGTGGCCAAGATGATGCCTGTCTCCCCTCCAGCAGGGGACAACCTTCCCATGGTGGCTCTTCCCCAGATCCCGATCCCAGACCGGGCCGTCCCATGGCCTCGCGCTCCTTGGCTGGGATTTTAGAGAGCAACTCAAGAGCTGCTCCGAGAGCAAAGTCCTGACCCCGTGAGCACCCTGGCCGCGATCCCGGGGCATTGCTCCTGGTGTGCGCCGAGATGTGTGTACGCCGTCAGGCCCTTCAGCGCCTGCCCGCTCACACGGGAAGCCTGTGGTAAAGCCAGGAATAAAACCGTTGCCAGAAAGACCTCCTGGCAGTTCCGCGCCTGCCTTAATCACTAGATTGCACTTCCTTTGCTTCCCCCGTCACACAAGATTTTTTCTTTTTTGGTATTTTTAGTGGGACACTCTCCAGTTTCCAGTGGGTTTCGGACACGGTAAATAACAAGGCTGATGTTTGTTTCTTTTAGGTGTACGTGAACACTTTCAGACACAGATCCCTGTAGTCTTTTCTTTGAAAGGAATCAAAATTCAGAAGTGAGGAAAGCTTTTCTTATAATGCTTTCGATGCTCCTGTAAATCTTTCCTTTTTTAAATTAAATCTACAGAAAAGAACGCAGGGCAATGATGCGGTAGCTCCCACGTTGTTACATGCTGCAGCCACTGAGGGAGAAGTCCCATGGGTGGTTGGCAGCTTTTAGCACATGGCAGAGGGATCCTCATTCATTAACCAGTGGAGATGCTATGGAGACACTGGGTGGGTGCAACGGGGGCGGGGGCAGTGCCAAGACATTGCCCAACTCTGCATTCTTCATACACCATATATTTTAAAGAAAATTAGTTTTGTTTTATCTGAAAATACTGAGACGTATAATTATTAGCTCTCACACAAGGAAACTCTGGTTTTGAAGGAAGTGCCAGGTGGGTTGTTGGGAGGAAAGGAGCAACGAAAGAGGAGAGAGCAGCTGTCTGAGACTGATCAGAGAAGCTTTAAGTGAGAGCAACAGTACCCAGCTTCTCTTTCAGGTCCCTCAGGGTCCTGTGTCCACACTGTTTCACCTGCATGGAGTTTGGGTGGCATGTGCAGACGGGAGAAGAGAGGCATTTGTCTTCTGTGGCCAAGACAACATCCTGAACAACTTCGAGAAGAATGAGTGTTGAGGATCACAGCCACAGGCTCTGTTGATGATCTCTGAAGGCCAAGGCAGGTTAAACAGCTCAGACCACGCACTTGCAAATGTCCACCTTGATAAGCTGTTTCGTTGGTGACGTCCTCCCCACCAGCTTCTCTGAGACCTGCTTTCCTCTGTCAGCAGCCCACCAGCTCTGATGGGTGCACCAGCCCGTTCCTGCAGCATCTCTTTTTGCCTGCCCAGGAAACAACCCCCTGCTCTGCAACCTTCTAACGCACGTTAGTTAATATCTCACACACCCAGTGAGCTGGTAATGATAACAGAGTTCACATCAAAGGCCTGACCCCCCCCTGTCTAATTTGTGCTGCCCAGCCATAAATTAACTGAACTCTACCCCCGGCACCCCATCCCTGTGGCCTCTGAGGTGCTGTATTTACTGGGGCACTCTGTGTGCTAAGTCAATGTGGAAATTGGGTTAGTCATACTTTCCTGGAAGTGGGATCTTGCCCTGCTTGGCTGCAACCCGTGAGCTTCCCCAACACTATGAGAACTTTCAAAACCAAATGCTTTTCCAGTGGAAAGCCTTCCTGCTCCATTGTGAGCCAGGGCCATAATAATTTGCATTGGGAGCTGGCAGGAATTCAGGTTATAAAAAGAAAAAAAGAAAAGAAAGGGGCGTGCTGAGGTGACTGAAACACAGGGAGGTTTGCTTTCAGCTGAGAAAGGGATCAGGAGTTACGTGAGACAGTACGACGAATTTGGTGGCCTTTTACGACACTGCCACAGACTTGGTGGACAAGGGCAGATCAACTGACGTCATCTACCTGGACTT
>JAOXJK010000012.1:130030051-130052420 GCA_025774025.1 Xenus cinereus
CCCCCCCAACTCTCTCAGCCCCCCCTCCCAGCAGAGGGGCTCCAGCCCTCCCAGCATCTCCGTGGCCTCCTCTGGACGCCTCTCATTCTCCATGGACCACTGCAAAAGCAGCTGCAAGGACACTTGCATGTCAGATGCTCCATACATGATGTGTGACCCCCAGAATGAGGGTCATGAACCTGTTTCTCCTGGTATTTTTTCTGAAAGAAAAGAAAACAACACCCCCCAACCATTTCTAACCCTTCAAGTTCGCAAAAATCTCCATTTTAAGTCCAAAATAACCCCCTTGCAAGCTCTCCGAAGCCAGGTCCTCCAAGCAGCATCTTTCAGATAATAAGAGGGAAAAAAAAAAAATAAAAAATCTTTCCTAAACCAGAGCCCTGAGGTTTTACATATTAATTTTTCAGTCGTTAAAGGGAGATTTCTGCTTAACAGCATTTGCTGGGAGTGTGCAAAGGCAGCCTGCAACAAGCTCACCGGCTGCCCTGGCACATCAGCATCTGGGCGAGATAATGAGGCTGGAGGAAGGGATCGATACAGGGAATACCAAGAAGAAAACAGTGAAATACTAAATAAAAATAAAAATATAAAAATAATAGCCTTGGGAAGATGAGTCTTGGTGCAGGACGCCCATCCCCAGCTTGGATGAGGGAAGCCTTGCAAAAAGCATCTTCTAAAGGGTACCAGCATAGAAATATTTGTATTTAATGCATTAAAATGCACTTTATGGTTAAAACAGAAAAAAATTTGCTGCCCGTGCATGGGAGGAGGTGGTGGGGTGGTCCCTAAATGGGGTGGGACTGAGGTCGGACCACACTTGGATTAATAATGCGGCTCATTAAGGCAGCAGTAATGACCCACCTTGGCTTCAGGGTTCCCATCTCCTTTTGGGAGCACAACACCCACCTTTAGCAGGCAGCACGAGAAACGTCCTCATTAGCTAAAGGACATTAATTTGAGATGAGGAAAAAAAAATATAAATCCAAGGTAGAGCAGCCTCCTGGCACCATCGGGCCATTCGTGTCGGGGGGGAACCCCTGCAGCAGCATCTCCTCCGTGCTTCGAAAGCAGTAACATCCTTATTTTGGGATATTTTAAATGAAATTATAGCTCAGAGGGCCAAGGAGCCCATAAGAACAACATCTGAGATCCTACAGATTTTTTTTTATAATGTCCCCTTGTTAAATAAATCGCAAAGTCCGTGGTTGGTGTTACATACAGCATTGCAATATATATATATATATATAAAATTAACTGTGCGGTTCAGTCACCTACCACGAGGACTCCCTACCACACCATGGGGTGATACCTTTGAGAATCCACTGCTTGCCCACACACCGACCCAAAAGGTGGCAAAATTGCAAAGGAAAATAGGAAAAAGGGGTGGGAAAAGCCACAAGCTCCTTGACACCCTTCCCATGGGCATCACTGGTGCTCGTGGTCCTTCGCCTGCGGATGCTGAATGGTTGGTCCAGAGACTTCACCACCCTCTTCGTGCTGGTTCCCACAGCTGAGACGGGGAGAAAACTTAATCAGAAAAGACTTTGAGGGCAAAGAAAGAAAAACCCAGCAAAGCACATTTGATGGCTAATTAGAAAAAAAATACTCAGAAATCGGTGCAAGGCGGATAATCTCCGCTCCCCGGCAGCAGGAGCCGCGCCGTCCCATTTCAAGGTTGAGCGGTCGGGAATATCAATCTGATAATTGTAATGCTACAAATGAAAATCAAATTGAAGCCGGTTAGAGGATCGCATTATAAATTGATTTAGTCCTCGGACAAGTTTCCACCTCCCTGGCCCCGGCTTTCTCTGTTGAGGATGGAGAGAGCTCCGGGTATCAGAGATGCAGGTGACAGGGCGCATCCTTCTGCCCATTTTCCCTCCATCCTGCACCACTTTTTTGGGGGGAAAAAAGGGCATTTTGGGGATTCCTATTGATTTTTGAGCATGTGCAGCTCCGACAGGGTATATTAACCCCTTGGGATGCTGTCGCTGAAACAAGGGAAAGAAAACATTTGCACCCAAAGCCAAGCCAGGTTACAAAATACTGCGAGGAAACACCGCCGATTCCTATAGGATTTATTTCCATGCTCCCAAAAATTTCCTTTCCTTCCAGAAACCACACGTACTCAGCTCCCAAAACCAGGGGATTTTGGTACCAAATAACCTCGATTCACAGTCCAAAAAACCCAGCTATTTCAGCAAAACCCCCGTTTCAGCGCAGCCGGCACCCGCTGAGCATCCCCACTGCTATTTCTGCATCTCCAAGTGCCCCAATATATACAGATTCCTTCTTTATACAGGTAATAATATACATCATATTTATATATATATATTTATATATATATATAGATATTCACACGCAGACACACAGACGCCTTCGGCCGAAGAGCCGGCACCTCCAAAGCCTGCAGGGAGGTCGCCCTTCCCACCGATAAAAACTCCCCTCTTCCCACGCACAAAGCTGGGTTTTGGGGGAAAAAAAGCCCATTTTTCCTTTTTTTTTTTTTTTTGTTTTTTTTTCCCCTCCGTTTAAAAAAAAAAACCAAAAACAAACCATAAAGGGTGATGCACCCAGGGCAGGACCACCCCCCGGCAGCTTTTGGGTGGCTTTTTGAGGTAGGTGCCAGGTGGGTGGGTGTTGAGGGGGGGGTCCCCGGGTGCTATAGCATCAATGGGACCTGCCAGATGAGCAGGGTGCTGTCGGCCTCGCCGCCCCGGCGCGGCGACTCGGCGTTGAAATTACGGTAGCCCCGACCCCCCGAAACGATAGCCACCGAGGAAATTTCCTTGCGGGGGGCGTCACGGGCGCAGGGTCGGCTCCGTACCCAGACGTCGGGGTCGTCGGCCATCTCGTAGATGGAACCGTCCTCCTCGGTGTGTGCCGGCATGCCGGCCGCCGGCGCTTCCCGCACCGACAAGAGCTGCCCGGGCAGGTGGGAGGTGGATCGGAGACGATATTGTAATAAAATCCCTTTTTTTCGCATTTCTCGAGGTGGTGGACCATCCAGCTCCGCGGGTTTCTCTTCCTCACCCTCTTCTTCCTCCTCCTGGTCGCCCTTTAGCACGTCGGGGGCCAGGGTGCTCAAAGCCACCGCCAAAAATTCCACGGGGCCACCATGCCCGTTCAGGGACACCATGCCTTTTCCTGCCAAACAAGAGGGATTTCGCTAAAAACGAGCCCAAAAATAAGGTTTTATCCCTGTAGGGAGGGTTTTTTTTGGGTGCTCACCGGTGATTTTGGGGATGCCCTCCAAGCGGGGCACGGGCAGCAGCACGATGATGCCCTGGTCAGTGCCCACCCAGAGGGAACCCTGGCAGATGAGGAGGCTGGTGACACGGACGTGTTTTTGACCTGCAAGAGGGGAAAAAAAAGAGGGTGAGGGACAATTCCACAGCAGCATCTTCCCAAATAACCCTTCACCAGGCGATTTTTCACGGGGAACGGGCTCCAGAGCCCCCTCAAAACCAAGCGGCATCTTTTGCATGAAGGTCTCCGTGCCAGCAGAGCACTACAAATATAAATAAATAAAAAGAGGAGGGAAAAAAAAAAAAAAAAAAGAAAAAAAGAAAAAGTGTGACTTCTAATGGCAAATGAATATTTTATCGCCAGGACTTAGCGCTGCACGGCGTCGGACTCAGCGAAGCAATATATCTGCGGAGATGCAACTCCGGTTTCTCCGGGAGGACTTTATTAATGACCTGTCGAGTTAAAAAGGATGAGGGAGCGCGAGTTCAAAAACGCATTAATACCCAACGCTCACTCGCCCAGGAAGAAAAGGAAGTGATAAATATTTTAACATGCCCTGGAAAAAAAAAAAAAGAGAGAGAGAGAAAGCGACTTACATGAGTATCTTGCTTATAACTAATTACGCAATTATGTCGCTCAGTAGCTGGAACAAGGCAGGTGACAACCTTGTAAGCCCCGGGTGGGTGGACACGGCTGGGAGATGGTGCTGGAGGGTAAACTGAGGACAAGGGGGTGCACAGGGCACTGGGGTGCAAGGATGCACACGTGGGTGCGAGGATGCAGGCACGGGGATGAAGATGAGTGCAAAGATGCAGGCACAGAGATGAAGATGGGTGCAAGGATGGCATACGCAGATGCACACACACGTGCAAGGATGGGGTGCAGGGATAGAGTGCACATATGGGAGCACAGGGGCAAAGACGGGACGCACGGATGCTTGTGTGGGGATGAAGATGGGTGCAAGGATGCCCTCAGCACAAAGACGGGGGGTGTGGATGCAGGCAAGGAGGCCCACAAGCGCAAAAGATGGGGTACAGGGATGCACAGGTGCAAAGGTGGGGTGTGTGGATGCACACACATGTGCAAGGACAGGGTGCACAGATAAGGGGTACACGCAGGAGCAAAGACGGGATGCGTGGATGCTCGCATGGGGATGAAGATGGGTGCGAGGATGAAGATGGGTGCAAGGGTGCACTCACACACTGCGAAGATGGGGGGTGTGGACGCATGCAAGGATGCCCACAAGTGCAAAAAATGGGGTGCAAGGGTGCACACACCCGTACAGATGGGGTGCAAGGATAAGGTGCACGCACAGGAGCATGTGTACAAAGATGAGACGCATGGGTGCACACGTGAGGATGACGATGGGCGCAAGGATGGGGTGGAAGGATGCACACCTGGTGCAAGGAAGCACGCGTGGTGCACGGATGCTCTCAGCACAAAGATGGGGGGTGTGGATGCAGGCAAGGAGGCCCACAAGTGCAAAAGATGGGGTACAGGGATGCACGGGTTCAAGGATGGGGTGTGTGGATGCACACACACGTGTGCAAGGATGGGGTGCAAGCATAAGATGGGCGGCATGGATGCACACATGGATCCAAAGATGTCACTGGCTCCATCTCCCCAGTCAATGAGACCCCCACGGTTCCAAGCTCGAACCTTTACACCATTAAGCAGATAAATTCCTCACACAATTTCTCTGCAAATCAGCAAAGCACCAGGTCTACAGGTTGACGCCCCAACCCGCCCGTTAATTGCAATTAAGAGCCAGGAGGGAAAGGGGAACTCACCGGGCAGGACGAAGGTGGTCCTGGTGGCGATGTTGATCTCCTGCAGATGCTCCAGCGTCTCGGTGTGGAAGAGGCGGATGGAGGAGCCCGAGGAAAAGGCCATCCAGACCCCGCTGCCCGCCTTGATCATGTGCGTGACGCCGGCCTCCGCGTCCGGGTGGGCTTCGAAGGTTTGCTGCCAAAAAGGGGAATTGCAAAAAAAAATTAAAAAAAAAAAATAAAAAAAGGAAATCAGAAAGGTTGCCCCGGAAAAAAAAAAATCGCCACCATCACGAGCTCTCTCCAGGAGATGCGAAGCTGCACGGGAAGGGGACCAGAGTGACCCTGAGGTCCCATCACCAGACTTTTTTGGGGGATTTTTTTGGATGATCACACGGCCTTTCCCACACCTCCTCCAGGGCTTTTTTCCTTCTTTAAAAGACTAATTTCCCAGGCTACATGCATCTGCAAAACTCATCCCAAGATGGGACGAGACCTTCCTCCTTCTCTCCTACCCTGAAAAATCAGCAATTAAAGGCTCAGCCCCCCCCCCCCCGGTTTTGCTCCGTTCCTTATCGCTGAGCCAACCCGTCGGGCCGCTGCACGGCGCGTCGTTTGAACGCTTTTCTATGATCTCATTATAACTCACATCCTCCGAAAGATCGTGGAGCTGCCAGTTGACCTTTAGCCCCCGAAAGAGTCCTAATTTTGGGCTGGCGACTCGCAGCTCGGCAAGCGAGGCAAGGCGGGCAGACAATAGCGGCGGCCGAGGACAGAGAGCTCAGCACAACAATGAGCCGTCCTTGGGAGCGCTGGGCTGCGATTGTCATCCCAGACACAATCCTGGGAGACTCGGTTGGGATCATTTTCTCTTGGCAGACAGCTTTGAACTCTGCTTTTCCCTTCCTGCTTCTCTGTTAATTATAAGTTTCTGCTTTTTCCCAATGACGGCTCAATCCGCCGGGGGTGAGAAAAACCGAGGGAACAAATCCTGCCCAGTTAGTGCTGCTGAGCCGAGGCTGACTTGCACCAGCTCACTCCAGATTTCACACCAGAGGGCCTGAACTGAGAGGAGACTGTAGCTTAATCGGTCGGCCAGTGGTTTCTATGAAAGGCACAAACCAGTTTTCCTTGCAGAAGGTTTGGCAAAGCGCCGTGATATTCACGACAGGTAACAGCAAAACTTTTCTGCCCACTTACTGATGGAGAACTGCCTTCCTCCTCCTCCTCCTCCTCCTCCTGCTGGCACCAACAGCACCGATTTCTAGAACATCCCGGGGGTCATTTCTCAAGGTCTAGACCGAAACTGGAGCCCCCAGTGAGACCCATTCTGCGCGTCGTGTCCCCTGGCTGGGACACGGGCTGAGCTGGGGCAGGACAGAGCCCGGCCCTGGGCTGCATTTTGAGAATTCCCGGGTGGCATCACTTCGGCTGGAGCCCTTCAGCTCCTGCACTGCCCCACGGAAGCGGTGGCAGCTCTGCAACCCCCTCACAGCTCCAACACCATCGCCCTTACCTGCGGAGGTGACTTAGTGATTGTTTTAAACAAGAGTATCGGAGTTTCACTGGTATCAGGAAGAGGGCTTTTAAAAAAGTGCTCTTCCCACTGTTCTCCTAAAACGGAGGCTCAAAACAAAGCAGGCCTGAAAACACTACCATAAGAAGAACCACGTCAATTATTTTCCTTTCATGGGTGTTACTGACTCATCACAGTTCTCTAGCACCCTGAAGCCAGCTGTAAGAGGTGAAACACATTTCACTTCTGTCAAACAGGGCTTTTTCTGAACGCCTGTGTTTTCCCTGGTTGGGGATGGTGGTAAAAGAGGAAAGTCCTCGAACAGTGAAACAAACAGGGTGCAACTTGTGGCTGTGCATTGGCTCTCCCACTCACGCTCCTGTGTTCCCAAACCTCTCACAACAGCACCAGAGCTAAAAAAAAGCTTTGCTGTGCTCAAAGGAAAATAAGAAATGTGACCATCCAGCCTGGGAGTGAGAGAGGGAAAACTTCTAACTCGTGGTCACGGCTCAAATCAGTATTAATAGGGCACATGCTACTGGAAAAGGCTCCAGAGAAGAAGGAAGAACACACAGATGAAAAATAGAGTGTCATAAAATAGAAATGGAGGCATCTAAATTTTCCCACTTTTGGGGCGGGTATTTTCTGCTGAACTTCTGCCCAGCACCCGGCTCGCAGCCGTACAAATGACTGCAGAGGCGAGTAATTCCCCCCTCCCCCACCCCATTTTGCAAATACACGAGAGAATTCCACCTGCACTGAGGGGGCAGAAAACCAAGTATTTGCCAGGGCTGCCAGCGCTACGGGCTCCTGCCCCCGGAGCCGGGGAGAGGAGGCTGGGCCGGCAGGCAGCTCTGCAGGGCACCCGACGCATACCCAACCTCCTCCAAGCCCAAGCCCAAGCCCAAGCCCAAGCCCTGGCCTCTCCTGCCCCTGGGGAGGGATGAAGTTCCTCTGGCTTCATGCAGACAACATCCCAAGTCCAAGGAGGGCCAGAGGGCACAAGGAGATCTTGCTTCTTCGGTGGGAGGCCGGGTAGAGGTTAGCCTAACTCCCCTCATCTCCGCCTCAGCCTGCATTAACCCCATCGCCCTAAATCCACAAGCTGAGCAGAGAGAGTTGTTTTTATTTAAAGGCAACATAAAAAGCCTATAAAACAGGTTAAAAGCCCCATATAATTATCTTACTTTATTTTATTTTCAGTCCCGTGGTATTAATTATAAAAACATTACGCAGCTTGAGAATTTGATTCCTTCTGCCTGATAGGGGGAAGGAAAGGAATCTCTCTTGAGAAAGGTCTCCAGAGTCCTTAATCCCCATTTGGGGGCCCTGCTCTTTGAAGGGCCATAGAGGAACAAAGTGGCTTGGAGATTAGCGAATGGCTTTTATTTCTTCCCTAATGATGAGAAAAGTGCAACGAATGCCTAGGGCAGATGATAAATTGAGTCAGAAAATGTTGCATGAGTGCCCTTTGCTAAGCTAGAGGATCAGTGTCAATAATATATAAAAAAAAAATGCCTCTGTTTGCTCATAAGAAATGATGTTTGAGTCATTAAACAGTAGAGATGGTATTGGCCATATTTAACCACCTTGTACCTGCAGCCCCTTTGCAAACAACCCCTTTGAAGTGACTTCAAAGGGTCTGTGCACAGAAGGAGAGGCTGGGGT
The DNA here is from genome assembly GCA_025774025.1 of Xenus cinereus. Classification (NCBI taxonomy): domain Eukaryota; kingdom Metazoa; phylum Chordata; class Aves; order Charadriiformes; family Scolopacidae; genus Xenus; species Xenus cinereus. The sequence continues at coordinate 130,038,254 of JAOXJK010000012.1, forward strand.
ATCGGTCACTCCACTGGCTGCTCACGGGACCGCGGAGCTGAGCACAAGAGAGCTGAGCTGCCTCTGCCCAACAACCTCTTTCAGGGATGGGAGTGAAAAGGAAGGCCATCCAAAAGCCCCTGAGAATATTTTACTCCAAAGAAAGGTTCCCTTCAGCCATGGGAAAAAAAAAAAAACCAAACAAAACAACCAACCAAAAATTAGTTAATTCTAGGAAAAAAAAAAAAATAGTGTTGTGATGCTCTGTAGCATGTTTCTGAAAGCATCTGTGGTGAGGGTGAAGAATCCAGTATGCAAGTCACTGGAGACACTCCCCGGTTTTCGAGAGTGCCAAGCCAGGCTTAAGCCAAGGCTAAGCAGGCAGAGGAGTCAGAAAGCTCTGGGGGCATGAGGTGTGCAGGTCAGGAGCTGACTTAATAGAATCTATAACCAAATCTGCAAACCAGACTGTAATTTTTTTTCCTTTCGTAAAGCTGAGATACAGCCCCATTTCAGAGTGCAGACAGGAATTAACCTGCTGAATTATATGGCAGGATTTGTGGAAGCACCTTTTCGTCTTCCCCTCTTTTTATAGACAATTTTCCCCTCTGTGCAGACACCATATGAATCGTAGAATTCAGACTGTTTGTCCTATCCAGACAGGCCAAGATGGCATCAGGATGCTACAACTTCTTGTTTTTTAACTTGGAGGAAAGATACAAGTTCCTTGGGTAGATCTGGAGCTCAGGTCACCTTCTTTGGAAACTAGTGTGATTAATTTTATGTGCTCGTTTTACCTCTCAGTTCATCAAAGAAGAAACCTACAAAGATGTGAATGCTCAAAAGTGCAGTGTTTTTACGTTTCAGTGATATATGATGTTCTCCTACTTATTGTGGCCCTTTAAAAGGTTCAAAAGCACTTTCTGAGGAAAGACACAATATAAATATATATTACATAATTTTATTCTGCAAGATAGTAAGTAACCCTCACCAGAGATGTGTAAACATTCTTCCTTTTTAAAAAATCTAAGACCCATTTTTAGGCTCTTATGTTTGGAGGATTTCATAAAAATCTTGGGCAGGATGAAAAGTCAGGCAAGAACCTCAGGTTTTCTGAGATAATTAGTATTTTTAAATAATGAAACAGCATGAATAAAAGTGTCAACAGTTTATCTCCATGGAGACAAATGAATTATCTGCTACTACAGAACCTGGTTAGCATCTTAGATATTTTGTAAGGAAGGAAAAAAATAATGATAGGGCAAGTGCTCCCCAATTAGCAGTTGGCAGACAAAGAAAATACATTGTAAAGGAGAATGAAGACTAGCAACACGCTTTACTGCACTTTACCTGAATACATAAAATAAATGCTGAGCCCGCATTATTGTCTTCATCAAAATACCTATACTGTGCTGGTGACAAATGGATAAGGCAGGAAAATTACTGAGGAATTTTAAATATAAAGAGTTGGAGAGCTTGCGTTTGCCTCTTGTATAAAACTAAACAAATGTGGGAGCAATAGCTTTTTGTTAGAGCTATGGTTTAGTGATGGTTTTTATCAGAGTTATGTTGATGGTTGGACTAGATGATCTGAAAGGTCCCTTCCAACCCAGACAATTCTATGATTCTATGAAATCGGAAGCAAATACTTTGACTAAGCCAAGGAAGTGTAGAGACTAGGAAAATACTGTGGTCAAGAAATGTAGGGATGGTTGCTGAAGGGAGAAGTTTAGGAGATGGTTTTTACATATGCCAAGGTGTCACACTGCTAGCCTTTACATCTGTGGGAAGGAAAAGTGGAAACATGTAGCAGTGGTTCAAAAGGGCTTCCAGAAAAAAACAAAAATGAATTAAAAAAAGGGTTCAGGCAAACTGTCGCGGCTGGAGGGAGTGGAAGGAGGAAGCGAGAAGGAAATCTTCATGGTGAAAAGCTGTGCCACAGCCTTTGAAGCCCTTGGGTCACAGGAGGGCTAGGAATGGAGGCTTCATTCCCAATTTCATCGTCATCTCCTCACAAACCCAAAAAAGGGGAATGCTGCCCTTTATCGGGAGCAAACTGGAGGACGTCTGCCTCAGACATAAGACTGATGGGGGAGTAGCTGGAAGCATGTTTGTGATCCTGGGAACCGCAAACGTATCGTGAATAGAGCGAAAAGCTAAACACAGGAAGAGAGAGGATCCATAAAGGCAGCGAAATCAATTGTGGTGAAGTGGGGATGAGGGCGATAGGTTCAGCGTTGCTGAGTGAAGATGCAAGAGATAAGGATAAGCAATAAGCAGAAAGCCTTCCAACTATAAACAGGCTGGGAAAAGAGGACTCTGGGAAAGCTGTACAAATAAGCGGAAGTGACATAAAAAGATATTTGGAGAAGCAAAAATAAATCTTAAATAGCGTCCTTTTTGAGAGCGCTTCATAGGGGCACCATGGCGTGGCACCGGGCGTTCAGAGAGGGGCACGCAGCCCCCGCAGAACCCTGGGGCCGACGCTGTCCGAGGGGCAAGGCCACCCTCTCTGTCCCCCGGGGCAGACTGAGGTCTGGATCTCATTTCTGCAGACACCGGAGGTTGGGTGAGCTCTTAAGGAATAAATACCAGAAACATTCAGCTAAAGAAGGGTAGCACAGGCCAGAGGAACCTTCTAGGCAGTCAGGTTTTGATTTCACCTGAATGGAAAGCGAATAGTGGAATAGAAAAAAGAGATAAGCCAAATTTACTCTATATTTTATAAATATTTTGAAATGGTTTTTATACTGAGTAGATGAACACATTAACAGAAGACGAGCCAGGATATGAAGCTTTAATCTGCCAGCTACCCGTGTTTCATGGACAACTTTTCAGTCCTCCCAGTCATGATATTTTATGTATTTACGTAAGGAAACATGAAATAGGAAATCCTGATAATTTTAATCTTATACCCCGAATTGCTGAGAGAGAAAAAGGGAGAAAGACGCTTTTTCATTATTTCCTTTTGGGAGAAAATCAGACACCATGTGGTCATAAAGCCTTGAATTGAAAGCGATAACAAATCCCCTTTCCCAAAGAGCTTACAATGTGGAGAGGGGAAACAAAAAAAATGGGTTTGTGTGTAGAAGGTATAAACGGTCTTTTCATATCCAGAAATGCTTTATTTTTGCATGAGTCATAGCGGGTTTGAGTAAGTCCTTCAAAATGCCTCACACTTTGGCACGGCAAGCCTCTATCAAAAACGGAGTTTCTTAAAGTCACTCAGAGGATGTATGTGAGCTAGGGCAATTCCGAGCTGCTTCCACCGCTGCAGACCCCATCCCAGGTCACTGGCTGTGGTGGCACCGGGGACCTCACAGCCATCACCACCATGGGACCTTCAACACCCGTCCATGTAAGCCTCCTTGGAGCACGTCAGAGCGATACGGCTTTCAGATACCAGCAGGGACGTGTCAGCCCATCTGTGGAGGTGGAGACTAACTGGCGCTAGCAATCAGTTTTGGGGTGTTTGAGTTGGTTTTTTTTTTCTTTATGTTGTGTTTTTGTCTAAAAAGACATCCCTAGGGATGGTGAGGGTGGCTCCTGTCAGGGAAGTCTTTTGTGCCAGCATTTAAACAGGGTCTGTTCAGGATGCTCACACTTAATTCATGCTGTTCCACGTTTTCAGAGCCTTTTTTCAGGCCTTTTACCTAAGCCTGAAAGCTCTCAATTGTTTCCTCAGTGTTTCAAGATTGGAATCAGCTCAGGTTTCTGGGTGGAGATATCCTCTGGGCCATGGTATTGTTGGCCTGTCCCCTCGTGAGCAGCCCTGTGTGTTTGCTGGGACGCTCGGCAGGGCTCCCCAGAGCTGTGCGAGCCCCGCTGCAGCCCTCATGGGGGTACACGGCCCATTTCAGTCCCAGTTGGGACTGAAGGAAATGATATGAAGGAAACTCGTGGTTTTGGACTGGCATGAAGGAAAACACAAGGGATGGGAGGCTTTGTAGCCCCCTTGGCTGACTTCCCACTGGTCAAAACCATCTCATGCTCATCTGTCTCCCTGGGAGAGGTAGGGGAAAACTGTAGGAAAAGCCTCCAGGAGCGTGGCTATCTGCCACAGGCTCATGTTATAGGGTTTCTGGATCACTTCACATGTTTCCTTTTTATCACGAGGAGCCATGCCTGGGACATGGAGAAGCGCCCCCAGAAAACCTGCTCTCAGGGCTTTCCTTCTGCAATTGAAGTTGCTCTGAATTATTTTGGGGCGAGGGGGATGGATTTTTCCAGCAGAGATTTTGGAGACAGCACTTCAGATGATGAAAATAATTCCCTTACCCAGAGGAAGAGCTTTGCACCTCCTCTGGCCTTTTTGGCTGCTTCTGAGGCTGAATAAGAGTCATTAAAACTTCTGACAGTTTGCTTTAAGGCAGACCTAATGTTGAAGCAAGGCTATTCCTGAGGATTTTATTGAACTGCATATAAAAATAAATGATACAGTCGGTATAATAGCCCTGCATTGCCTGTTTGATACTAAAATCAGCTTTGTCCCACCTTCCAGCGCACTTTGAGTCCATCTAATGAGAGATTTCCACCAGGGAAATGCTCGGGAGAGGCTGTCCTGTCGCTCAGACACCTTTCTCTCATTGCAGCCACCAGCCCATGGCTGGATTTGTTCCTGACATCTTGGAGCCAACGTCTACCACATATTCACATCCATTAGTGAGTCTCTCTCCTGTTCTGAATGTTACTTGTCACAATGAGAAAGATGAATCTATTATAAGGTGAGTCACAAAACAGTCAAGACCAAGCAGAAAAAGCCACAGAGATTCCCCTAACAAGCAATGGCCACAGGACGCAGCCAGCAGAAGACAGTCTTCAGCAATGAAAAATCACAGCCGAGACACCAGCCAGATCTAAATTTGTCCCTTTTTATCTCACCGCATTGCTCTGCGGCCATGACATCGTGGGATTTCGCCAAGTCCATTGTCACCCTGCCGTCAGGCGCTGGTGACGCTGCGGGTACCTGCGGGGCGCAGCGCAGCCCAGAGACAGACCTCCCAGCCTGCGTGCCTGCTCCCTTGGATCAAACCCACCTGCTGCCAGGCCAACACGCGCCTGCAGCACGAAGAGGGCAGCTCCTCGAGTTGCTAAAGCCACGGCACAGCCCAGTCCCCTTGGTATTAAATCGCCAGCACCCCCTGTACCTGGTCACCAGGTCACCCCCACGCAAACGCAGGGCGCCCCGCCTGGGAATGTCTGGCCCGAGGAAGCAAATTGCAGTTCACTGACATAAAACCGAGAAAAATTCATCAGCTCACAGGATTCCCACTACAGACATTGCTCAGTTATAACAAGGCTACTGGAACAATCTAAAGATTCTTAGTGTTATTGGGGATAAATGTTACGCGGCAAAAACATGGCAGGTGCTCACATATCGCCTCCTGACTTTTCTAACTAAACTCCTTTGAGTACAAAAAAAAGAGACAGAAAGAAACAATTTAATCCTTGTTGTGGGAACGCATTCAAAAGGAGCAAGAAGAATAGAACCTGCAGCTTTAGCTTGGCATCTCTGTCAGTCTTCTATGTACAGATTTCACTTCCGTGCATGCTTAAACTCTTGTATTTTAATTTTGAGAACATAAACAGCTTTTTCTTGGTACGGAAAGAGCTGGTTGTTCCCGGCCACGAATGCTTTTGTGAAGGACAGTGGTTTTCAGAGCAAGCACATGACTGACTTTGCTGCCCAGACACAGCGAAACACCTCTGCGTGGGCGCTGGTCTCCTGCACTGCTGCTGTTTGCTTTGGGACCAAAGTGAGCTGCTAGAGAAAAGAAGCAGGGAAGGAAATTTCAATTTGATCAAGAGGGCAAAATGTTTTGTGAGCTTTGAAATGGCACTGCAGCAAACCGACGGTCTCAGGAGCGAGCACCGGGCAGCGCAGCATTAGTCAGCTCTGCGCTGCACCAAGGGGCTCAGCCTGAAGGTTTGCTTGGAGGGGAAAGTGCCGGTTTAAAGGCTTTTAAAAGCTCATCTCACATATGCGCACACCCCGCTCTGCAAAATACATTCTGAGCCTTTTTTTCTTAACACTTCTTATTTTCTAACTAAGATAATTGAATGACTCGGTGAACACGGCTGGCATTAAAATCTCGGGGGAGGGAAAAGCAGAGGTAGCAAGCTCTAAATCCTCTGCCAAATCCCCTTTTCATAATTTATAGTCTGTCACCAGTTTATCACTGAGAACTGTCCCTCTTTTTCTCAGTCTCCAGGCTCCTTTCCCAGTGGACAGTCCATGCCAGCTGTCTCGGCAGCAGGAACGTCCTTTTTTTCCCAAGCCTCGACCTGTGGGAAAATCTTCATTGGCCAGTAATTGATTCCACCCTGCCAGCTCCATTACTTTAGCCTACAGTCAAACTGCCAGCAAGCTGGAGACAGGCAGCCTCAGCCCTCCCCTGCTCCCACCATTGAAGTCCTCTCCTCGCCGGGCCATTAGCTACCGGGGCTCTGAGTTGCTGTGTAAGCCCGCCCTGCAATTAGCACTAATTTGAAAATTGGCCTTTGCTAGCAAAGCCAAGCACCTGACAGCTAATTGTTGATGTCAGATTGATGTGCATTTAATATGGAAAGGTTATTTATCAAAGGGTACTTTTTTTTTTTTTTTCTATTGGTCTCAGTTTGGACTGCCACAGGCCCTTACAGCCCACAAACCAATAAAGACCTTATACTTCATTTAACTTAAGGAGCCTTCTAAATACCCTTTTCAAACTCTCGGTGTAGCGCAGTGCAGTACTCATCTATTTATATTGTTTATAAAGAAACTGCTGCTAACCAAGCAGTTATTGTTTTTAGTCTCTTTTTTTGGAATCAAAATATTGAGGGGCAAAAAGAGGTTGATAACAGAATAGCAACCGCCATCCAGCCCTGGGATTAAAAATGAATTAAGTTTTGACTCATCCCCAGAGTCTTGCCAGCCTTTCTTTACGCCAGGTTATTTCAGTGTTCACAGTATCACCTATGCATTCCCCGGCTGTGTGCGTCATAGGAAACACACAGGAAAAAATGTTGGTCCCCTTGATTTTAACACAGGTTTTGTGACTCGTTACAACAGAGTGGGGACTTTCCCGGTGGCTTTGTGGAGACAAAAGGCAGGCTCCATCAAGTCCTGGCCCTGGGATCCGGTGGCAGAAGGTGAAGCCTGGTGCGTGTGGAAACCCCCAAACGCTGCGGTGAGGTTGGCTGGTATCTACTGTAACATGGGGTCTCTTGCTGACGAAGGTCACGGCTAAATGTTTTCCAAGAGTACTAGACTGAAAAGGGCACTGCGAGCCTTGCCATTGGGAGCATCTCCTTGATGCTGCACAGGTTACCATCTGCCACCCCCATAAATAGCTTAAAAAAAGCAAACCCCCCCAGATATTTAAACAGAATCCCATTTGTTTGGAGTGGACACACGCATTTCAAGTCATGCTGAAGTCCTGCTAAAAAAAAACAGTATGGTTTTGCTTGAGAGAAATTAATATATCCTACAGAGGAGGTCAGCAAAGATACCAGTGGCACACAAAAAACTCCAGCACACAAGCTACAGGAAGAAAAAAAAGCTGATGGTTTTAAATGAAGCAAGAGAGGACAGTCTCCAGCACTGAAAGCATGTGTGGAAAGTGAATCAGACAGGACACAAACACAACAACTGTTTGATACAAATCACATTCTGACAGGGAAAGGAAAAGTACCACTGTGAGTTGTGTAAAGCAATTGCTCGTATTCATTCCACAGGTGGAGGAGAAAATTTTCCACGTATACTGAGTGCATCTCCTTTTTGAATGAAGGCAGTCAAATATTTCATGACATCTCTGTCCTCTAAATACTGTGTTTTAAAATACAAAAGTATGTAAATTGTATTCTTCCACTAACTTAACACTACAAAAATTTAAGCAGAAAGTATCCAGCTGTGCAGGATCTAGAGGAGGAGTTTCACACACAGAAAAAGAAAGCCCTTTCAAAAGAAAATGTTAATTAATTCACATTTCTTCATTCATTAGGCTTTGCCTGGATAACAATGGCTGTGCGTTGCATTGAATGTTCAATTTTACCCTCTGCAGTGAGTTGTTCAATAAATTTGACAAATTAAAAATTTGGAGGTGAACATCAAGACACAGTAGCGTTTACTTGGAGCAATGACTGGGGTGGCGTGGGCAGATGGCGTGGAGGTACCCGAGTTACTGGGGCTGGGCGCTGGGCGGGCAGGAGCTGCTCTCGGCACCCAGCACCCAGCAGAGCTGGTGGAAAAGTCCTGCAGGTCCTGGTGGTCCCCAGACAGACGGCCGACAGAGAGAACTTCCATCACTACAAGGGCTGCTACTTTGCCAGGCCTGCTGCGCTCTGCTGAGACCAGAAATCACATCGCTTGCTCTGACGGGTCCTGGGCACGCTGATCCTCTCAGGCAGGAACTCCTGGCCGCTGTGCATTTAGGGAGAGAAGCTGCTGCCCAGGCGATGGGCCACCGGCAAAGGCTCAGCGCATCCCTCACACGTCTGCCATGGTGTGTCCTCCCGATGGGTGATCCCTGACCCTGGACTCAAAACCCCACCTGGCGTCCCTGAAAGCAGCATTTAAACTAAGAAAATGCTCCATTTTAAATATGTGCTTAGACCCCTCCAGGTTGGTCCTCGGCTGGGATTTAAAGATGTGTTGGAAATTTTTGGCAGCGTTGGTATCACCTTGGCCCGCAAGGAGATGTTGAAAGGTACATGACTGCATCCACACTGGATTTTTGAGGTGTGTTAATTAAGACATTCTGTTACCAGCCCTTTCCTTCCTACACAAGACAAAACCCACCAGGTGATAAATGTGTCTGAAATGATTCGTATGTTTTAATGCTTTCCTGAATATGGATCAATTTTAACACTTTTTATAACGCTTGTATCCTAGCCAAGGCAAAGCCAATGACTACAGTCTGATTCACGTACACATTTAACACCCTCTGCTGAATAGGTCCTAGAAAAGAAAGAGTTCAAGAAGCCATCTCACACTTCCCTGCTCTGGGGAGGAGAGCAGCCGGGTAGATGTTTAAGCTGTTCTTAAAGATTTCCATTTCAGTAATGAAAGCGGTGCAGGTTTCCTCAGGCAATTTATCCTTCTTCTTCAGTTTCCTTACTAATAGAAATTATTTTATGAAGTCTAATGCAATGCTCCCCTACTGCAGTTTAAACCATCGCTTTTTTTCTTGCCTTCCATGGACATGGAGAACGCTGCTCCCCGCAGCTGACACATACGTAGTTGAAGCCTTCCATATTTTCATGAGTCTAAACAATGCTGATTTCTCAATGCTTCCTCAGAAACATATTCCAGGTCCCTAAGCACCATCTTCTTCTGCATGCTCAACACCCTCCTTTTTGCAGTACTGAAGCTAAAACTGCAACTGGTGTCCCAGTGGAGGCCATGCTACTGGGAGCAGAGTGAAAAGATGAGTTTGTAGGTCCTACCAAGCTATTCTCCCATTACATGTCCCAGCAGGACACTTGCCTTCCCTGCCGCAACATGAAAATGCTGAATTGTTACTCTCTGTAATACCATTTTTGCAAAACTGTTGTCTCTTCTATATCTGCTCTTCATTGCTTCACAAGTTAGGAGAGTCCAATTGCTTCCCCCTGCCCCTGTGTAGCACTGAGGTTTGGGGCAGAATTCCTTCAAACCTTGTATTCCCAAGGGGCAGAGTCTTCTCACCAGCCCTTCCCCAACCCAGATATCTCTCCACACATCATCGCACATCATGGGGACCTTCCTCTCCCCTGCAAAAATGACATTCCTACTCAGGCCAAGCCCCTCTGCAGAAGTCCCCCTGACACCCTCCAGACCCCACATCGCTCTCCTGCCCGGCAAAGCAGGATGGAGCTGACCCAGAGGTGATGAACGCGTGATGCGACCGACCCACTTAGATGTCCTGCATGTGAACAAGCATCCCTGACTCAATGGAGGGAAGGACCAGTTTTGTGAGGGCATTGATGCCTCCGTTGATACCAGGGCTGAAGTACTGTCTTGGAGAACATCCTCCTTCTGCAGAGCTGAGAACAATCAGAAGACTCGAGAACGGAGGCGCACGTGCAAAGGACAGATGCTGGAGCCTGACTCCATTCCCAACACCGTTGAAGACGAGGAAACTTAGGGCCCCGCTCCCTGCTTTCCCACTGCTCAGTTGGCAAACACAGGCATCTCAGGGGTGACTGCAGGTGGGTTTCTTTCTAATTACTCCATGACAGGCCCCAAAAGATGGCTCCGGTGACAGACTATCCTAGCATCATTCTTCTCCGCAATTTACATAATGTAACTGTTATTTAGACACCCATCAGCATACATCTTGATATGGCATACAACAGCTGCTCGTTCACCAAGAGTTTCAGCAGAAAAAGGGGAAATTTTCATTATATAGAGTTTTGTCTTACTTAAGTATTAATATCACTAGATAATACATATCCCTGGAATATGGAACAAGGGTTTACTTAGGACGAAAAAGCCTCTTTCTATCAGATTGGAACACACATATGTCTCGGTGAGTTTGTATCTCGACTTACTTAAAAAAAGAAGGAAAAAAATGCAACCATTTCATGAGCTAAAATGAGGAAAAGATCTCAGCCTGTCCAACCAAAACAATGACCTGATGCAGGACTCAAGTCTATCAGGTAATGCTCAAGGGAACATTTTAAATAAGGAAAAAGGAGTGGAAGTGGGAAAAAAACCCCACATCATCATTGTATTCTTATTCAGTAATGTTCCTCCACTAGCATTAACAGCTTATCTTGCCATCTAAGCACTTCTAGATAACAGACTGGGTTTTATGTTGAGTACAGGCTGTACCAAGTCACTAAAACCCTTCTATTGTTAAAGATTATGTAAAATGGTCAATCACAGTGTCACTTCTTCCTGTCCATCCCCCAAGCTGTTTTGTTGCATAGTTTCTTATAAAGGCCAAGCATAAAGAGGGAAGGCTGGGAGCAAAGTAGGTAGAGGTGAAAAAATGGCACATTGCAGAGCCGGCCGGTGCACAGGACATCCCACCACCATAGAGGTACATTTCAGAGGGTTGTACCTCAAGGTCACCCAAGCAAAGAGAGAAAAAGATCCAAATTAAACTTGTTCAGTGAATTTTCCCTTGTAAAAACATTTGTGTTTAGTAGCCTGTGCACCTGCAGTGCTGCACCATGCAGTCCATGCCTCGGCTGGTACAACAGGTCCCCGCACAACACAGACATGGAAGATGAGCTGGCATAGGGTCAGGAAAAGTACACTTTTCTAGCATTTCAAGTGAGATTTATAGACGTCTATGTCTACCCATCGTTCAGAAATAAGCTATGTCAGCTCAAAACAATGAAAAATAATGAAACCCGATAACTGAATTCAGAAAGTTGTTTGTGGGTTGGTTTTGTTGTTTTGGTTTGGGTTTTTTTGTTTCCCTAAGTAGGTTTTCATATCCATGTTAATGAAATTTTGAAGGTGCTTTCTGAGGAGGCGCTAACTGGCACAAGGCGACAGCTGCAGTTTGGAACTCCACGGCCAGTGTTTACATGCAATGGGAACCAGCTCCTCTGGTTCCCAATCCTGCATGGGATCCTGTAGGCATCATGACCAGCAGGGTTTTGGGGATAAACCTCAATCCTCAACGGTAATCACCTCATCCACGGAAAGACCTGCAGACCTCAGAGAAGCTTTCAGTAAGGGCAGATTACTCAGAAGAGGTGTGCCAGGCCTCAGAGACGTGGTGATTTTTCAGGCAAGTCGCTGCTCATAGGTTAAACACAGGTGGGCACTGATAAATGCCTTGGAGGATACAGGGTTCTTGAAACCCATCCAGAGGAATGGTGGGGTTAGACGAATGTCATGGATGAAGCTCAGTTTTAGCCAGCTGCAGCTGGTTGACGCAGCACATAGGATGTGGCCCAGACACCTCATCCGAGAGCAGAGCCCCTGTTTGGGGCGGATGACCGAGATGACAACAGCTGTACTGGGTCAGACTAGCATTGTCCAGCTTCCAACCGTTGGCAGATTTGCCTTGGCCAGCAGTGGCTTCTGTCCATTTAGGAATCCTTGACAACTTTCCCCTTCTTTGATTTGCGGAGTCTCCCCTTCAGTCTGTGCACATTTTCAGCCTCCCCAGCATCCGGCAGCAGCGAGCTAACTACGCATCATCTGGGCAAGGCTTTTTTCTTCTGTTTGCTCTGGACTTGCTTCTTGCTGGCTTCATTGGGTGCTCCTATTCCTTGCACTGGAAGAACAACCAATGCCTACCATCATCAAATCAGGCCTCTGTCACACCTGCCCCCAGTCATCTCTTTTCCACAGCACCAGAAGGATGCAGACTGGAAAACTGAGCAGGCAGGAGAGCTGAATATATTCATGCAGGGTTGAAATAAGCCTTTGTTAAGTATTTGCTTAACATATAAATGCCTTTCATGTTTCAAGATGGACAAATCAAACATATGTTCTAATTAAGGAAGGGATCAGATGATGTGTATTCCCCTCAGCAGAGATTTTCCAAAATTTTTTGCCTGGATTCAGCTGTGTATTCTAAGCACATGGATTGACAGGGAGTGGAGATGGATAACACAGGGCTTAGGCTATTTGTGATTTGTGCTAGAGAGTAGATAAAGAAAAGGAACAAGAAAAGTAACACCTGCTTATCAAAAGTCCAAGGGCCGGTCAAGTCTAAATACAGTTTGTATCAAAAAGAACAGCAGAACATCAGCACATCTTCTTTTCATCTGATAAATGTGGGGTAATAAATGATAGATTTAAAGGAAACCTGTGTATCATTGCACCAGGATACATGTCCCCTAATATACAGTATGCACACGCACACAGGCATTGCTATATCATGTCCTGGCAAGTAATGGAGAAAGTTTAGCAAACATACCTGAAATAGCTCACATACTTAGAGATGCCAAACAGGCTCGTTACACCATTTCCAGAGGGGCTTTTTTTCCCCAGCTCTTCTCTTCCCCCAGCCATTGAAATGAAATGAAATGAAATGAAATATGAAAGTTCATGTGGGCTTGCACGCTCACGCAGCCATCAATTAGGTGGTGACGACTTGAAAAACTATCGTTTGTCATTGCAAGCCAAAACGAGCAGCCCTGCTCCTTCATGCCCAGCTCTGGTGAGGAGCTTCCCCCGTCCCGGGCTTGTTCCAGGGCTTTGCCTGCTCTCGCCCCACTGTCCGGTCTCTCTGCCGCCTCCTCCTCCTTCATTCCCCCTGCCCTACACCCAGTTGTACACTCTCCCTGCTCTCCCGGGCTTTTGCAATGAGGAAAGCTTTTTCTCTCCTCTTTTCTGCCTCTCCCCCTTGCTCCAACTGTGTCTGCTGGCAATCCACCCTCCTGGGCACTCACGCTGCCCAGGGAAGTGGTGGAATCACCATCACTGGAGGTATTTAAAAGACAGGTAGGCGTGGGGCTTAAGGACATGGTTTAATGGTGGACTTCGCAGTGTAAGGTTGGACTCGATGATCTTGAAGGTCCCTTCCAACCTGGACGATTGGAGCAGCAGCTACAAATACCCCAATACAACAGAACCCGCTGTTCCCCCTATTGCAAAAGCACCCAAAACTCATAGCTAGTGCATTCACAAAGAGTTGACTGATAAATGACTGAGGACCAAATCTGCTTTGCAGAAGAATACGAAGGGTTTATGGAGCAGAGAGGGTACCTGAGCAGTACAGAGAAGGTGTCTGAGCGATCATATGGGATGGACCAGCTAAGGGTGGGGATGATAGGCACAGAAAAAAGGAAACGAGAAGTTGGACTGTCATGAAGAAGCTTCTTGGTGAAGAAATCAAGAGAGAAGACAGGGAGTGGATGCTCTTTTCCTTTAGTTGGTGAAAACCGGACTGATGGGCGTGCTAGATGCCGCAGTGCAGAGAGGTGGACAGGCCCTGGAAGGGCTGGTGGCCCTGATCCCCTGCAGTGGGACTTGTGCCCAGGAACCTCTTCTCCTGCAAGTACATGGTGCCCTCTCTGCCACCAGGGCAGCCCTTGCAAAACCCTCCAGCACCAATTGGGCGCCAATAGGCCTGAAGCAGCCGTGTTCCCCTGGGGCAGGGGCTTCTCCGGCACTGCCTGGGAGAGGCAGTATATGGGAGTCACTGGGTTTGGGTTTGCAGCACAATTAGATTAGGAAGGAAGGAAGGAAGGAAGGAAGGAAGGAAGGAAGGAAGGAAGGAAGGAAGGAAGGAAGGAAGGGAGAGACAGAGAGAAA
>JAOXJK010000012.1:130061998-130084015 GCA_025774025.1 Xenus cinereus
GTGGGGGTTGGCCTCTTCTCCCAAGGGAATAATGACAGGAGCAGAGGAAATGGTCTGAAGTTGGGGCAGGGGAGGTTCAGATTAGATATTAGGAAGAATGACTTTCCTGAGAGGGTGGTCAGGCACTGGGACAGCCTGCCCAGGGAGGTGGTGGCGTCACCATCCCTAGAGGGATTTAAGAAATGCGTAGATGTGGCACTTCAGGGCATGCTCTAGTGCCCGAGATTGTTGGGTTGGGTGGTTTGTTTTGTGTTTGGTTTTGGGTTTTTTTTTGTGTTTGTGTGTATGGTTGGACTCGATGATCTCAAAGGTCCCTTCCAACCATGAAGATTCTGTGATTCTGTGATCTGATACAGGAGGATGGACAATTGAGCCTCTGCTAATGAACTGGGGTCTGTGTTGTTACCTGAGAGTTTTCAGAGTAAAAAAAAATCTTAAAACACTTTCAAAAATCAAGGCTGTTACAGGAAAAAAAAACCCACTGTGAAAAACAGATCAAGAAACAAAGATTGAATCTTCTAACAGGAAGAGTCTTCTCCGATGCACAATCAAAAAAATGAATTGTGCGAGATTAAATCCGTATGATTTTATTAATTATCTTTGCTCATCTGATCAGTGCTTCAAAGTCAAAATTACAAAATTTAGAAGGAGACACAGCATGGTATATAGACGCTGCCTGATTTTGGCAATCAGATGAACGTAGTTCCAGAACTTGGTTTACACCGGCCTCAGGATACTCAGCATTCATTTGGTTAATCTCAGTAATACATGCAGGACACTTCAGTGATAAGGGCATTCCAGGTGGCAGTGCAGGGATCCAAACTACGTGGACAAGGAGACATCACTGTTCGTTGCTGAAGAAGAACGGGTTGTCCATACCCTTGTGGGCATCTGGCAGCAGAAAAAGCAAAGAGAAGGAGCAAAAAGGCAAGTGGCCATGAAGAAAGAGGGAACTCCTGGGGACAGGTGGCAACCAGCAGAAAAGTGTCTGCATTTGTTATTCCTCTGCCTGGACAGCACTAGAGATACCTGTTTGCGTTATCAATTTCTACTCTGATAAAAGATTGGAGTAAAAAATGAGAATAGTCTTAGAGACACAGGCCCATGTCATTGTGGCTGTTCACCGAGGAGCAACACTGGTTGTTCCTTATGTTGCATTGAGGACATGTAGTCTACACATATTCTTGGCATATGTAGATATTACATACATGAAACACAGCCCCACCAGCCCGCCACAAAGACATTTCAGAATTCCCTGCTCTGTCATGGTAGTGCTGCATTTGGGAGTTGTACAGACTCGAGGCAACGTGTGATGGGCACAGGCCACCTCAAATAGAATCTCCTCCACGGGACAATTCTTGTCTGAACAGTTTAGAGGCCCAATAAATAACTGCCTTGAAGGCCACAGAAGATGAGCTGGGAGAACGCCTGGTTCTCCAATGGCCAGAACAGCTAGTGGGGGCAGACTAAAGCTGTTGAAGGTTCAACCACACAATTTGTAAGACTGGGTGGGTTTAGGTGAACCGGTGGGTTTCCAAATAAACCAGCTGGATTTGACATAGCAACCACTGCAGCCTCCAAAAGCCACCTCTCTAAAGGTTACCCAGAGAAAGATTTGATAAAATCACTACTTGATACCCTATTGTGAAATAACTCTTAGCCTGCCCCCAGAACATTAACCCATGTATCTCCTCCCAAATCACTCTTTCTTAAGGTTGACCAAGCATGTAGGACAAGTTATGTTCAGGGGTTAGGATTTCTCTTTGATATTTTAAATCCCTTCTGGCTTCTTAAAAAGGCTTTCTTTTCCTACTCTGGTGCTAGGATAACTCTTTACCTGGAGGCTACCAACCAATGATATTCCTGTTCAAACTCCTCTAATTGAGATCACTGAGATGAATGAGCAAATTAAAGCAACAAAGTAAGCTCACACTGCTTGTCTCCTCTCTCCTGCTTGGATCCTTACTAATTTCAGAAACAAAACTACAGTTTGCAAAACTGTAAAACAATCTGCTAAAACATGCCCACTTCCTTGAGGATGATTATGCATTTTCCTTTCACTTTTCTTTCTATACGCTTTCAAATGAAAAAAATAAAAGACAACGTGTAAAAAAAGAGAAATTACAATGTTTCGGAAAAGACCTCTAAACGGATTAAAGCTTTTGTATCCTGTTCTAAAGGAATCTTGTCGGACCGTATGGAGACTTGCGGTGCTTGGCCAGCTGCAATCTAACAGAATCACTCACAGGTTCTGCTCTCTGATGCCATTTTATCCAAGTATCCCTCAGAAGCAGGCAAGGAAAGGGGTGCAGGAGCTGCGGCAGCCTGGAGCTGGCTCCCCGGTACCCTGCTTGTTTAGAGATCCCTTGTCTCCTCTTCCCTCACATGACTGAAACACTGACCTGCTTGGTCGTGAGAGGCAGAAGGAGAGACACCATCCTTCCGTGGCTCCACCACTGCTCATGTGGCCTGCGCCACCAGAAAGATGTGTCTGTGAATTTAAGTAACACATGCTTGAGCCACTGTGCGTTTTGCTCAATTAGTGCATATAGTGAGAAAGCCATTGTCACTGGACAGTCAGTCACTGCAGACAAACACAGCACACCACCTTAACAAATCTCATTTTATGAGAACATCTGGGAAAATATTTTAAGATTAGAGAGGATTTGTTTTGTAATTCAGTGGTATAAATGGCAAGTTTCACTTGCCCTCAGCACACCTGCATGGCACGATGCAGACTGCAAATGGCTGCACAGAAGTCAGACTTGCATATATCGGAAATCAAAAGAAATGCTCTTTGATAGCAAATGCTCCAAAAAGATACTGGAAACACCATAGAATGATTCTTTGGTTGTGCGTTCAAATACCCATTATATATACCTTAAATATACTTACAGAAACCTACAGATCTACACTTGCCCTACAACACTGAAATAGTTTCTTTTCATTTATATGAATAACCAGAGAAAATTTATTAATGTGCATTGGAAATGACAGATCCAATTAAAGCAAAGAATAATCTCTAGTTCTTCAGGCAGATGGAGATAAAAGCATGATGTATTACAACAGATATTAAAACCAATATCTGCAGTAAACATTCTGCACTGTAACTTGGAAATCAGCGACCCTTGATGTTGATATGTGAAACACCGTACGGGAAGGAGCACCATGAGAGCAAGTTTGGACTTCCTCTATGGAAGTACAGTGTCTTAGATCAACAACCCTTTGGGATAGAAAGATGAACTCTGGAATTTTCTATATAAGAATAGGCAAACATTCAACTAATATTACCTACAGAAGCTCTGGTAACCTTTCACATTTAAATCTAGAGCTAGAAAGATGAGTGAATAAAAACGGAGCAAGAATCATGCAGGATGTGCTTATTGTCTTTTATTGATCTCATTATTTACATGACCAATAGGACCGAAACTTTTCATTTATTTCCCGAGGAAACACATTTAATTTGTATAATTTGCTATAGAGCACAAAGTGCATTTATTTACATGAAATTTACTCCTTTTGCTTTGTTTGCTTGCTTGCCACAAGCCCTAAAAGCACTGCATCGGCTTCCAGCAACGTTGTATCAGTTGTTGCACCCAAGAATCTAGATGTGAGTTCAAGATCCAGCAGCCTCAGGCGTACTCGGGTTCCTCGCTGATATTTTCTGTAAAGAAAAGGGGAGAGGGGGGCAGAAGGTAAGTTTTGTTAAGCGACAGTCTTGCATCTCCGAAGGCTGCAGCCCATAAAAAACCAACGTGCTGCAATGAAGTCCAACGCTGCTGTAATTCATCCCCACTGGAACTGCTGGGGCACGCTCTGTCCCACCACAGAGCCAACCTCTGCTGATACAGTCCTTCCCATGGAAGAGCAGACGCCACCAGATCCTGCTGAGGGAATGCAGGCTCAGCGGAAAAGCAGTTATTATAGAGGAAACTATTTGTGTCTTACATCGAAATGTTTTACTGTATCATCTGCTACCATGCGCACAAGTATCTGCAGGATAACACATCATTAAAAGGGAAGACAAGTTGTCATTAGATCACTGGTGACATTGCTATTACCAAAAAGTATAATGCCAGCTAACTATGGTTTATATTTCCAAATCTGGGCCTCGGGCAAGGGAACTTCTCTTACCCCCTCCTCCAAAGAGTGCATATCATCTGCAAGTTTTTTACCACATATAATTAAAAAGAAACCCCACAACTATTGTAACGAAACATTCTGCCTACGGGGTTGAGTTTTATTGTTTGACACTCTTTTTTTTTCTTTCTTATTCCTTTTAAGTCAGAAGATGCCAGCATTCAACATGTTTTTAAAAAAAACACTCCGTGTCAAGATGGCCATGCCAAATTAGCAAAGATTTTTGAAATACTAGCATCTATTTATAATGCACCTGGAGAGCTTATTGCTGGAGTAAATAAAACTGAGAACGGTTCTTTTGAAAGTTCAAGCCATACCCATTTTTTGTCTAATCAAAGCATAAAGGGCTGAAGATGCCTCAAGCTTGACCACCTTGAGCAAAAGCAAAAGAAGGTTTGAAACATTCTCCAGTGACAGACTGGAGAAGATGTAGCAGGGAAGTCTGGTTGAAGGCATTTCCACCTTGCTCATTTTCACCTACAGCCCGGGCAGACAATCTTTACCGCCTGACCGCCGTTTGCCAGCGCGGAGCAGAACTGGGAACTGGGTTTCAGCACATCAAACCAAGATCCTTTTGGAAAACTAAACATCGTAAGAAAAGATGCTGGGCTTGCATTTTTTCCCCCCCATTTTCTCTCAGTTATGTCTTCTATTAATTTCCTGTGTCTCTTGGCTAATCCCGGGTAGTCTCCTGGGTTACGTTACAAACTGCAAAGGAGGATCATTTGACGCCTCCGCTCTGATCCAGTAGCTACACCGGGTACTTTGGCGAGCAAGGTTTCTGCCAACGCTGATCCCAATGAATCCTGGGGTGATCTACATGAACCAGCGCAGTGAAAATACTGCACGCTTTCTTAAAAACATGAAACCAAAGTCCTTCATCCGCCCAAAAGGCGAGTAACCACTGTTGCAGGGCAGAGTAAGGCACAGCTACCAAAGACAGAGAAGAGCTGAGGTTTGGTGGTTACCTGAATAGCTAGAAAAGGTCAACTCCGTCTCTTTCTACAATAAATACTTGCATTTCAAAACACAACAGTTTCACAATTGGTGACAGTAATTCATGAAAGCTAATGTGCAACATTTCAGAGAGGCAAGGGCAAAACAAAATTAAAATACAATGCACAAGATCTTAAAAATGGATGGTATTTTCTGAGATTTGTTACGCTTATTTAGAAGAGCAAGTTCTCCAAAGAAGTCAGGATGTTTTGAGCTAAGAAGGGGAAAGAAGAGGAAAGCTCCCCACTCCTTCCAGCAGCCAACAGTTGAAGAACCTTAAACAAAGATGTCAGCTGACCAGTGATTTTAGACATTTGGGTATATGAGAGAAATCTAGAGAAAATTCTCTACCATGAACCCACCCTTTACCTTATCGATAGCCGCAGGCTAGGTGGGTTAGCATTCAACCATTAAGTCATCCTGACCCCTAATACTATCTTTGGCATAAATTATCAGACTTTTCTGCCTTTATCGATGCATGTGAGGAGTAGATGGGGCATGAGAAAAGATATATTTAAAAAATAAATAAATAAGAGAGAGAAATTAATTTTTTGAGAGGCAGAGAAGGATATCTGAAAGGGAGAAATAGTCTATGGAAACAGAAAAGCGGGAGCTGACTCCCTACAATGAGAAAAAACATGGCTTGGGAATATACGAAGGAGAGGATAAATGGAAAAGCAGATGACAAGACAACACCGTAGGCAAATAGCGTAGAAATGAAGGAAATGGTACAGAGTAGAGACACAGAAGAGGAAAAAGTCTCTGAAAAGTAAAGACTGCATGAAACTGTTACAGCCTGAGTGACACTGAACTCAGATCCGTAAGCGACAACGTTCTGTGCTGCTTGTAAAAAGATGAAGGACACATTTTTAACCTAATAAAACTTAATACTAAAACTAGTGGTTCTGTGACAAATTTTGAAGACCAGCAATCCCTCTGCCTTTTATTTCTCTCTCCTAGAGGAAACGCAGCTCACCAGTAACAGAAATCAGGACGTTATTGTGAAAACTGGCTTCAGGGTCCAGCACTTTTCTACAGAAGATGGAACTGAACGAGGTTCTATTGAATTAGAGGTCTTCTGCCTATTCCAGAGCGTGGAGTAGCAGAGATATTGAGTTCCATCTTTGTAACTGAAATACAAAATACTACTTTCATGATGCAACAGTTCATTTTGGGCTGGTTGCTAGACCACAGTGGTGTTTTGCAAGTGAATAGATAAAACTATTTCTTCCTAATAAAATCTGTAAAAGTGCCTTTTAGAACCAGGAAAGTCAATGAGGAAAATCTGTGAAAGAACTGTACTTCTCATGATTAATAAATCTAATCTAATGATAAATGAATAATCTTAAGCATGACTCCCCCGATTTTAGCATTACAAAGACTTTACTCATTGTACAGTTTGCAGAGAACTTTGCTCAAATTTCCAGACACAATTTAGCATATATTTGTAATGCAAAATCCAAGCAATTGTATTTTTGTAAAAAGCACCGCAATCTTCAATGCTGCTTCAGTAACTCAAGCAGATTCCAGATGCTTTAATCATACTTAATTATTAAAGAAGGTTTTCCAGTCACAGCACATCTGCTTCCAAAGAGATCTTGAAGAACATCACTTCAAGGAGCTGATATAACTACCAATTTGGGTGAATATACACATTAGAGCTAAAACTCTTTAGAATAAACGAGAAGGGGAAGATTTAGAAAAAGCAGAAACACGGCCGCAAGGTGCAGGGATGGTCTCTCCACCACATTTAGAGCCAGAGGAAATGATAGGTTGCTCTATGCATAGTAAGCATATTCTATCCACAAAGGTATTTATTCTTAAAACAGATAAACTATCCCAGGGTTAAAGCAGAAGCTCGAAGCAGGATCCAGCAACAAAGCAGGCATTTTATTATTTTCAGGAACAGTGTCGTAGGAGACACAGGACACCAGCGTAAAAGGAAAGAAACTGTCTACTCCATTTTGCAAAACGACTTGCTTTATTTTTAAGTAACAATGCTGGTATTCAAGATCATCCTATCTCATGACCATCGGCAGGAACCATTAACCTTTGCCCAACCCCCAAGCACTGTGTTTGTCAAGGATGCGTGTGTCGCCCTACTACTGCTTCCTATGGCCGGGTAAGAGTATTAAGTTCACTTTGAAGTAGACAAAGGTAGCTTGGTTGCACACAAAAGTGAAGGGATAGGAATATTCCACAGAACTTTAAAAAAATTATTTTGCGAGTAGAGTCAATGTTTTCCCTACTTCTATCAAATTTATTTACAAGAGCTACCAATTCTAACCCTTTGGGAGCATCAGTTTTGCATGGAAGGACCCCACCGAACACCCAGCTTCAGAGATGGGAATCCAGCAGCTGCTGTTGCTGAGCTGTGAGCCCATCTCAGGCCCGTGCTGGGAGAGCACCCACTGATGCACCCACTAGAAACCCTCTTTTGAACTTCAGCCAAGGATCCATGAGCTCCAAAAAGCTTCCTCTAGTTTGTATGAGTGCTTGGCAGGCTCCTCTCCGTCTCTTCTGGAGCGAGCAAAGCGCTGGGTATAGGCACACCTTTCCTCAAATGTCCGCTTCAGAAGATGACTTTAAGTCGGAGGCAACCCGAAGAATTGTTTCAGTGCTCTTCGCACTGAAAAAATGGACTGTCATGGAAAATAATTTGAAAAGAAGCAAGATGCAAATCTTTTTTCTTGTTTGAACCCTAAGTCTGTACAACCGTACATCACCAGTAGGATACAGTACCTCAGAGCACACAGAAAGCAGATAGTCCAGCCTTGCCAGCGCTGCTTAAAGAAACTTGAAAAGCAAATACAAAAATTTAAAGGATGTGTCCTCTTATTACATTAAAAGCAGGGCCTTTTACATTTGCATGCAAATACCAAACTACTGTCTCTTTACTGACATAAAGTAGGTCTTTGCTGAACACACACAAATAGCACAGGATGCACTCCCAAACTTCAGCAACTCGGAAGCTTCCTTCCGACTGACCGTATCCTGTTTATTGCAATTTGGTCCCTATCTTAATTCTTTCACTTTTGCACTGAAGCTTTAAATCTCTCAAAGTCTTACTGATAAATTACAGGAAACAGCCAAAAAGCTCCAAACTCTTCACTCAAGACTTTAAACTTGTAATTTTAAAGAAGTAAGTAATTTTACTACGTCCCCTAAAAACGTATGTATAAACAGGCCCTCCCTACCCCCACAAAATATTTTTACGTAATAAAATTGGAGGGAGAGGGTATGCAATGACGTATTTCAGCTCTTGCTAACTTTCAAGAAAGCTGGGGAGGAAAGAAATGTTCTTTTTTAAAGTCATTTCAGGGTACAGCAAAAGGTTTACAAAGGACGTGAACTTGGAACGCAGTGAGCATGTGAAAACAAGGAGGCTGGAACTAAAAATGCTTTTTTGATCCTAATTATACCATTTGCTACCAAGAAAACGGGGCAGTAGTTTTTCAGGTGTGCAATTTCACATGTAGAGGAAGTATCCTCATTACTACACAGCAGCAAGAATTTGATTGAAACTCTAAATTATAGATGTAAACATGAAAGCGTTTTGTTAAACTACCCAATATTTAAAACCGCACGTGATCACAAATTAGCAAGCAGTCCTTTTCCTCTCAAAACCACTCAAGGGATTATTTTAAAATTTAAAGCAACAAACCCTTCTATTCTTGGAAACAGTGCTACAAAAATAACAACGCCGTCACAGAAATGGTTGAGCCTTACCAGCTCTTGACTAGTATTTCCCACTCATTTAAAAAAATGCATTCACAGATTCTGTTTATTCCATACTACAGAAATACAGGAGAGCTATTTTGAGACAAATGGGAGTACTTCAGCTTACATTCTCTCTATTTCTTTACTGGTTTTTAGTCTCCATTGCTTCCCGTGGTACTCTCAGAGAATGCCATGAGAAGTCTTGATCTCTTTCATTTTTGTACCGTGAGAATTTCAAAGTGTTTTTTTCAGATCTGTTATTCACAAAGTTTTCTTTCAGTGCCTTAACAGAGTACGGTACAGAACAGTTTAAGATTCTTAATTGTTTAATTTCCTTTTTTTTTATGTGGAAGACATCATATTATGAACCCCAGAAACAAATACAACAAAAAAGGTAATGAAGTAAATTCGACCATCACTTTTCCTCCAGATTTTTTGTTCACCAATTCATTTTTGTTCATTTTGGGGATTTTTTTTGTTCAAATCCACTCAAAATTACCCTGTACCTCCTCACTAGTGGTACTGAAGCCTCAATGCACCCCCAGAGATTAAGCCCATCTCTACCTGACCACAGCCACCAGCAAAGCAGTGCAGCTGGGGAGGGACAAAGCTGTGTACAGAACAGTTAAAAACGTTTTGAAACATTCACAGATGCTTCCCAAGCCTACATTGGTCTCAACTTTTTTACGGGAGGCCGTAAGACCAGCTCAAGGAGCTGCCCTGGCACAGATGTACGTGAGTTTTATACAGAACACCCTCGGATGCCCTACAGCCAAGGAGCTCAGCAAGAACACACCACGTCCCAGCCACCCCCCGCTCACTGCCAGTGTGCATAAAACTCTTGTTCCAAAAAAATACAGGTGAGACAGAGATTAGCAGATTGCTCTCCAGTTGAAGGCAGCGTAGTTTTACGCAGTCATCTACATTTTGCTCAAGTGGCTTTTTCCAGCGAGGGACACATCGCACATTTAATAACGTGGGGACGGCGATCCCGCTTCCAGCAGCTCGATACCGGCACGTTCAGAACACACACACCCGCTCTCCGTGTGAGCTCCTAGGCAATGCTGGGCAAAAAGACCAAATCCTAGCTTTGTATGTATGGGCAAGGCTGTGGAAAGTGTCAGTAGAAAGGTAGTGTGAATTCTGCAGGGAGCAGAACGTGGGGTGGTAAGAGAGATACTCGGAGAACGTGTAGTATCCTGCTGCCCACCTTTCTTTAAAGGCTATTAAAGAGAGGACAAAGAACACGCATAAAATGAATAAACATGGAAAGATCTCAATCTGTTAAATTATTAAAAAGACTAAGCTGTCTGTACCTTTACAGAAAGAAAACACTGGTATTAAAAGGTGCTTAAAGCTATCTGTGAAAAGCACGGCAGGGAAGTGAAGTCCAACAAATGCAAAGGAGAATCACAATTTTGCCAATAATATTGATGAACCACCAGAAAAAACTCTAAGCACCGAGACTTTTCAGCCATTGACGGCTTCAGCTGAAGAGATGTCAAAACAGATGTGTTAGTTCAGTTCAGGATAATGTGCTGCGATGTCATGTCTCCTGACTCCGTGAAGTCCTGAGAGATAATTTGAAGGTTCCTTTCGGCTCAAATTTTATTCATCCATTATTTTTTACCGCAGTACCCAGTCATTCAAATGAAGAATGGATGCCCAAAATAGGATTTTCAAACCACCTCTGTTCTCTGCAATCAAAACTTCACAAAAAATACTCTAAGGCTGCTGGTTATATTCCACCAGAAAATGCGATCTTCTCGTTTACTCACCAACCCATCGCCACTTCAGCTGCACTTGTTTCCTATTTAATTTCTTTTCCTCTTTCCATGAGCTAAGCAAGCAAACATGCTCTCATTTCTTCTGAACATTTCCCGTTTGTGACACCTGCTTAATCATTTTTCAGAATATTTTTGCTCCTTGTGTCAAAGCCATCCTTTCACAAGGAAAAAAGGCTACACTCTGTAAGATACCAGCAGAGATCTAGATACTCTGCTAGATAAAAGCAGATGAAAGCTTCTTACATTCTTGGAAGCATTTAGCAGAAAGCTGTAAGCCTGCGTGAAACCATCACCTTAAACAACAGCCCACTGTCACCTTGTGTTTTCAAACAACAGCGTGTAAGCAGAGCCTACGGCAAGCATCCTTAAAACTAACAGGTGCTTTATGCACCCGAGGAAGTCCAAAGCTAAACCCCACTTTGCTCTGAGCACTGCTAAAGCAAAAATCTGAAATTAATACCAGGAAGAGCTTGGGGATATTAGCCAGAGCCTGATGTGCAAAATACCCCGAAGAAGTTGAACGCAGCCCTGGCCAACGGGAGCTCACAGAAGCAAGCGCACACACTAACATCGCTGCCTGTGCTGACACTCGGTGGGAGGAGAACTACCAAACAGACCAGAAAGAACAGCACAGTTTTGGGGTCTCCCCATCATTAGGGGGTAAAATATTAACTCCATTTTTGCTTATGGAGCTGCTGAGAACCATAAGTCAAGCCCTGGCATCTTCATTCTGCAGGACCCAAGTTCAGGGACTTGGTCACCCTTCCCTGGGCGTCCGCTGCTGGCGATGGAGATGACTGGCAGCTGACCAAAGCGTCACAGACATAGGCAAATGAAACGTGGAAGTTTTCATACCTATAGCTAAAAGCAGGTAAATGCAAAGTCTGACAAGAATTGTTTTGTGATTGTCATGGAAAGGCGCCAAGCCAACCACTGTGACGACGCTGTTAAGCTCTTGTATTACAGTGATATCATTAATCAATGGCATTTGTTTCTATGACAGCAAAAATATATGGTGAAAGGTGACAGATATTTAAATCCAATTCTGTTCCACTTGGTGTGGACATTCAGATGCTCAGCAGAACTTCCTAGTTGTGAAAAACTTCCAAGAAGTAACATACCTGTGTTCAATTTAGACAAACCCCAAAATACCCAATATTTACTAAAACAGACAAAAAAAAAATCTTGCTGTAATTTTTGCTGCAGTCTCCACAAAAATGAATTTGAATTCACTAAAACTTTTGGGACAGGACCTTCCCTTTTTAGAGAAGGAATCCACAGAATAATCTGTATTTTAAAATGTACTTCATATCACATCAAAGATGAATGGTATAACCTTTTCTTTGTAGCATGGCGAGGTAAGCTTTGACAAACGAAACTTGCAATCGGTGGCTCCTGTCATCTAAGAACCTGTATCAGATATAGTTATGTCATCCTACAGTGATTTATGCCAGTTGCTTTCTCAGTCTATAACGTAAAACATATCCTTTAACTTGAGAGGAAAGATCGCTCTAACGGAATGAAAAAAAAAAAAAAATTTGAGTCTTTAGTACAAATTGGTTTCTGTTTTTTCCTGCTGTTTAAACTATGCGATAAAATATTTCCATTGAAATATTGCTTTGGAACTTAAAAAATACTAAAAAAATCAAGATTATTACATACTTAAATATGTAAAAAGTTTAGCCAATTATACTACAAAATGTTAAAAAACCCCACGGCCCTTCATGTTCATGGCCACCAGAAGCCAGAGAAGCTGCTTAAAAGATGAAAGAAAGAAGTACCCAAGCGAAAAAAAGCAGACAAACTCATGCAAAGCACGCTCTAGCAGATACTCTTCTGTCCGTCTGTCTGCAAGTGATGTTCACCTCAGTTCCAGTCGCTTCCCTTTCCCATGCTGGGACCTTCTCTGAGTCAGATCCTTTTCATGTACATAGTCCCAAATCCTCAGCCCTCCAAATTTCAGTTTTGACAATACGGTTCCAGTGTTCCTTTTCATACACGTCCTCTCAAATGTTACTCTTTCTACACTTACTCCATTTCCCTGATCCCCACTCCTCCTCTGACCTCTCACTGTCCCCCTGGGGTCTCTGGCCAGGTGTTTCTAGGTTTCTTTTCCTACCACAGGAAAAGCTATTAGACATTTTTTCTTGTCCTCTCTTATTGCCTCCTCTCTGATCCTCGTCCCAGCCCATGTGCCCAGCCAACCTCGTTCTCCTCTCCGTTTCTTACCCCACGGCAGGTTTCTCTTTCACCGGTACCAACTAAGTTCAGGCAGCGTTTTTCCTTGCAGTGCTTCTCAGTTTTCTCACCCAGCCGCCTCGCACCAGCCATCCTGCCAGGTCTCTTAGAAGGGATTGAAAGTAGGTGGTTTTGATAATCCAGAGATGGTTTATTACCAAAATTCGAGTCAGACTTTTCCTCGCCGTCCGGGTAATGACACTAGCTGTGTGAGCAATGACAACACACTTCAAAACCTGCCCGGCCTCGGTGCTCAACTCTCAAGCTTTGTACAGCTTGGAGAAGCTGTCACGCAGGAAAAACTTCAGCAAGCCAGGATAATTCACATGCTGTCAGCAGGTCTTTGCAGACACGTCTTCTAACCCTGCTCTGACGCTCCCATCAGTGCTGATGGCAAGTACCAGCCACGTCCATTCTTTGTCTTTAAGCCCCATCAGAGCTATAAACTGGATGTGTTCTGCTCTGGGGAGAACCCCATGCAGAAGATGGGTGGGGAGACTAGAATACTTACTCCATTGAGAGTGAGTGCTGGTAACCACATGAATGTAAGGGCTGGCACACACAAACAGACAGAAAACAGAGCTGCTGGACAGCTGAAGCAGATACCTCAGCTCTCAGTTCCACGTGAATCCAACAGGAGAGATGAGAAAGGTGCTAAAGGTAGGTGAAGGCTGGGCACTAGTGGCTTGGGGTCTCAGAGAAAGACTGGGACGGGAAGAGTGGGGTCTGGGGGAGATACAGCTTGAGGAATACAAGTTTGGAGAATGGGGGTGAGGTCTGTGGAGAATCCTGGGGTGGTGAGAGTTGGTGGGCGTGAGTGAAAAGGAGGAAGAAGGAGAAGCTGGAGGTACCATATGGTTTCCCTTCATCAATCAACTAAGGCTGAAGGAGGACTGCTGAAAAGCATCATTCTCCTCCCTGAACCTTCCTGTTCCCGTGTCTTTCCCCAATTTTCCTTTTGGCTGTTGGTGCCTACACAACACACTGCCTGTAACATCTGCCCTCTGGCTTCCTCAGTCACTCTTACTGTTCACCTGTGGCAAAAATCAAGGCATATTTACCTAACGGTCTATAAGATGCAGCATATGCAGATTGCTCAGACAACTGCAAGACACTCAGTGAATCAAAGATTTTAGCTAAAAATATCTGACAATATCAACACTACGGTCTGACAAAGCTGAAAGAAGATAAAATGAGATCTTACAGGGAAAAAGCACCACTGTAACAACAGATTATAAACTTAACTGTTTCCAGGGCACACAAATCATCTTGAAGCATCACTGAGTGGCAAATCTAGAATATATGCCTGCATTTAAATACCAGAGAACATTACCCAGCATGGTAAGGCATGTCACAGGAACATATCACAGACTCACAGAATCACAGGGCGTTGGAAGGGACCTCTGGAGATCATCTAGTCCAACCCCCTGCCAAAGCAGGTCCATCTAGAGCAAGTTGCACTATTATTTATGTCAAATAATACTTCTTTAGGTTTCAATCCCTTGCTAGCGTCCATTTAATCTGAACGTCCCAAGAACAATCTGAGCTCCTTACATTATGAATGAACAATATGGACTAATACTGAAGAGACTTTTTGATGAAAAAGAGGTCACGGTGCTCCTGTAAACAGAAAAATGTATAAAGAATATCCATGAAGAACACAGTCGGTCTAGGCAAGAACGTGCCCTGGGTTCCTGAAAGCAAAGGCAGCAGAAGGGTAGGAAGGGTTTCCGAAGGAAATTCTGTTCAAGAGACACTGATACAGAAATAGGAGCATGCTTATAGTTTTAAAAGGAGGAGCGAAAGAAGAGGAAAAAGCTTAGAGTAAGCATAACCTAAGCAATTCAGTGAAACTGAAGAGATAAAAAAGAAATAGTTCTATGGATTGAAAAAAAAGCTTATTTAAGAATAGTGAAAAGTAGGTGTATTTGTGACAGTAGATCTGCATCCAATCCGTGGATAATACCTAGAAATGAACTGCCAACAACTGCCATGGCATTGCACCAGAAGAACTATCTTCCCCATCTACTCGGCTTATTTCACTGAATTTCACTGAATTTTTTAGAGTTGGAAGGGACCATAGAGATCATCTAGTCCAACTTATACATTCTTGTATAAGCACTTGATCATCTTCTGGTTGATACAGCAACACTGGTAAGTTCTCATTAAACATGGTACACACAAATGGACTGAGAAAACACATACAAAATGAGGCTGTGGTTCTTTTTTTACTAGATGTGGGAAGATGAAAGCTCCACAGAAAATTAAATCATTACATCTTTCTCCACAGTAAGGAACCTAGAGATAGATAAAAATATCTGGGCAAAAAGGAAGGAACTCTTCTGTCATTTGAAAAGCAAACTGAGAAACAAAATAATGGTTACCATAGAGAGTCGGATAGCTTTCTCCTCCATAGTCTCACCTCCAAATTCTCCCTACAAGCAGCTTCTTCAAGGAATTTTTCATCTATAAGCTCTTTCTAGAGCCATTTTGAAATGGAGTCCTATGTCATTTTCTCCATTTTAAACCGTGCAATCTTTCAGCTGGATCTGTATGAGCAGATCTTTCACACCAGAACATATTTATTACAGGGCTATAAAGCTGCCAACCAAAAGAGTTAGTCATGACAAAATCTGGGTGTATTTCACGAATAGAGATAAAAAATAATATGATATGGACGAAAGGAACTTAATCTAGACCCCAGCTGACAGATCTGTGTTTCTGTTGCTCGATACCATCAAGAACAGAAGAGCTAGAGTCAGAGCTTTAGGTTGGCAACACCATGAGCTGTGCTCAAAGAAGCACCATGTTCTCTGACAGGCTGTAGCACAGCAAATTATTTGAAAGGGCTATTTCCTTTGCTGTATGGCAAACGCTTAATGCTATTAGCTTTTACTTTTAAGCTGTTCTCTGAGAACCATTATATAGAAAACACACAACAGCTGTCTTAAAAAGGATTTACAAGGCGGCACGTATGGTATCAGATCTTCATACAATTAAAAAATTGAGAGCTGAAAGTACGACAGCTCTATCCTCACAGTCAGACCACTTTTTTTTTGGCCTACCAAATATGGCTGGCAAGACTTCTACTCAACCCAGCAGAACCGCTGCCCATGCCCGGGAAAAACCCCGTGACCGTCCAAACTATGCCAACCATACCTTGTCCGACTGCTTGCCAAGGAGAGAGTGTTATTAGCCAGGCTTGGCTCAAACAATTCACTGCCCACAAAGCTACTTTAATGTACTGTCTCTACTGGTGAAAAAAACCACAGTAATCCAACAATACATTACGATACTTTCCCATCACTGAAGCAATTCCCACCACAGGCAACACTTTGTCTCCAACAAAGAAGCCTCACATTCTGTGCCTGCGAAAAAACCTATCCATACTGTAGGGATGCCAAGAGGAACATCTGTGTGCTCAGAAGGACACAAAACTGGCTTTTTGTGTGCGTGTGTGTGTGTGCGCCTGTGTGAAAGAGACGGGGGCGGGCAGTTCACAGACAATAGCTTGTGTGGCTGCCTAGTAAGGAAATGCTCTTTCATTCCCTTCCTCCTTCCTTTAATTTATTTTTTAATCTGAACAAGGGAGTCAAACAGCCGCAGCGGTTATCAGCCACTTCTCCGAGCCCAGTGAAAAGGGTTAAGTTTCTCCCACATTACTGCTTTAGCCTGGTTTTGTTTTTACCAGGAAGGATTTCTTTAGGTGCTAAACACATATATCTACTTTTCACCAAACAATCTGAGGACTCTGGGTCTACTTTTCCTTTTAGTACAAATTCTTATGACTGCAACGTGGATCTCATTCATGAAATTATGAACTACAGAGAGTTAACTGTCTCCTACAAGTTGGAATGCATTCATGGGCTTTGATTATGAACAAAGTGAAGTTTAAAAAGGAGGGGGGAAAAATCAGACAAAAAAGTACAAATAAGTGCTGCTTTTCTGAACGTTGGGTCAATCAGTTTGAGAGCAGCATAAGAGAGTATGAACCAGGAACTTCCACTATCATGAAATTAAAGCTGTAAAGCAATGAAAACCTGCCCAGTGGAAGCAAGTGATTATAGAAAGACCCTCTACAGAGAGGGCAAAGACCACTGCTTTCCAGTGAGCATTTATATTTTGTTTTTATAAGACCTACTTAATTAGCTACTTAAATAATCCAACAGTTCTTTACTGATGGATTGAAAAACGCTGTTTTCTTCTCCACTATAGAAGGTATTTTCTGGTGGTGGGACTCTCCTGGCCCAGTGACATTTAATTATGTTCAAGTTCCTGGCTACATGCAAAGATCAGAAGAAACTGTAAGTTCTTTTTTTCCGGAGTTATGCTTACTAACATCATATTCTCTTTTTCTTCCTGCCCTTTTTCCAGCTGCTCCTTCCCAACCCGCGTAGAGCAATCTAATCATCTGACAGAGACAATTAACTCAGACTGCTTCACGCCTCATCTTGAATGCCAGCATTACCTCCAAAACTGGGAACAAGCGGCCCAGGGAATCAATTAGCAGCGACTTATCTGTTTCCCCAAATATTTCTAATTCTTTAACCAAGGGTCTGAAATTACATCCCCTTCCTTTGGGGAAAACGGAGCCAGGAGATGTAAATCTGGAACAGAACTCGGCCTTTCAATCAGCCTTTCAAACACCCACCTCGCTGGGAACGTGCTGGAACAAAACAGGCGGGTTTTGACATACCTGTTGCACGTCAGACAAAGGGTATGACATTTGCTGCTCCCGGCGTACAGTGCCACCTTTGTGTGCCTCCTCCAGAGAGGAAACTCAGTTACCGGAGCTCCTGCAACTCCCGTCCGCGGGGCCAGGGAACAAACCAGCTGCATCATCTGGGAGAGGTCTCTCCACGGCATTTTCCTCTGGATTTGGAGACACTGGTCCAGCAATTCCACTTTAGAAGGCTCAACGCAGAGAGGGCTGAACTCAGGCACGCAGAGTCCAGCTCTAGCAGGTCTCCGTGGGTGTGGAAGTAGCCCTAGCACCTTTACTGGGCAGGTCTTGATTACCAAACCACGCAGATCTAAACTGCTTCTCTATTGTGCACTAGACTCCCAACATCGGGAGCTCCGAGGGGCACGGCGAATGTGCCTTTGCGGGGAGTCAGCTAAGGACAAGAAAGGGTTTTTACTCTTGTTTAGCCCAGCCCTTGCCAAATCTAGACCGACTGTACGTTTCTGAAGTGGGCTCCCGTTCCCAGAAGGTCTTTTTTATTGACCCAAGTTGAATGCTACTTGAATGGGAAGAGTCAGCTCTAGTGGAGAGTGGCACTTCAGCCAGCACGTCCTGCTGCTACTCAGGGTGCGACGGGCTACGACACAGCCCTGCGAGGAACCAGCCCACGTCTGGGGCCCAAGGTGAGCAGATGCCAACATCTTCTGCTGGCAGCGTGGCACTTGGGTGTCCTTCCCAGTCCATCCCACCATAGCCATGAGATCCTGCCAAACGGAATAAACTTGACACCTCCACCTCAATCACCTCGGACAAGAGGTGATGGCAAAGAATGAAGTCCAAACTAGGACTAATTTAGATAAAACACAACTGAATACTTGAACAAAGTGAGAGCATTTACTCCAGCTTGGTACTGGATGAAAGAAAAAATGTTTCACCAATTCTATGCATGAATAAAAATTACCAAAGAATAAAAATAATTGTTTAATATAATCTGTGCAAGTACGGACAATATATTTTCATTCTCATTGACAGTCTTCAGTGAAACAAGTTGATTTAAATGCTCACGAAAACAAGATAAAAATGGTTTAAGTCAGTCAAATGTAAGAAACATACCATTTTCAGAGAGTTTTCCTTTTTTTCCCCCTTGTTACTGCCAAATCCTCAGCCCAGTTTGAGAGTGTGACTGTACTAGGTTTTCTGCAAACATGTACAGACAGCAAATCACAGAGTCACAGAGATTCTGTGAATCCTGAAATATTTGCTAAGTGCTTCGGCTCTCTAGGAATTCTGCTCTATGTCATCGACATGGATAAGTTTATTGATTTCTTTGGGACTACATATATAGCTGTGCAATATGCCTGCACAAGTGGTTGCTGAATTGAGGCTAAAAAACACCCAACCCAGCCAAAATAATGAAGAACAGATAGAACAAAATAAGGAGGCAACATCTCTCATTTGCTGGACTTTTTCCCGAGCAATACGTCTTCTGTATGAATGTAACACCTGATTTCTACTCTATTTTTCATATTTTCCTCTGAACTTAGGCATTTTAACTGAGACTCGCCATCTCGCTTCTCTTTATCAGCATTTATTTGCTTTAAAAAAAAAAGTGACCAAAAGTTTCTATAGCTGATGTCACAGGATTCAAGCATTCAGTGAGAACGTTTGCTCCTAGCTAATGCTCCCACCAACTCCTAGAAGACCAAGCACCTTGGCCTACTGTCCGGTATTACTGGAGTGAAAAAGGGAAGCTGCTAAGATGCTATCTCATTTTCTCTCTGGTACCTAGCACTGCTGTACATTCTACACTCAACCCCTGATAATATGCAAAAAACATTCAAACCAGGTATCACAATCTCCTTCATTCATCACTGCAGCTCCTCTGTAGTGCCTCCAAGTCCTGATCTTCAAGCCCTACTGCCAAGCTGCTCACTACTTACGAAAATAAAAGTCCACGTCTCCTTTGTGTGCAGTATTCTGCAAGGGTTTCATTTATTCAATCAGAATTTATGTGCGGCTCTGGAAGGTTTCCCACAAATTATCTGCAAAATTGCAGAATTAGACTTCAAGCCCCCTCCCCATTCGTCTTTTACCTGCAGAATATTCTACTGAACATTTATGTGTATATTCTTAAAAACACAGAAAAGATATTTCAAGGCTCTAAATATTTCAAACACTTATAAAATGCCTTTTTATAAACACAGGAATCCATTCTACAGCAAACTGCAATCGGATGTTTGGTATGCTCACCTTTAGTTTCTGACAAGTAGGAACGAGTTTTGTATTTTAATAGATTTTGAAGCTGTTCGGGAATAGTAAACTAAATACATCCTGCCAATGAATTACTGCAGGCTTAGAATGCTGGCACACATGAACAGAACAGAATGGTCTTGGAAATATTTGCAAAGAAGCCCAGCACATCCACCCACCACCCTTCCATACACTTCTGCAGGTCACCCCAGCCTCTTTTGTTGTCCATTTCTAACCTTTTACTCTCTTTTTCTTTTTCCCAAGCTGCCTTGAAAACTTTGACTCCTTAACTCACCACTCTCAAACTCCTAGGAACTGGGCTGCAGAGAGCTGGGTACAGCTGTGCACACACTGACTTTGCTGCGCTGAATTCTCAACAGAGCTAAAGGAGAAGGTTGCACTCACCTGCAGTTCTTATTTTTGTTCTGCCCTGCATGTAGCAGGGACGCTGGAGTCTGGGGGGCTGGAACCTCTGGGCATGTTTCGTTTGGAGAAGAGGAGGCTGAGGGGAGACCTCATTGCCCTCTACAACTCCCTGACAGGAGGGTGGAGAGAGGTGGGGGTTGGCCTCTTCTCCCAAGGGAATCATGACAGGAGCAGAGGAAATGGTCTGAAGTTGGGGCAGGGGAGGTTTAGATGAGATCTGAGGAAGAATGACTTTGCTGAGAGGGTGGTCAGGCCCTGGCAGGGCCTGCCCAGGGAGGTGGTGGAGTCCCCATCCCTGGAGGGATTTCAGAAACGCGTAGAGGTGGCACTTCAGGGCATGCTCTAGTGCCCGAGATTGTTGGGTTGTGTCTGTTTGTGGTTGGGTTTTTTTGGTGTGGGGTTTTGTGGGGTTTTTTTGTTTGTTTGCGGTTGGACTCGATGATCTCAAAGGTTCCTTGCAACCATGAGGATTCTGTGATTCTATGTTCCCAGTTTTTTCTCATCTGTCTTTCTGTCACACACACGCATGCAGTCTGTCCTGTGATGGATCTACTGCCTGGGTAGCGGTTGGTTATTGTCCAAGCCTCCATACAAAGCCAGCAAGCGAGGGCCCCGGCGAAAGGGCTGCTTTCTCCATCATAACTTTTGGTGTGACTGGCGAGTCGTTCTGGCCTCTCGGCTTCCGACGGGTCTTTTGTGGCTGAGGGACGGAGGCTCCTGGGAAGCCCGTCCGTGCTCCCGCTCTCATGCTCCAGCCGTACAAAGCCTGCACACCGCCATGCCCCGGGCAGCAGAGGGGTCTGCCATCGGGGAGCCCGGCACCCTCCCAGGCCGGCCCCCCATTCCCAGGCACCCCCCTCCGGCGCATAGAGATGAGCCGAAGGGCAAAACCGCCTTGGAAACCACCTTTTCTTGTTCTGCTGCCCATCTGCTGGGGAAAGTGATTGACAGGCAAAGGGTGAAGGGCCAGAGGCTGTGCTAATTGTCTGAGGCCCTCGCTCAAACGTGGCTGGAGAAAGAGGGGGGTCCCCCCAGGCGAGGGAAGAATGGGAACCTTTGTGAGGCCTGACACAGTAAATGCCACCTCTGTGAAGATTTAGGCTTGCTGAGGTCAGTTTTTAACAACTTGGGATGTTCCAGTCTTTTCCTCTTTCCTTTATCTCCAAAGGCTCCTCTTCCTCCTTTATTTCTGCTTCATCAACAGGCATTGTTTCAGCCGGGCTTGAATCCCCTTTCAGTGGCTCAGCCGAAGAAAAGACATCCCACCCTCCTAAACAAGGCTGTTCTGAGGGCTGCTGTTTTTTCTCCTTTTCTTCCTCCTTGTCTCACAGGCTGTAAAGAATGCCTCTTAGTATTCTCAGAGGAATGGGAACATTTGCATATTAATTTAATTGTGTGTGTTCATGCAAAACTCCTCAACTCGCAGCAAACTAGCCACAGTTATTAAAATTAATTTGCAAAGGAAGGGAGCTATTGTTTTTCAAGACAAGAGTTGTCAAAGCTTATGTTTTTCTATGTACTAAAAGCACCTTCCTAGTTGCCTACTGCCCTTATTGGCATTAGGGTATTAATAGCTGGAGAAACATAGAATCATAGAATGGTTTGGGTTGGAAGGGACCTTAAAGATCATCGAGTTCCAATCCCAACTTCCATGGGGACACCTCCCACCAGACCAGGTTGCTCAAAGCCCCATCCAGCTTGGCCTTGAACCCCTCCAGGGATGGGGCAGCCACAGCTTCTCTGGGCAACCTGTTCCAGTGTCTCACCACCCTCACA
>JAOXJK010000012.1:130101346-130112932 GCA_025774025.1 Xenus cinereus
GCGAAAGTTTACTGTAAGTTTGCCAGCTTCTTGGGGACGATAAGGATGTTCCTTGAAGTAGCCACAGCTCTGTCCTACCTGGTACAGGAGTACATATTTAGACATATGAGAGAACCCTGAGGTGATTAACTACTTCTTGTTATTATCCCATCCTTATCACTATCTGCTCGGTGACCAACTATTTTCTCACACAGTAAGAAGCTCAGTAATTAACTCATTTTCATTAGCATATGGTTATAAAGAAAGCAGAGGCCTGCCTTTGCTAACAAAACCAAGAGGCTGGAAAGGGCCTTTTTTTTTTTTTTGTCTTAATGAGTTACTAAACCACAGTTTAAAGAATTACTCAGCATTTCAGCATTGCTCAGCACTGCTGCATCAGGTTTGCTGACAGTTCACTGCAGGGTCTAGTCCAACGTACTGCAGAGACCTCTCCTTATCGCAGGAATCCAAAATTTTCCTTGGGTACTGTAAGCCCATCCTTCCACCACCAATTATGCAACTCATCAAGTTTCTTCCAGGCACACGCATAAAGAAATACTGAACAATTCTAAAGGGACTTCAAGCCAACTTTTGCATATTTGCCCCATGTATTCCCGGGTTTTGTACCAGTGGGGCATTGACTGACTGGAAGAGTAGATCCTGGTTTCAGTGAGGAAAAACTTCTCCATTACAGGTACCAAAGTCCCACCTGCACTAAGGTCTCACATAAAATAATACTTAGTGATATCCACGACCAGATACTGAAAAGAATGTTGTGTCATGACTGATACTGGCCTGACCTCAGAAATAAATACATCTTCGTTTCCTTACTTTGAACTAGACAAGGAAGATTGCTCTCTGTTTTTGAAGTCATTTTCAGACACCCTGTCTTCTTATCTGCCTTTCTCAAAGGCACCAGTGCTTAGATGACAGAACAGTTAGGCCTCCCCTAAATGGTGGGAATTGAGGGGAGCATTTGCATTCCACCTTCTCCTCTCTTTCCCAGGAGCAGCCTTTTCCTGCTAATTTCTGGGATCACACTAAACCCACAAGACTCAGTTTCCCAACTGTCAGGGAAATCAGCGAGTATCAGGCACTGGACAAGAGCATCATCACTCCTCCAGGCATCAAGCCACTCTTGAGGAAACAACAGCTACAAGTTCCTGGGCAAAAAAGGTTACCAGGAGCACGTCAAACCCTCCCTTGGTCAGTACACTGACTTACAAAACACAGCACTGAATTACAAGATCTTCATCCCTTGGACTAAGTGGTATTTCAAGAGACAGGGCATGGATATAGAAAAGATCTTCTACTTGGTAGACGTCTGTTATTTAAAAGTATTTTTGCAGTTGAAGCATGTGCAGTTACCTATTCACAAATCAAAACTTAAGTCTTCCAGACACAGGGTGTTTTCTGAGGACATACGCATGAGAAGAGTGCCTGCCTCCAGGAGAACCACCCCGTGGCACACCCCCGTATTTCGAGCACAAGCTGCATTCCTTCAGCTGGGACTCCTTCTAAGAAGCAAACTTAACAAATGAAACATGAATTAAAATCTGTAAAAACAAAATTCCATATGAAATTTTACTCCTGGGAAAAAGAAAGAGAAACAAAGAGAGGATTGCATGCGACAGATGTTAGCCGTGCTTCTCACGCATGACAGGAATGTACACGGCGATGGGTCCGGAAGATGGGACCTAAGCAGAATAAAACTCCACTGTCCCTCATCTACAGGAGAACACAAGCAAAATTTTGCTTTTAATCGTCAAAGTCCAGTTGGGATCAGTATCCCATCGTACTTAACTAATATTCAAAGTGACTAAAACGCTAAACCTTATGGGAATAGTTTTTATAAACTAGGCCAGGCTGAGCCTGGATACACTGACAATACAACATAAGGCTCTCTGCTATGAGCAGCCAATAAAATATTTACTAAAACTCTGTGTGAGAAGTTTTAGGTTTGATAACAAGAGTTAGTCTTGTTATCAAGTTATTTCTTGTCGTAAGTGAGAATCCTGAGTAAGTATGTAGACTGGTTGTTTCCATTTTTAACAGCCTCATTATTACCTGAATTAAAAGATGCCTTTCTCACGAATCAAAATTTTGACTGTGAAAATCCCTTATTACCCTAGAAGTTACCTGATTTATTGATATGAATATTGGGGAAAGATTTTATACTTCTGTCAGCACGTGTCACATAGTTCAGTGTATAATTAATGCTTTCTGCTGAGATTAAAGTTGGCTACAAAGCAACCTGCTGCAAAATAACTAAAAGCTGTACTTTCAAACCAAGAAAAAAGGAATAGCAGAAGAGGAGATACTCCTTTAGGGGAAATGACTGATGCATAAAATGGTATATCTGCTATATTGGCAGCTGGTCCAGGTATCTGCCTTCAGAGAGAGGCTGTACCACTATTCACATAGCTAGAATCATTTGCCAATGTATACTTGACAGGTGCCAATTTCAAGCCCAGTTAAAACAGAAGCATTCTTACCAGCAGTTCTTCTGCAATCACCTTGTTCTGTCAGCTGCAGGATGCAAAAAGCTAAAATAAACTATTCAGTTAGAAGCTTGACGCACACTGCTAGAATGCATGTTACATGTATTGTCAATTTGCCCAGTCAGAAAATTTTGAATACATTTAGTATTTTAAGGGGGAAAATAAAAGTATTTGGGGGTGTTCTTTCCACAATTGAACCTTCAGAAACCTGATTCATGGTAGTAATTGTCTAAGTACATTTTAACCCCCTTCCTCATCAAACAATAGTGACTTCTTATTTCACATTCATATAGAAATGGCGTAGCATTCTTGTGTTCCATCTTCTGGCTCTGCAGCAGCAGTTGACCATGATTTCCAGAACACTCCCATTGCTGATAAGGCAGCAAGGAAGAGCAAGTAAACAGACATGAAGGTTTTATCAATACATGATGAAGTTGCGCCTGTAATGAAATGAAAGCAGACATAACAGAACCAGAAATAATCCCAGAATTAATCAGACAGAAAATATGACGGTGATGACCTGGGCTTTATGACTGCAAAGAATCCACTGCTTTAATCACCGTCATTTCTTCTGAGTAAATTTACTTCAGACTGGATATCTGTTAAGAATGCTGTTTATTTTTATTTACTGTATCATGATTATTGTGATCATCACTGATTTATAGCACTGATATGACATTACTGATCTCATAGCTTATATTGTGCTATATCCTGGAGTCTTTCTACTCGATCTCAGTGTTAATTTAACAGTTACCTTCAAAATAATCCCACAGACGGAGCCGGGCACAAGAGCTGGTATCCAATCTCTTACTAACACTTTCTAATAACAGTTTCTAAGCCTATGTTATTTTAAAAAGCTAATAGCAAATTAAAAGTTGTAGACATCTATTTGCACCCTTGCAAGTATAAGAGAGACAGAGACATCCCAGCACACGTGCTTGTGTGGAGCAGGATGCCGTAGGAGCCGGACTGCTGGAAAGGCTGGCCCAAACTTCCAGTGGGGTCAAAGGGACTGCTCCCAAGAAACAGCTTCTCCAGCTTCCTCAACAGTCCCGTATCACTCAACGACTGCAGATAAGAACAGCACAGGTGCCAAGAGAAAGGTTACTTTTAAAGAACACTAATGATGATTGCAAGCACCCCATTTATGTCCTCTGAAGTCTTCACGTATCTCCTGTCCCACTTGTTGGATTTACCTCAAATTTTGGTTTCCTCTTCCCCTACCTCAGGGCACTGGTTTCCTTGTAAGACTAGCACAATCTGACTTCCATGGGAAAGAAGAGGTAGTCCTTAGATGCCCTCCTGTCTCCCTTTTCAGTGGGAAACCTAAAAGAGGCTACGTTACTGGGACCGGATGGTTTGGTGCGAGGCTGAAAAGAGCTACAGACCTGTATCACTCCAAAACAGTTTTAAGTTTTCAGAGGTTTTCAAAAGGTTCCTTCCAAGAAGATGATAAACCCCCCACCCTGCACAGAACACCACGCTAAGTTATCAAGGAATAAGAAGGATAATCATCACATTAATGATAGAATGGGAAAGACAGGAAATAAAACGAGGAATAAAGCAGTTAATTTCCTCAGTAAGGGGAAATCATCAGTGAAGTCCCACAAGATACTGCAATCTGTATACAAACAGTCTCCCTCCAAAATGAATAAGGATGTTACAGCATTTGCTCATAATATTATTTATCCTAGTAAAAGTAAAGCTACTTGCAAGAGCTGCATAAGCATCTCACAGAGTAGCACGAATGAGATATAAAGTGACAAATTAAATTCAACGCAGGTTAAGTGTGAAGCATTGCACATGGGGGGAAA
Source organism: Xenus cinereus (assembly GCA_025774025.1). NCBI lineage: Eukaryota > Metazoa > Chordata > Aves > Charadriiformes > Scolopacidae > Xenus > Xenus cinereus. The sequence continues at coordinate 130,105,641 of JAOXJK010000012.1, forward strand.
AACATTCAAACTTTACACTACCGTGACACCAAGCTACTTTCTGCTGCTCAGGAACAAGACAGTGGGGTTACAAGAAACGATTCAAAAGAAAACATCAGCTTCAGACTCTGCTGCAGAGTCTGCAGTGATTTAGAAATAACTGGTTTAAAAATACTGATGCAAAAAATAAGTCTGAATCTAAACTGAAGGTAATTCAGCAAAAAGTTGTTCTTTCTTCTCACCAGGAATGCAACCTTGCTTTAATTGGTTTAAGTTTTTTAGAGTGGTTTACATTTTTTATGCTTGTACAGCCTCTTTCATATTTGAGTATTGACTTTGCTCTTCAATTTTTCTTTAAAATAATTGCACAAACATTTGGAAAAACAGAGCAGATCAGTGACTATCCAAATATTTCTCCCAGAAAACATATGCAGAAAATGTAGACGCCCAACTTCTGCAGTGTAATTAACCTGGCAATAGCTGCATGCACCCAGGACCACTCTGGTCAGAACAAAACAGTTTCATGCTCAATGACATCATCTACTTTCCTTTCCTTTGGAAGGAGTAATCCATGTCTTCACTAGGCGGGGAAGAGACACTTCAACTATCCGCAGCTTACAACTAAGTGCCCACACAAGAAGAGCTGGCTGTCTCAGAGGCATAATGCAGGTGGATGAATCCAAGAAGCTCAATTCCTTATATTTCAATCAGGTACATGTACTGGGAAGTCTTCCACGGGACCCAGGATTCTTTACTATGGGTGCTTACTATAGCTTAAGAGAGATCACCCTTTACAAGCCTTCTGCACGCAACAAGACCTAAGCAGGTGGTGGTCTCCACAAAGAACGTCCTTCTCTTCTGAAGTAGTCTGCACCATGACTGAATGCTACGGAAACGGGTCCTTTTTTTGCTTTGCAGAGTGGACTTTCACTGCTGGAAGGTTCTGATGTGTTCCTCTGAAGTGATGCATGATCCCCGGCAAAAAGACAAAAAACTTCTAAGTAGAAAGCATAAAACGGGAGATAGTCTTCCAGGGCCATTACCATCTTGTTTCCACGTGGGGTTTTTATCAGAGCAAACTGCAGTTTGTAATTCACTGCTGGTTTTTTTAGATAAAAAAAACCTGAAACCTACTCAAACAGCGCAGAACAGGTCCATAATGGTACCCACCAGCCTGACACACACAAAGCCAACACTAGCACTGCTACTCTACCGTCACTCAACGGGCAAGGGTAGAGAGGGAAATTCGAGAAATGCTCCACTAAGGTGTTAAAGTAACAGATTATCCTTGTGCCCACAGCTGGCATGGATTAAATGACCGTACAATGCTTAACTAATTAGCAGGACTTCCACTCTGCTGTGACCTGCAAGTCTCCCCTGATGTGATTTTCTATGTAATGCAGAGTCCCACAGGAGTGAATAGGGTCTACCTAGAGATTTTAAAGATACACATAAGTATGTTTTTGATTCAATCTTATTACTTATTGTTAAATATTAATACTAGTAAGGACTATTTTTGATACTGTGGTTTTGCAGAGTCAAACTGCAATGCGTGATTCATGTTTTTGTACCTAAAAGGAGATGACTTTCAGGCCTTCACAGACTGGATTTAGTGGTTTAATTTCCACTGGAATTCAGGGAGAGATAGAAGACCTTAACTACTGCTGCTACCACTGGAAACTCCCTTAAACTTAACAACACATTTTTCTTCTCTTTAAATACAGATATAGGGCATTTCGACATTTACACAGACCCCAAGATGCAGTCTTACAAATTCTGTTTTTTCAAAAATTGTGAAAATACGTGCCTTTCTACAGACTTCACAAACATACCAGGCTTGAGGAGTACCTACCCTCCTGCCTGTCTGAGTGTGTGCTTCTACATACACAACGTTGTCAGCTCCATTTTACCGTAAGTCTGTATTTCTCATTGTAAGATCCAATAACCTAGTCTTGAAATTATAAGTAGCTTTATTGTTTCATTTTTAAATAACAGGTTTGGTGGTGGTTTTGTTTTGGTTTTTTTTACATTTAATATGTATTGTCCATCCTGTGACAATATATGATTAACTGGGCAACCTGATATTATATCCTTCCCCATCAGAACTGTACATAGGCCATAACCTTGGGAAAGCAGTATCTACTAATAATTCTTACAAGTAAATCATCATCATCATTCTTGAAAGCAATGCAGTAATTCCCAATTCGAAAAGCATCACCACAGGTCATCAAGGTTTTAAAATTCTCTCAGCCTCAAATTTCAAATTCTCCCATTCTTCCACTTTCAGGCAATATCGGAGTCGCTCTCGACGGCGTGCAAAACCAGCCTTGCTCCTTGGCTTTAACCAGCCCTTCCTTCAACTGCAGGCTGCTCTGCGCGGGGAGTCGCTGCAAAAGCTGCTTTTATCGACAGGTACCTCACCCCTCTCCCCATCCCCACATCCTTTAAGGCTACAACGGTGAAGCCGGATGGGAAAATGCTGGGCTGCTTTGTTTGGGGTCCGGGCAGCACCTTGCTTTCCCACAACAGGTAGGCACAAGCAGGGAGCGCCGCCGAACGCAGGAGACCTCGCCAGAGGCTCAAGCCACTAGTTATGGCTCCCATCTCAGGCTCAGCGCATTTTCTACTGGCCGTGGCTCTTTGCCAAGCTCTAATTAAGACACTTCAGTACGTCAGAGTGAACCCTCTGCTGCACCTACCTTCTCCAGAAGCAACCAAGGCATATGCAATACCTGAGCGGGTCGTACATTGCCAGTACCGAGGGCTCCAAGGCCTCCACGTTTTTACCTCCCCAATTCTATAACTCAAGATGAATTTAACCAGGTTAGTTAGTTGGTACTAAGACTTTTAAAAGCAGCCTTTCTAAAATCAAGCGAGCATTCCTCCTGCACTTATTTGGTGTGTACTGCCACGTCTATTTTCCTTCAAAGAAAACCAGATCTCAAATTATTAAAGAGCAGAAATTGCTTCACAAATATAAAGCAAGAATAGGTTGTTGAAAAATCTTTACTATCTGAATAGCTGTTTGTTTCATTCCTGAAGGCTGCAGAGCAGTGATTTTGTCATGGGGCTAATGAGGAATTCTGAAGGAGCCAGAGCTGCCTTTCTGTTTTACAAGAGATCAAATATAAGTACATTTGCTGATCTACCAATACTATCAGTCTCATGCAAAGAACAACCACCACCAAACTGAATGAGGGGAAGCTGTGAAAATCGTCTGAGGGGGTAAAAGGAAGCCCACGTCGAGGCTGACTTGCATCGATTTTAATCTATATTTTCTTCTTTAATCTATATTTTCTTGTTCCAAAACACCGTTCCTGCCCATACATGGAAATCTTCCCTAACGAAAAGCAGTACGTTGCAGTGTGACGGAGAGACCAAGTAATTTGATTTCATTCTAGTAACTGGGGAAAACCCCCCCAATCTTAACATGAATACAAGAAACGTCTACATGCCCATAGGAAAAAGCAAACTGTTTCAACTTTTAAAGAGTTACAAAACCAGAAAATTTATCTGACTAGCCAACTACTCTCATAGTACTGAGTATAACAAGACATTTGTAACGGAGGCTTTGATTACTTTGAGGCAATAAATCTGGATTTTACACAGCCTATATGAGAGAATTTGTAATCTAATCCCACTTCTTTGCTCCTACTGAACATTTGCTCCTGTGACAGGAAAAACAGAGCTGTCTTCCAAAGTCATTACTGATCTGATCTTGGTTGCAGTTTTCCTTTTTTGAAGTGAAATTCTCTGCTTTAGACAGTATATTAACAGCTAAAATACCTGATCCTGTAAAGCAACATCTTAGCTCTTCATTTTGACACATCCAGAAAACCATGCATTACGTGAAACATGCTCGTAATGTTGTCTCAGTATTAGATACTATTGTACATTTTTAAACTGAAATAAGGAAGCTACCTAGTGGGCTTTAAATGAATTAATTTTTTTTTAAAGTTCACAAAAATTATTTCAAATGTTTTGCGCTATTCCGGTTTTCTGCTGAGCTAAAAGCACTTTTTTTAAACCTGAAAAGATGTTTATAAGGCAAATTGATAGTATTCAGTTGTTTGTACTGGGAGCTCACAGCTCTCCTTTCCCACAGGCTGTACAAAGACATATCCCGAAAGGCCCAGCGGTGACAGGTTAGTCTACATCGACAAGTATTGTCCGCTCCTACACTTCACTGCTGTATTTTCTTTATAGGATGTAATCCACAGACGCTACGTATCAGAAAAGGGCTGTCCCACCCTGTGCCATCGGAACGTTATTTCCAGTACTCAAAGGCTATGTCCTCTAACATATTTTTAGAAAGGTTATTTCAGTTTCCATAAAGTTCTTTTGAACTCACACAGGCAATGCGTGCCAAGTGTACTGTTGTTTTTACACACGCTATGACACCCTAGGGCCCTTTATAGAAAAACTTCAATTAATTTCTCCTAGAAACCTTTTTTTTCTTTTTTTTTTTTTTTTGACTCACACTTTATTGTCCTGCAAAGAAAGGTACAGGAACAATGCCCATTTAGATTATGGTTACATATGCTTCATATCTAAATTGCATATATGTGCATCATATTGAGGGCTGATTTTACCAGTAAGTGTAGCAGTTTCAAAAGAATATTATTCATTTCCACTTCCAACGCAGAAAGAGAGATACCGACTGACAGATAATACTGTTTACTGATGCACTGTGAATAATCTCACATAGGTTAACTCATATTTAACTAAAAAAGGTATATTAAAACCAAATCATTATCTAATCCACTAGATAAATCTTTTTTCTTTTTTAAATCAAGCAGAGTTCTTTGTAAAAAGTACAATAAATGACATTTAGTTTTTCATTTGATACATGCTGCTGCTATGAAAGATACAGGAAAAGCTGCTAAGTGTTGATGAGAGATCTTGTTTCCCATTTAAGAGTAAGCATTACACACCACCACCTCCAAGACACAAAAGAAAAAAAAAAGAAAAAGAAAACCCCCTTATTATTCATTTCAACTAAAATTGCCCTTTTTTACCTCTGCAAGCTCCCACTGCTGTAAGAAAATTAATTAGAGCAACGAAGTCATTATGAATTTTTCATTCTCGGAAAACCTAGGAGCCCACAGTGAAGTTCTCTGTGAAGCACAGGCCAGGATGCTGCGTACACATATTGCACGTGCAGGTGATCAGTTCTCAGTGCACATCCGACAAGTCTACATTCCTGCTCTCTTATTTTGCCTAGAATTTTTAGAATTTTAAGTCTGTAACGACTCGTTTGCTGAAGCACAAAACTAAGCTATATAAACCATGCAAGGTTTCCCCCTGATTACATTGATATTACTACTTTAATGCTCCAAACTATTGAGCGCATAATTATTTCGACAATTAGTTTTCAGCCTTTCTTTCATTATGCAGCGCCACCTTCCAAAGGTACAAGAATACTGCAGTGGTTAGAACCTATTTCAAAAAGTCAGGTGACACATCTAAAGAAGTCATCTTTGCCTCTTTGAAAACTCTATTCTTATAACTCCTTTACCTAAAGTGACACTCAGAATTATAACTGAGATATCACAGAATGCGTACGGCATCAAAAGTGGAATACCCAGTTAAAAAGTTTGCTCAAGTTTTACTTATTAGGTAAGTCAGGGGAAAAAACAATTTAGCCAGGAAGCTTCTCGATGTCTCCTGGGAATTCTCATTTCAAGTTCTTCTTCACTCTTCATATCTGGAGAGGAGCATGTTTTCTTAGTTATAGAATTAAAGCATTTTAAAGAGTGTAAGGCATTTACAGACTTTTATAGGATAAATCTTCAGTCTCATTTATCTCCTCTGCAGGTAACAGAGCTGAGGAGAATACTATTTTAGACAACTGAGTCCTTTAGATAAATACAATTCTTTGGCATTCCCTTTACTGTAGAAAAAACAACGGGTGCTGAAGAGGAAATACTCTGGTTTGAATATTTTCTTTTTTCTTTTGCTTTTTTAAGCAGAGAAATGGACAAATGGTTTAGGAGACAGAGCTACGTAGCTGAGAAACAACAAATTCCTAAGACTATCTAGTATTTTTATGAAGTTAACAGATCTACCGGGAAATGCACAAATAGAATTTTCTGCATATGTGGAAAAATTTGCCTTGACACGCAGGCAGCAAAGAGCTCTAGTACACCCTAAAAAAGTCCCTAAGGAAATTTACTGTTTCCTACAGCAGTAAGTATTAGAGAGCCGCAGAATCAGGTAATTGTGAAGATGTAATTTAACTGTCTTTTGCTGGTAGATGGACTTGGTCTTACTTTACTGTCCTGTGCTGGAAAAAGATGCTAATGCCTACACATTTCCAGATACATTTGAAATATTTTTGGTTTTGGCTTTTTTACCCTTGCTTCTTGCATAGTAGTAGTTGAGTTCTATAGAGGCCTGTAAGGAGTAGAAGAAGGTAGAAATCAAGTAAAAAAACAACCCAGAGAAAATGAGAAAAAGCTAATTCCATAACAGATGCCTGTACCAGACAATTTTAGAGATCCACAATACACGCAGGTTCCCACGAGTCTGAGCAGATCAGCTTTTCTCTCCCCCTGCTCCATGAGTAAAGAGCTCCAAAGCAGCAGTCGTGCCTTTTCGGGAGAAAGTTTCACATTTTTAACAATTACAGTCCTCCCATAACCACAAAGGATTATATAAAGATCTAACGCGTTCACCGTAACACACAGCAACTACTCTCCCTGTTGCATTACACTCGGCACCGCAACAGCTCTTCAGAACAATGGGCTCCTGAGGAGCAGTGCTGGGACACGGCAGGGAGAAGCACCTCACCAGGGAGAAGCACCTCACCGTTCATTCCTTAAAGATCCCTTAAAGCAGGGATTTAGCAGCTGCCTGCCCTCCCCTCCTGTGTGCAGCCAGGGCTGCCCACCACTGAGTGTGTCCCAGCTTTGATGTGCCAGGGAAGCCACCCAGCGCCATGTAACCCTCTCTCCTAATTTCCGTAGCGGTTGTTGTCTGCCCCACCACTGAAAGTGTGTGGAAAGTTGCACAGGAGAGGAAAACACACTGTTTTAATAATTAGATGTGTTACGTCGAGACCTCCTCAGCAGAAGGGGATGACAGAGAAGATGTGTCATACCAATTTACACGCAAATACTATGCCTCAGTTCCAAAGTACATTAAAAGAAAAAGCAGTTGCCCTAAAATAATTTATGGCCAGCAATGATTTATTACCCTTATACACTTACCACTAATTTTTGAAATGCTGGCCTATTACAGAATCACAGAATCATTTAGGTTGGAAGAGACCCTTGGGATCATTGAGTCCAACCATCCACCCTACTCTACAA
>JAOXJK010000012.1:130132693-130146802 GCA_025774025.1 Xenus cinereus
TGAAGATCTCCAGAGAAGGGGACTCCACACCCTCCCTGGGCAGCCTCTTCCAGGGCTCTGCCACCCTCACCCCAAAGTTGTTCTTCCTCACATCTCAGTGGAACTTCCCATGTTCCACCTTGTGCCCGTTGCCCCTCGTCCTGGCACTGGGAACCACTGATGGTCCACTCTAGTTAATAACATCCCTCTCCTTTATCTCCCTGGCAGGAAAAAAATACAGATACAAAATTCTCCCATGTGCAAACTTGCCTGTGAAATAAGCTCTGTACATGACACACAAGTGCTATCTTCACATCCTGACGGATGTGCTCATTCCTTACTAGAACAGAGATTAAACTCACTAAGACACAGATGCTAATGTACAAAGAAATCCTTAGCCATTCTTTATTGTGGACAGTTTTCCAAGAAGCAACTAGGAATCTGTTTGAATTTTATCACAGGTCTACAAATCTGCAGCATTCTCCATTCTGCTTTCTGGAGAGGAACTTCTCAAGAACATAAATATCTAATTTCCATATACAAGAATCCTCCAGAGACTCCATTGGTTACTGCCAAGGATTCTTTTGTGGACAGTCTAGAAACAGTGAGCCAAAATACAGTATTTTCTCCAGTTTTCTGCATAACCTAAAGGAGATCTCATAAAACAATAATTTATCTCCAGCGTTTAAAGAGATTTAATGACATTTTGAGTACTTTCCTCCATGATTTCTCAATGGCCTTAATGAGATTCCTCACAGCAGCACTACAGAAAAACAATAAGACAGTAAGATAACAGGGCAGCGTAGTGTATTAAGCATTCTACTTCTCTGAATCTCAAGGAGAGTTTGCCATGCAGCTGTGATAGATAATGCATCAATAACAAGTGAAGTGGCAAAAATTGGAGAATATTACAAAATTCAGAAGCACAAAGGGCAAATTCTTTTCATGAACCTGAAACATAAAGGTTTTATTCCCCTCCTTCTTAAACACCTAACCTGTCCGATTTTCCTTCTAATTTCTAGGTTTTAAAGTTTTTCACAAATATTTGGATGACTGTCACTTTCTGTGCACATAGCTCAATAAAAAACAGTGGCTCTTTCAATAACAGAATACTCTTCAAGATTACATATATTAACCAGAAGGTGGAAAAAAATCCTAGATTTAAAGCCCAGTAAAATCCAAATGAAAGAAGTAATTCCAATGGAGGAATGTACCATACTATTTCTGGAGCAAAGCCTATGACTATACAAGCAGGGTGGTCCAAACCCACCCACCGAGCAACATGTCTTTAAAACCTTAGCTACGTGTTTTATGTTTGCTTGCAAAGACAAGTAGCTTGGATGTTGGAATGTGAGAGATACGGATGAAACATGGACAAGCGAGATGGGAGACTAGTAATCTGCCTGCTGCAATTAAGGGGTGAAGGACGTATTAACGTCAAGTAGCATGCAAAGAACGCAACCCTCCGTAACTATCAAATCTGTTTTCCTCAGCACTGTCATCCATAGCTAGAAAGATTTTTCTGTCCAAAGTTAGTTACACAAAACAACAAAATGGGAAAACTGATTTGCAATAACAAGTTAGTATGATGCCACAACAGCTGAAGGCCCAACAGCTTAGATACTCAACACTTGACCCGAAAAGGCCCTGAGCAACCCGAACCAAGCCTGTCCCGCTTGAAGCAAGCAGTGTGAACAGACAACCTCCTGAGATCACTTTCAACATGTGTTATTTATTTAGCAAAGAGAGAAGGCTGCGAGGCTTCTAGAAAGGACACTAAAACAAACCCCAATACATTAGGCTACTCTTTGACGAAGCATATATTGATAAGGCACTTATTTCAACCACCAACCGAAGAAAATTTCACTATCCACTAGCCCACCAGACCTTGATTTTCCATACCATGTAACTACGAAAAGTGTGCACTGTTGCTTAGATATAAAACTAAATCCCAGGAATTTTTAAAAAATTGTTGTAGGTATCACTAGGGTAACAGGTCGTAGTAATTGATGCAGTTCATGTACCAAACTCCTCTCTAGTGTACTTCTACTATTTTTCACTCAAATGCAACAAGTTGTATTTAAGTCAAAATTCCATTATGCAGAATATCACCTTAGAGACAACAGGACCAACTCAGATAACATACCATAAAACCTGACATCTAACAGTTAACGGCCTTCCATCTAGAAGCTATGTAACAAGCACTATTCATATTTGGTAGCATTATCCAAAGGGAAACAAACACGGTTATGGGAAGTTATAAGGGTAATAGTTGTCATACTTGGCAAAGAGCACTGGAAGATTTTGCTTGGCTACAGGCACAATTTTTAAGCCAACTTCACATACTGAAATTACACTTTTTTAAGAAGTGTTTTAAATTATACTTTGATTAGAGATTAGGAAAGGATTACACTTGTATTTTAACAACAATGAAAGATTCATCATACAGTATTTGATATTTGATATAAGTTTATGTTCATTAAAATCCTTCCATCAAGCTCCATATTTTGGTACTCACTGCAATGCTGACTGATGAATATAGTGTATTCCAAACCTAATTTTAATGTTGCATACAGAATAGCTTCTAATTAAAAGTATCTCAGCTGTGCAGAGAACATGCAATATACCTGTATGTATATATTTGAACATTTATATTGTCCTCATAATAATGAACAATGTAATATTGTGAACTAAGCACATTTTTAAAAGAGACGCAAATAACAGTTAACCAAATACATGTAGCGCTTAAACAGTAAAATACCATGGTGAAAACGACCTCTGTCTCTCATAATTACATTTTTCAAGTAGCATCATGCAGATCTCAAAAAAAAAAAAAAACCACCACAAGAACAGTGCATAATATTCAACAGGTTTTCCTGAATTGCACTTTTAATATCAAAACTTCTTTGTTGTCTCGAAATCTCCACATGTTGTTGCTAAGGCTTTTAAAGATGGACATTTCTTAGACTTACCATCGAGATGATGTACATGAACTGCTCTTCAAACTTATGAAAGAGCATAATTATTTCGAATACTTTGCAAAATGAGGTAAGTTACCAATGTCTTATTACGTGCTGCTAAATCAAATGTAGCAATACTGCTCATAAAACAAATGTAAATTTTTTCAATTAACCGACTGACCTCCTATGTCCTACAATAAATAGTGTACTATCATAGCAAATCCAAGGACAGGTGATTGGTTTAGTCAATAACGGCTACGCCTGCCCCTTATTAGATGAGTCAAAAGTATAGTCTATTTTGGTTGAGTCTTATTTTTTTGATATTATATACAGCGACACGCATGACTAAATTTAATATTATACTTCTTTTTCCTATGACTTTACGCAACTGTCCTTAGGAGGAATAGCATAAAACAATAGAGTACGTCTGGGAGAGGAAAGACATCACAGCTGTATCGAGAAAATTAAGCATCCACAGCTGCTTCTAGACCCTTTTGTGAAACTTTTCCATCAACCAACTGACCATGTAAAATGCCAGAAAGCAGCAAAGTCCTATTGATAACACTATAATGCTACCTAAACCACCAAGGCTTTCCCAACAAATCTTATTAATGTACAACCTGCTGCACTGCTTGACACAATACCAACTTCTTTGTGTTTGCAGTAAAAGGAAGGCTTCCCAGTTACCTTCGTATTTTGCTTGGATACTGTTGAGAAACTGGACATGAGAACCTCGGAATCACTGCAAACCCCTCCCGGACTAATCAGACCGGGACCGAACAGATACACAGTGCAGAAACTGCAAAACAAGACTTCCATGAAGAATTTCAAATGCAGCTTTCAAAATACGCTGTTGACTAGCCAGAAGGATCATTTACTAAACAAAGAATGTATTTCATAACACAAAACAGTCTATTTTTTTTTTCTTGACTTTAAATAACTTCTCTCTATATATAAATACTATACTTTTTAAATTCTATCCTTCTTTCAAGGATTATTTTATAGAAAAAAGTTAGAACATTGCAATGCTATCAATACACAATTAACAAAACACAAAGCTCCTCCCAACTACCTCTGATTCCCACATACTCCTCCCCTATGCCTGCACCAGGTCCAGTATGAACTGGGATCAGGTACCTCAATGGGAAGATTCCCACCAGGCAGCACGCTGCCAGCCACCCCAAGGAGCACACAACCGCCACTGCACCAATTACGTCAAAAAAAAGGAGCAACCGAGTCCTAAGAACAGCCCGCGGTGTTCTGAGCCTAGCCTGTACAGCCAGACTGTTTAGACAGAACTCTGCATCATTTCTCTGAGCAATCACACGCCTGTGTCCTTGCGCTTTAGGTTGCTGTACGGGGTTGCCATGCTGAAATGGGACACGGGCAATCCCACACAACAGCACTGTCCTATTTTCAGCCTGATATTTTCTCCATTTTCTCTCACCCTGCCCTTTCAGGCTCTTTTTTCCAGGCTCCTGGAGGACAGGATGCCGTTTCAATAGTCATATTTAAAAGAGTAACTAGTACCTCCCACAGCGACACTGGATGTAAACACCTTGCTGATAACAATAACCACTAGGAAGGATTTCAATTCCTATTTAACCTTCACATTATGGTTCCATGCACCTTCTTCCAGACATCTCACGTGCAGCCGATCCAGAGCAGGCAGCTGGCATTCACTCGTTTTTCTCCATGATATCGATAGTCCCAAGACAGTTTGAATTTTGGGATTCCACTCTGCCAGCCACGTCATCCAAGGCATATCACGTACGCCTACCACTCGTGGACCTGCAGACGTGCCAAAGTGATCATTTGCTGACCTGGAGCTATCTGAAGGAGCGAGTTCCAGACTTGCTGTTGCTTTTCGAGCGCTGCAGTCTTCCTCACACCAAGGACGGAGATGTGGAAGGTGCTCAGGGCCTTCCCACACAAACTGGCATCCCCGAGGCACCGCTGCCCTCACAACCGAGCAGAATTTGACAGAACTGTAATTATGTTCTCCAAAGGGGTGGCATGCGTTATTTGTCAGCTGTTCACCAACAACACTCCAAACTTCCGTCTACTTCATTTCTGAGAGCCTTGCTCCAACACCACGTGAACTTTACAAAATCCAGTCACTTCTGCCACAAGCAAAGCAGGTCATTTGACAGCCCAGCTCCAAAGGTCCAATTTTGGTGCCTCAGCCAGAGCATTCACGGGCTAAAACCACTGCTTTGCAGAGGTCTCAAGGACAACTGAGCTTATTCCCACTACAATGCCAACCAGCGCTTCGAGCAGATCCAGCTGAGAGGATGCCGAGAAGCCCGCGATACAGTCCTTATCTACCACGAACCCAAAAGCCAGGACACGTTCCCAGTGCAGCAGGAGCAGATATAACCCAAGTTTCTCAAAACGCAGCCATAAGAGCTGACAAAGTAAGCCAAGAGAAATTTCCAAATAAAGAAAACTCACTCCAGTTTCTGCAAATCCCACCCCTAGGAACTCCCGTTAGTCAGCGGTTGCCGGTACTTGAATGCTGGCCAGAAGGTGATCTACCTAAGAGTAACCTCTCTGCTCGGCATACGGGGTTTTTTAAAAATCTTTTTACATTTGTAATCAAACCAAAAATGTTTTTAAGTTATTTATAAACACTAGAAAAGCACTCCGTCCACACGAAGATTATAGGTGTCCTAAGAAATATTACACAACTGAAAATTACAAGTGAAAATTGCACTAAATATAACTATCTCAAATAACTGTAACTTCAGCTAAATTGTTTTCTGTTAGCTTAGGTGGGAAGATAGGAAATATTTCTCTCAATCTATCAAAAGTCACATTAAAAATAATTCTGATTTTTTTTTAATGCTTGATTTCAAAACATCCAGTGTTACACATTATTTGAAACTGAGGTTGCCAAGACACTGCATAAGCAAGACAGATATACATCCTTTATAAAGAATATCCACGTAGCTTTCAGAAGAGAAGTGTAATAAATTCCTTTAAAATTATCATTTTTGTGGTTTAGTTTATAATCTTTCCCATAAAACATACATACATAAGGCAACTCTCTACGTCACTTATTAAAATAGTTTTTATTTTCTTTTCTTTATGAATATTGATATTCTATTTTTTAAAATAGTGACAAGAAATTTAAGTACACAGACACCCTCCTCAAATTTCTGAATCCTTTCAGGAAAGAAGCTCTGGCTGACCAAGAAAATTTAAAATACATACACTTCTGGAAGAATAATTTCTAATTTCTCTCTTTCAGAAATTAGTTATTATGGTGTACTGATACCAACCCAGTCCTTTCTACCTGAACTTAAGAAAAAAAGTCAGTTACATTTCTTCTTAATAAATGCTTTTCCTTAAAACACGTTATTCAAGGAACTAAGCAGGAAATTCCTCAAATGTGCTACTTCTCCTGCGACATCTAGAAACAAGCAATGCCCTCTGCTGTGCCGGGCACGGAGGTTCACCTAAACCCGAGCGCAGGATCCCAGCCCCGCTGCCTCGGCGGGACCCCCAGCTGGAAATCTCTGCTTCCGAGCAAAGACCCTACTTCTGCTCGGGTCACTGATCTCTGACACGAACCCGAGGGTTTGTACCCTGTTACCACGATGTAAAAAAGCACTAACAGACATTTTAACCCCCTGGGCTACATACTGCAGCCCAGTGGCAAAGCTACCATAGCGGTAACTCATTGCTATCTAAAAATCTATTCCACAAACTTAACCATTAATTTTTTCCAAAACGTTTTTAGACTATTTAGTTCACAGTGCATGAAAATATGCAATTTATTCTTAATTAGTTGCTTCAGTCTTACATTTCTTGTTCTGAATTGATAACCCAACTAAGAACACAGTTCCAACGACGACTACTCTATCGATATCAACAAAAATCATCACATCCTACCTAAAAGGCAAGGTTTCCTATTTTGCTAGGCAGGCAGCTTCAGTCTGCAAATAAAGGTAACACCTAAAGCATTTTTTGTCCTTCTAAAGGATTTCCTTATTTAATTCCACGGAGAAGAAAAGAACTTAAAATTTTTCTTTTTTTTCTGTTGAGTTTAAGAATGCAAAATTGAAACATTATAAAAACGCAGATGGAAAAAGCAGCAAGAAGTAAGGTGCCTGGTGTGGATAAGATTAAATATCATGTGGGTTTCTGAGATCATTTTGTGATCTGCTGTGCCCCAAAAAAGCTATCTAGGAAAAATATCATCGTGCTTTTTTAATTATCTTAAACAAACGTGTGTTAACATGCTTATCTATCAAGTTTCCCACCATTCTTATAAAATAAGCCACTGCCTTTCATTCACACAGTTGCAAAAAATGAGGGAAAACCATCTGACATAGGAAATTGGTGCAGAAATGTCAAACTTCCGTATTTTTTTTTCCCCTGAAGAAACAGAAACACTAAGGACCCAAGTAACACCTCTATACTCTCACAGGGCACAAGCACACCAGAAGCCAGACAGCACTTTGTATCCGTCTATTTTGCCAGCAGAGATAAGGAACACAAGCTTTCCTTCAGCTGTGGCTCACGTAAGGGATGAACAAGACCACATTTCTGCTGGAAACAGCAGATCCTGCAGATGCATGACACCCCAAAAAAGCACTGCAGCTAGAGCCACAGCACCCTCTTCTGAGGAGAGCGTGTTGCTCCCATTAAAAGGATTTTCTCAAAACATCTTTTAATGCTTCAAGTTCTTCCAACTGCATCCAGTACACCCTCCCATGAGTATTACCCAGCTCAGAGATGCTCCCAGTTTTGGAAAGCTTAGTTACAAAATAATACACTTCCTACCAATCAAAAAGCAGTTAAAATTGGTGAAAAAGTTTTTCTCAAGAATACTACACAGAACCAACAGATTACACCCCAAGTCAGACCCCTTTCATCTTCCTCTTGTTTCAGTATCCCATCTTTCAGCGCTAACTCATTCTCACCAAAACCCACTCCCTCTTCTGCACATTCTTTTAAGGACACAGTGAGTAATCACCAATCACACTTGGGCTCACTGAGCACTTTGCTAACCGGGCTAAGAACACAGGTTTTTCTCTTGTTCAAGGGAGAAAGTAATCCAGGAGAGCATAGAGAAATCCAGAGTTGTAGTCCAGCTCTTCATTTTACATTCCTAGTTTGATTTCTATATTGTATTATTTATAGTTGTATACCTAATTCCATTTGGACATGATGTTATGAATACTATGGAACATTAGATACAGTTCAGAACCTTTAAAGGCTTCATGATCACTTATTTATAGACAGACACAAAAAAGAATACGTTCCTAACTTCTTACTTCAACAGAAAAAAAAAGAACCCATCCTCTAAATCCTGAAGCAGCATTCAGTATCTTCTACAGCTAGAATCACCTGGATCTCTTCCCAAATGCTTCTGTGGACATCCTTGGACATCACCGGAGCCAGGAGGCTGAGTTAGACAGACCTTAGATCCTAGCACAGCCAGCCTCGTCAGTGTGGCTATTCAACAGAAAACAGTGTGGTACAGATTACACTGTAATTTGGGTATCAGGTCCTGGATTCAGTGGCAGAGGCATTTCTAGTTCTCCACTCCCAGTACCAAGCCAGTCCTGCACTATTAATCCACAGCATTAATCTCCATGTCCTACCAGGCACACACCAAGTAATCCCAGCCCCTGATGCGGTCCAACAGAATTAGAAAAGTTGGAAAAAGAAGAGTGGCAAGGATGAAGAGCAGCATGGAATCACTTCCACCTCAGGAAAAACCAGAGGTCGAGTTTCTCAGCCTGGAAGTGATATTCCGGGATACATTAGAACACACACACTGCTTTTTTCTGTTACCTCAGACGTCTGTAAACGGCCACCACCACAACAGAGACTGGGGGAAAAATCAGCACGATAAAAATCGACACAACAGCCAGCAAAAGTGATGGTTACCCACAAACTCTCTACAGTCGTTTTACCCACTCACTCATTCTTTTACAAATCTCATCTGCTCCCATTCTCACATTTCCCACAGACACACAAGAAGCGTATACCAAAGCGGTCTGGGCAGGAACACTTGAGTGCAACACCAAGGATGAAGCATGACAGCTATCAAGGTCTCACCACATCACTCATGTTCTTCCTGTTTGGCAACAACGAACTATGTTTTGGACAAATCTTTTATACTCTTCAGGAGTCAACAGTTATTTACAGGGTGGTCCT
The DNA here is from genome assembly GCA_025774025.1 of Xenus cinereus. Classification (NCBI taxonomy): domain Eukaryota; kingdom Metazoa; phylum Chordata; class Aves; order Charadriiformes; family Scolopacidae; genus Xenus; species Xenus cinereus. Next base: position 130,141,807 of record JAOXJK010000012.1, read on the forward strand.
TTGCTCCAGACTCATACTGCTGCCTCAATACATAGCAGACTGCTGCTCACTGTGTATCTCTCCATGTCTGTTTTCACGGGAGAGTAACGGGAAAACAAATAGCACACAAGATATAATACAAGCCTGTTGCCCTCCTGTTGTTGTTTGGAAGCAGAGTCTGTTCTTGACGAATCACCTGTGCTCCAGGCTTATCAGAGTGCAGGCCTTGACAAGAACATCACGGTCTCCAATTTTACTGCCAAGAACAGTGTCACAAAATCATATAATCGTTTAGGTTGGAAAAGATCTTTAAGATCATCAGGTCCAACCGTTAGCTAGCACTGCCAAGCTACCACTAAACCATGTCCCTCAGCACCACATCCGCACGTCTTTAAAATACCTCCAGGGATGGTGACTCAACCACTTCCCTGGGCAGCCTGTTCCTGTGATTGACAACCCTTTCTGTGAAGAATTTTTTTCCTAATATCCAACCTAAACCTCCCCTAGCACAACTTGAAGCCATTTTGTCTCATCTTATTGCTTGTTAATTGGGAGAAGAGACTGACCCTCACCTCGCTACAGCCTCCTTTCAGGTAGTTATACAAAGCAGGAAGGTCTCCTCTTAGCATCTTTTTCTCCAGGCTGAACACCCCCAGTTTCCTCAGCTGCTCCTCGTCAGACTCGTGCTCTGGTTTTCCACATTAATACATGCTATTATTTCAACCCCCGTCCTGCTGTTCCTGTTGACACCTTCACATATACATTTCCACAGGTGTTTCATTCATACCAAGGTTCCTACTTCCACTGCAAATCTCTAGAGTACTGACCTAACAGGCCTTTGATCTGACCTGCTGAAATTGTTTTAATCAAAGATTCTCTACGGCTTCCCTGCCAGAATACAGTTTTTCCCACAGACCCGTACCTTGCATTCCACACAAGCAAAACTGCTTGTACGTCTTCTAGATCCGATTCTTGTAGGACTATGTTAGGGGAAAAAAGAAAAGCCTGAGAACTACCCACATTTCTGCGGGATGCCTACTAAGCAGGGTAAAGAAGCAAAACGAGAGACAAACACGCAAAGGCGGGCTGTGCATGGAGCCGGGATTTCAAGAAGATAAAGCGCTGGGGAAGCACACGGCCCGGGCCGGCCGAGAAGCCGAGCCAGGCGATGGCGGGCCCCACCGGGGCAGCCAGCTCAGAACCGCCCCCGGACGCTGCCGCGGCCCGGCCTCCCCGCCACGCCCTCACCTGCCGAGGGCCGGAGGCCGCGGTACCGCCGCCCAGCCGCTCCTCCGTCTGCTGCGGGAGGGTCCCGGCATCCGGCGCTCCCGCCCCCGGGGCACCGCCCTGGTAGGCGCATGCGCTCCCCCGCCACCGCACCGGGCCGGGCTGTGCCCGCCTCCTCGGACTCGCACCAGAGAACTACGGTTCCCATCGTGCTACGCCACACTGCTGCCACCGGGCTTCTGGAGGACTACATATCCCAGCCTGCAAAGGCGGATGGGGCGGGGGGCACCTCAGACCACTCGCGGCGGCCTTGCTCGCCGCGGGGCCTTCTGGGGGCTGTAGTCACCGTGGCGGCGACGAGTTGCATGCTGGGACAGCCGTTTCCCGGCCCGGCAGTATTTACCGCGCCCGGGCCTTGCACGCAGGTTCCTCTCGTCTCTCCCAGCCGAGCCCTTTCTGCCGCCCGGCAGCGTTTTGGCCCGCCTGCCCTGCCGCGGGGGTGAAGGCCGGCGCCATGGACGTCAACCAGCCCAAGCAGGAGCACTTGCTGGCTCTGAAAGGTACTGACAGCGCTGCCCGACGGTGCCCGTTCCTGCCGCGGCCTCTGCCGGCCCTGCCCTCGCCCCGCTCCCTGCCCTGGGGCCGGCCCTGAGGAGCGCGGTGGTGCCGGGCCGGCCCGGGCTGGGGTTTGGGGGGAGGCGGCGCGGTCTCCGGGTTGCCAGCCGGTGGTGGAACGCCGTGTCCGCTCCGGAGAGCAGACCATTTTTCCTTCCTCCGCTTCAGAAGGAGGGGGAGCGGCCCGGCCGGAGCGGCGGGGCGGGGGCGGCCGGGAAACGGGGGCCTGTCAGTGGCAGAGGGCCCCGCGCAGGGCTGTGGGGCCATCGCGGCGGCTGCGTGTTATCTGCGCTTTGCATAAGGCTTTCATCACTTATATGCTGATATATATTTATATAAGTGATATTATATCACTTACAAGAGAACCTATTCTAAAAATACCCTTTCCAGTTCCATGCTGTCTCGTTTAGTTGGTTGGCGTTTCTCCCATCCGCCCCCCCCTTTTAATAGTTTTTGCCCATTTAATTTCGTGTTTAATGCACAGCTACTGGGCTTACATCCTTGATTCAGCAGTCACAGATAGCGAAAATAAAAACATATATGTCTCTTGCATACACTGCAGAATTAATACAGAAGTCAAGAGAGCCCTGTTTGATCGTTTCTGCTAGCAGTTGGGTAACAGTAAGTCAGCAACTGAAACTCCAAAAGCTTCAATCTACATTCACCTTTTTTCAGGCAGCAGACTGAATATAATATTTGGTTTGTTTTTTTTTTTTTTGTATGGGTGTTTGTTTATGAAATAAATGTTGCTAGATAAGTAGGAGTAATAAATAGTTGGTTAAAATCTCAATTCTGCAAGCATTGTAAATCAGTAAGACTGCTTAGATGGATAAAGTAGTGCAGGTGTATAGATGATTTCAGAGCTCATTTTCTGCCCATTTAGTAGTTTTACAACTCCGTGAGAAAATTTTTAATTGTGTCTGTATGTCACAGTAAAATCTGTTAACCATAATTCAAAGATCAAGAGGCCCTTTTTCATGTATGTACACACAGATAAAATAAATCCAGAACCTGAGAACATGAAATATCACTAGCTGACATTACTAATGCATTTTGGTAGTAATTAATTCAAAGCAAAAAGTTTTACGATGAATCATTTTGCTTTTGTAAGAAACCAATATATTCCTTGGGCTTCTATTTAATTTGGTGCAGTGCCCAGGCTGTAGATTTTGCAAAAGAAGAGAGAAAGGTATCAGGGTTTCTTTGTATTGTGACTATTTTAAACAAGTCTTGACAGTGTAATGATTAAGCAATCCTAGAGATTATTGATTTTAATATCATTGTGTATCGCTGATCTCTGGCAGGGAACCTGAAGTAATTGCAAGCTTGTTAGGGGGAAAAACAGGAGAGCAGGAGAGTGTGTGTTATGATTCACAGTAGTGTTTGTAGTTCTCTGTGCACAGATTTAATCTAATATTTGTGTGAAAGAAAGCAATAATGTATGAAAGTATAAAGTTTTTAAGGATTTAATTTGTCTTTTATTATTCTAATAGACTAATAAATTAAGGAATTACCAGACCTTTTAGTTAGGGACTAAAAGGTTGGCTACATGTATTGCTCAGAAGCTCTGAGACTAAAACTAAACATGTAGTTCTTATATGAAATGGAAGCAGACAGCTTTAATTTGCCTATAGCACTTCCCTTTCAACCTGTGACTTCAAAAACTGCTATATGGTCAGTACTGTTTCAGGAAGGATGTTTGTACCACATATGTTTTCTAGTTGACCTATATGCCCTGGCACAAAATCTTGAAGTGTAGGAGGAAAACACTTTTTTAAAAATAGGCTTGTCTGGTGAATTTGAGAAAATAGGCAGTAGTAATTGTATGTCTTTTAATATGCATCACAACAATATAGCAAGAATAATAACAGATGGATGGCAGATATGAGATGGTGACAGTAAGAGTAAACATTTATGTGAAGGACAGTGTTGAGTAAACTGTGTGCATACAGATAATGTCCAGCGTACTAAAGTTATGCTGGTAATCATGGAAAACAGTCGCTAATGTTCAGCCTGGGTAAAGTAGAATGTTCTGATAGATATCTCACTTATTTTTACTACATGTTGCTTTTTTTGTAAAATATCCTGGCAATGTTTTTTGTAATATGGTAGTATCTTATTTTTTTATAATACTTCTGCTTTAGGTCCTGTTTTCCACTGATCTTTGCAGCACGGGGCAAGGAAATTCTTGTAAATAAGATCTTTCAGTCTAGATTTGAGAATCCTAATCAAGAGACTGTTCCTTTTCTTAAGAATAACTGGATTCCTACTGTAACAAGCATGGAAGTGGTCTTGCATTATCGACCACATCAGAGAGATCTAATAAAACTGCAGAAATTTGCAGAAGCAGCAGTGAAGGAGTTTCCCATTCGTCAGTTACCAAGATTTACACCCTGGTTTCCAAATGATTTATACCAGCTTCCTCTCAAACCAAAAAAGCAGCCACCTGTTATTTCTTGTGAGGAAGCAGAAGAGTTGAAACAGCTTTCTACACCTTCAGAATATGGTACAGGATCTCCTGATTATGACTGCACAAAAAATCTCCTTGAGTTTCAGTCTAATCTGAAACATGGACAGACTTTAATCCAAGCACAGACTGTACACAGACCAATTAACTTGGAGAATCAAGGAGAACCACCATCTAATGGAAAACAAAAATTGAAAAGGTCTTGGAGTGTCTCTCTCCCTAGCCCTAAGCTTAAAGAAAAGATTCTTCCTTTATCCCAAGAACTGCAAAACAATTTGGAAAGACTAAAACTGCATGCATTTTATAGAGCAAAGTGGACAATTGAACAGTCTATTTGTAATAATCAGAATTTGGAGGACATCTGGATAAAACTGAATAGACTCATCAAGCAGAATGAACTGCCATCTTGCAATGCTACTATCCAAAGATCTGTGGGACAGATATGGATTTTCTGTGATATATTGTACTGTGAATATGTGAGAAATATTCTGAGGGAAAAGCTAAGTCTTACTAATAAAATGAATTTGCTTGTACATAAATTTGGAACTATATTTAGTTTATAATTGTAAGATAGAATTTCGTAATAAAATTGCTGTCTGAAGTACTAGAGTTTTTAAGCCACTTAGAATATACAAACTTTACAACAACTGATGAATTACCAAGCAGAAAACCACTTAATATTACTTTGGTAAGGTTTTTTTAACTGTA
>JAOXJK010000012.1:130153546-130180325 GCA_025774025.1 Xenus cinereus
GGAGGTGGTGGAGTCACCATCCCTGGAGGGATTTCAGAAACGTGTAGACGTGGCACTTCAGGGCATGCTCTAGTGCCCAGGATTGTTGGGGTGTGCATGTGGTTGGACTTGGTGATCTCAGATGTCCTTTCCAACTATGACGATTCTGTGTATTGCAGATCTTTTAACAGGTGCCTACAGAAGTTTAATCTCATAGACATCATTTAACGGAAGAACTATTCATACATTCATGAAGGATTTACTTGCTGTTGTACAATACACTTTTGTATACTCATTATCCATATTGTAAAATGTCACCAGAAGACAGTATAAAGTTTTATCACAGCATGATCTGGTTTGCAAGAGAACTGGATTAGATAAGTGCAGTGGATCTTTTTTTTAACATCAAATCACCGGTTCTTCAAGAAGTGCAAAGAAGCATGATTAAGCCTTGAAAAGCTTAATAAAGAAGAGAACTTGTATTTCTTTCCAGAAAAGACAGGATGCCCCATCAAAGCACTTACTCAACTAGGCCATCAGGTTGGGTGGCTTGCAGAAGAGAAGTCCTTTATTTACAACGCTCACAAGCAAACCCCTAGCTTAAAAAAAAAAATAAAACCAAAAAAGGCACAAGAAGTTGCTCTCCAGTCTTCCATGTATTTTGTATTCCATTAAAAGCTTTCTTATTCTTTACACGATTATTTTTATAGCTAGTACATTGCCTCACATCTCAAAAATGCACAAGGAGTCCCTGCCTGGAAAACACAGGCTTAAGAGTGCGTAAACACTAGTTAACTTCCTTTTATTAATAGTCAGGTTTCCAGCTGATATGCTGATAAATGCTGATATTTAGGAGTCCATGATCATATTGGATTTTCAAAGCAAGTGAAGAAAATTATTTTGGAATCTCAGACCAGGACAAAGATGAGGACTTCTGCTCCATAATACGGATGCAGTGCAAGAGGAGCTAAGTGCAAAGCCATGATTGCTTAGGAAGCTTGTAGAGTGCTGTATCTTGCTACTACTGCTGTTTTGCATATAATACTGATGTTGCCTACGCAAGGATGGGTAGCTCATCAAAAGTTCCAAGACGTTCTTATAAAAGAGAATAAAGGTATTCAGAGAAACCTAAGAAGGAACAGAGTTCATTTTCAGCATAACAAAAAGCACAGGAAACAAACACAAAAAGAAAGCAATAATGCACTGGCTTCGCACTACTAATCCCCTCTCTTCCTATTTCAGTACTTTCCAAGTACCAGCTGCCTTATTCCCTTTCACAACTCCCTCCAAAATCACTTTGTAGTGCGAGAATGAAGACCTGCATGTGATGTTTGCTGCATGGAACATGTGGAAATAGTCCAATAGAAGAAACCATGCCATTACAGCTGAGAAGTCCCTAAGCTAAAACAAGAAAAGCAAAGCCACGTTGAAGAAGCCACATAAGCGCTTAAGAATAAGAATGCACCTGGATATTCAGTATTTGTTCAAGTAAGCATCAGTCCCATCGATTCTCACTTCCAGGAAAAAACTTGGGCATGGAAAATTTTTTGAAGGTCAGAGTTGTGCAGTCTTAAATGTAGACACCACCTGAATAGTCACATAACCCTGGGACCTGAATTCAGTAGTTGAATCCCAGATGAACGTGGTCCTCATGAAAGCCAAACACTCAAAGGTTTTGAATCTCCTATTAAAGTGCAACTAAGATCTTGAACAGCACTAATTCTTCCCCTTTGTGTTTTAAACCCAGCTTCTCCTAAATTTGTAACTAGACCTTGAATTTCCATTGCCATGATTCTCCCCAAGAAGCACACCGACAGCGTGGACTGGCCCCGTTACGTTCCCTTCCAGTGGCCCAGTTTCTGATAGAGAATATTCGATACGCACCTAGCCACTAACTCTTCTTTTGAGGTATTAAATTCCCGGGGCAAGAAGAGAGCTATCAGTCTGCACTTGTCCTTGTCAAATGCAATAGTCTAATACTAGTAGGGGAACGCCTTAACATTGAATATTTGCTTAGCCCAGACAGATAAAAGGCAACACAGAGAAGGTAACTAAACTAAACTGTCTGCAGCTGCTAAAATAATCAACTCAAAAGATAAGGGCTGTTTCACTGGACAAACTAGGAACAGAGGATGCCTAAACCGTTTGACATTTAGATTCTAGTGATTTGATTCAAGTCGCAGTGCTAAACAACCATTGGAATAGACACAAAAAAGGGAAATTTTCTACTCTGTCAAGGCAAAACACTGTGCAGACAAAGAGAAGAAGGAATTCTGTATGCCATTGACCTCAAAACTATATTCTGTCCCTTACAAAAAAACGTGCAGAATGACTTTAACAGATGTCTGTCTTTGAAGGAAGAGAGACTAATTGATTATTATATATTCTCAAGATTTCATGGTCTGGGATAGTTACCAGATGAATATGAAGAAACATCTTTTCTGACATTAAAAGCCCTTCAGTTTTACATTAACTGACATTGGAGAAAAAAAAAGAAATTACCTTTTACAGACAAAACTTATTTAAAGATTTTAATGGAGACAGTCTGACTACATGCTTAGTTTCACAAACAATTCTTGCGCCCACCTTACCTAAAGGAATGTGAAAATGCCTGTAGCCTGCACAATGCCAGAGTAAGCATTAAAAAGAGAAAGGAAGTTCTGATAAATCCGAAGAAAAATATGTAACTGTGAAACTGCACCTAAAAGTGTTTTCTCACTAGACTTCAAAAAGCAAGAAAGAGGTTAATGGCAGCACTTCAAAACACATGGCTGATTTTATTACACTGCAGCAATATTCTGTTAGAATGTGTGACTTTTTATTTATCCAATAGCTGAAAAATAAGTTTTATCCACTATTCACAAGTTACAAGCAGAGATGAGTGGTTGCATATATTCCAGTGGTAAAAGTTTTATAATAAAACAAAGAACTGTAAACTAAACAGATTATTGGATTGCATCCAAGAAGAGTTCTGCGTGCAGCTAGCAGCAATGCTAAAAACGACAACCAAACTTATCTAATTTGCATGAAAGGCTGTATGTCAAAATATATTGTATGCCAATATTTAAGAATTAAAAAGTACCAATAGTCTATTAAAAAGGTAATAAAATCAAGCCACTGCTATGACGTAGAACAGCTTACAAAGAAATAAAACACACCTGAAAGGAATCCACACACAAGACCCCAAAAAAAAAGCCAACAACAAAACCAAACAACAAACCATTACAGACAGTAGTAGTTTAAATGGAGCGTTCCACAAGCTGAGGAAGCCAGAGAACAGAAATGACAATGCTGTGTGCATCACACAGAGGCAGGGACTCTGCCGCCTGCAATCCTGCCAAAAAAACCCCACAGCAGTAGCGGCGGAGGTAATAGCACACACTGCTTCTCTTGCACGTATCAAATACACACCACAGGACTCTTCTGCATCTGTGAGGACGTACAAGCAGATTTTGCAGGAAGTCACGCAGCTCTCCTAAAACACATGCTGAGGGCTCTTGATAGATAAACATTTGGAAGTGCTGGGTGTATTAACAGCATAAATTCATTCCAGTGATCTCCTGCTTAAATCAAAAATGCAGCTACTTGGGAAAAGCGAAAGAAACCTACCTGACATCTTCAAACTTCTTGGTTATGACTGAACCAACAGTGGAAAAAGCAGCAGAAGCCTTCTGACCAGCCTGAGAAAGAGTTTCTGATGTTTTCTTGTATCTGTGTTCAAACAAAATTCACCCTGTAGTTATTTTAATACAACACATAAGAAACATTTTAGCATATGCAAATTTGTATGAAACCCAGAGGTATGCTTCAACTTTGGGGTCAAGCAGACAAGCTACTTTTAAGAGATCGTTTTGAGCCAACGCAGTCCCTTCTGACTACAGCATCCCTACCACCTCAGACTCAGATGAGCTTCACCAACATGTACCTACTAACACACCCCCAGAACAGATGCTGTAGGACTACTGTAGGACTTTAAAAAAAACCAAAAAAAACCAATAAAACAACACCATGCACGCACACTGGAAAAGAACAGAGGTCTAATTTTTTGTGCCAAGTGTCTAAAACCTTACACTGAATGGTTTTGTCAATAAACTTCACCATAAAAAGTTTGAGGTACATCCTCGTACATTCTGTGTAGTCATTAACTGCAGAAGACATTTCCCTCTAGACTTTAAACTAATAGTTGTGTTTGGCAAGAACAGTAACTGTGACTTTGCACTCTTCCTGCATGAGCTCAATTTACAACAGTTTTTCAGGCTGGAAAAGAAGGGTATTCTGTTGGACTTAGGACACCTTGGTATCTCAGTAACGGTGTCCCAGGTCTGTCAGATAAAAAGTCTATTAGAATTGCTCATGTTATGGCCAACCATTCTTATTTCGCATGAGACAATATGGCTAATAGTGGTCTCCTCGAAAGAAATCTATGATGATTCATTCAGATAAGTTTTAGTGCAACTTAACGTTGTCTTATCTACAGTCATCTCACTTCCAACAAACAGAGGGTTTAGACATGACAAGAACTACGTACGTTTCATCTCAACAGCTAAGAGAATCATTGTGAACTGATACATACGCTGTAGTTGATGTAACATCTTGCCAGCTTTTGGTAATGTTCTGCCTTAGCTCCTGTAATGAGTTCATTCCCAGCTTTCTCTTGATTTCTGCTAGATGCTTCTCTTTGGCAGCTAGCACTTGCGAGAGCGTCTGGATTTCCTCTTCCACCTGTGGCAGCAGAGTTGATGACAGTGTGAGAACCTGACAAGTTAACAAGTGATACCCACTGCCATTTAACTAGGTATTTATTAGGACAACTACTAATGGAAGGGCTAACACATTTTTAACATTGCCTCACAGTTGTTTCTAAATACTAAAAGGGAATTCCAACATAGTTTAGAGCTAGTGAGAAAGTAATCTACCTGCAGCTAGCTCTGTTACGGGAATGTACACAAGGAAGTCGGTAACTAAAAGACTACACAGTTAGAAATCATTACCTTTAGACAACATTAGCCTACGTGAAGCTTGAAGGTTAGTCAAACCTGGGACAATTGCCAAGCCTGTATTCTCCTTCCATGTCAGAAGAGATACCAATGTATGACCAGTATCATGAAACTTAGAGCGTGCCTGATCTGCACACAAGCTTCTTCTCCTTGCTTGAACAAAAAGGTTCTTATGTGGCTTAAACCAGCAACTGCAGGCTGGATCCGGGCACAGGAGCTCCTTCCCCACAGCAGGGGTGGAAATGGTAGCAGACTGAGCAGTTTAAAACACCCCCCCCCAATCCACAAAAACAAACAAAAAAACCCCAAACCCACAAAAAAACCCCAAACACAAAACTAAAAAAGCCCCCCAAAAACAAACAAACAAACAAACCCACCCACAAAAACACAGCACCTGTTCAGCAACTAGAAAAGGGCATTGTTTGTATACTTCTCTCACAGAAACCAGATCATGATCAGAGATGTCAAAATTGTTTCACGATGCCATTCTGTGGCTATATAGATGTGACAGAGGTCCTAAGGCCATATGGACAAAGGTGAAGGCATACATCCAACCCTACTGCCTCAGCCTGACTGCATTTACTTTAGAGTATCAGGCTGTCCACTCATTTAAGCTCCTTTAAGGAAATACCAGTATCTTTGATGCACCTTTGTTTTGGATACCTGTCCAAAGTCCAGCGTGATGTACCCTAGCAGGACCAGATCTCCCTCACCATCTTCAGCTGATTGGTTTGGCATGAAATAATACTCAGGACTACCAAAACCAAGACTGCATTAAATGTGTTTATTTCACAGCTAACCTTCGTGCGCCAACCTTAGGCTTAAGTTAGGGTCTTTTATTAGGGTCCTAAAGTCACATACAGCTACAAAAGAAAAAAAGACTGGCAACTCAATGAAGCTTGACTTTGACAACTTTTGAAATGCGTTTATCAGGTTTGAGTATTTGACTGTCCTTCAAAAAGTGCTATTTTAACTTGCTCTTAAAAAAAAATTCTCCTATATGAACTATGGACAAGAATAGTTACATGGTTAGACATTAGCAAAAAAGATGGATATTACTACAAAGCATCCTTTGTGGAAAAAACAGGTTTAGTTACACCACACCAGTTGAGACAATACTTGGTTTTGGCTTCCAACCATACTCTCATTGACAGTTTATTTACCTCCTTCTCACTTGAGGGGAAAAAAAAGCAACAGGCATTTATGCATCTTGGTTTAAGATCTGTACACTCAGCACTTCTAGCGTAATTGCCTATAGCTAGAAACGGCTGTTCTTTTCTCCTTGACACCTTCCCTTTCCTCTGCACAACACACAGGAGTGCTGTACCCGGCTTTAGACACTCGCAGGATAAATATGCAAAGCATTAACTGTATGTTCAAAGACAGCATTATCCCAGATTTTCATTCTCAGAAGCAGTTTAAGAGCTATTTGCAAGAGGTTTACCTTAGCAAGCTCTTTTCGTAGCTCATCCTGTTCTTCTTCTGTGAGTGTTTCTGCCATGCCAACGGTGGCAGCAGCATCCTCTCCGACCTCGGGTATAGAGTCACTTCTCAGCAGCCCTTAAGAGGAATAAACCATTAAAAGTCAGATCATCACGTGTCTGCCCGACGGCAGTTAACGCTAATACGCAGCCTTTCTGTGCACCGCACAAAGAAAACTGATGAGAGGACACCAAAGTCAACACTCCCAGAGTGCTACAGCATCCAGGAAACCAGAGGTATTTTACTGGCTGTTTTGCTCTATCAAGCTGTATTAAAACTCAATATAATTGCAACAGCTATTCTAATAAGAGACCGGGAACATGTTGAGAACAACGGATCCCCCTACTCTAACAGAAGCCAAGGCGCAGAACGCTACATCCCACCCAGTGATTCCTGCACAACCTCTGCCCAGGAGTCGATGCACTTTGTGCTCGCTCTCCCTCGTTCGTGCGGCGCAGAAGCTCTGGAAGCACTGGAGGTCCTTAAGACCAACGCAGAGGCTCCCTCCCTCACTGCTCTCTGGATCAGATTTTTAAAAACGCCCGTTCTCAGCATACTAGGGGCAGTCATGGCGACGAGCAAGTTCAGCAACAGCAGAGAAAAGGGTTGCACGGCGAGTACTGACTCTTCCCCCGTGCTCTGCTCAACCTCTCTGGCCCCAGCAACTGGCACCACTGCAGCTAGCAAGTCACAGACATCATGGAACTAGAAGAAAGCTGCCGTTCTGCACCTGGACATTAAGGCAGATACGAGGCCCAGAGAAGGAGCTTGGGAGCAAAAGGCTTTCATTTCACTTCAGACAAAGCGGTGGAGTGCTGAGAAGGGACCGGTGAGGACGTGTATCCACGCACACTGCTGCCGCTTCTCCTTCCAAATCCAGAAACCAAAACTCTGCCCAACTCCTCTGTACAAATACCAAACATCCCAATGGTCTTCCTCAACTTTTGCCTTCACAGCTTCAGGGAAAGGAAGAACAGTATTATTTGTGTTACTATGATGCACCCACTTTAAAGATTCCTTTATTCTTAAGTCCTTAGTGCTTGCACTAAGATCACTTTAAACACCTTTCAATGCGACAAACAGATCTTCCAAAGATTTCCCATTCTGAATTTTTGTAGCTGACAGACATACAGTTTGCCAGAACTCAGGAATCCTGTTCTAATTTGCAAAGAGAGCAGTTTGCAGAAATACTGCATGCTGGTATGGTTGTGGATTCCCAGAACTAATTCTCTAGTCAAATGGTAAAATAGCTTTGTAGATAGTAAAAAAATAATAATATTTTAAAGTAGAAGAAAAAGAACCCAGGAGGACTGATGGTTTGTAAGGACAGAGGGTGAGAATGTGTATTATGTATATAAATATGTAATTCAGACAAGATGAGAACATATTAAGTAATGTTCCCTTACTAATCACTATAATAATTAAGCAGATAAAATTCCATCCTCATTTCAGCAGCTTCTGATACCACTGCACAACACCATTTGGTCTGGGAATCCAAGACCATCCAATCCATACTCATTAATGTGTAATCAGACCACCGCTATGATTTGTCGTGAGGCTTCATATCAAACAGCTACATCGCAATCAACTGAAAAGTCAGGGAAAAAAAGATCCTGCGAGTCTGTAATTAGTTTTAAGTATTCTTAAGTATGCTCCTTGCAGCTATCAAGCATAAGAAAAGAAGAGGCTGTGTCCTTCATCAAGTTACTGAACTCAGGTAAAGCTCAATTCCACAAATTCTTTCCAAAACAGTATGTTTTCTGTCTGCATTTGTGTCCAGAATGCTTGTCCTCTAGAAACATGATGCTACATGGGAAGAGCATTTGTAAATGGTAAGTTACCACGGAGTACACTGAGAAGGAAGCATACAGAAAGCAAATGAAACCCCATTCTGCATTTATTTATGAAATCTATACCCAGAGATTTATGTCTGTCTTCTACACAAACATAATGTAGTTCCTACAGGTTTCCCAATACACTAATTTCTGGCAGGAATCTAGGGCAGAAAAAAGTTTGAGTCTAATACCCAAGCCAAAGCACAGCACGAGAGCACCAAAAAAAAAAAAAAAGATTACAGCTCATGTCTCAATCAGATAATTTTTGTTATATATATCAACGTATTTCCTTAATATCAAACAGTTAAGAACTCGATACTTCTTTTTTGTCAAATTGCTATTTATCCTATTAATTACATATGCCTATACTGAAAGAAACCTAATAATTTAAACTGCATTTTCCCCTGACACTCTATGACCCCCAGTACTTTAGCGTCCAACTCCTGACCTCGTTCTCCATCTGCAGCCCCTTCAGAGCCCACAGAGCTTGCTGTGGCTAAAGCCATTGCAGAAAGTTTGCAAGCACCAAAGACCACGCCGACTCCAAGAGCATTAGCAGATCCAGCTGAAAGTCTGTTCAATCTGGTTATGAAGAGTCATCTGGATTATGTCACCAAAAATAGATCAGTTGAATCCAGCAGCAGGGAAACGTGCTGGATCGTCTCCTGCAGCAATCGCTTCTGTTTTAGGAATGTACCTTCTCTTTGGAAAACTGGTGTTTTTTGGGACCTTGTGCTGCTCGTTGCCTACATTGAACTTAAGACACGATGCTAAGGGGATGGTTTCTCGTCCCCTTCCCATTTCTACATCTTTCAGTAAAACTGGCAATCGCCAAGTTTACCTGAGCATTTTATGCCTCTCAAAGTCTAAAAATTCTGTTGGGGTAAAAAAAAAAAGGGAAGACTTATCTAGTATTGAAAAAAACTTACCTAGGTTTAAGGCCAGATTTTAGGTTGTCTGTATTTCTAAGATTAACAAATTACCCTACCAGTTTATTAGATCTACTTAAATGAAGCAAATAAAGACATGTAGAAGTTAGTTGATTAGGATTCCACAGATCACGTTCAGGGAAACAGGACTTCAGTCCTTACTGTTCTGCCAGGGAAAGCAACGCATTAGAGTCATTCAACTAACACTCAGGTTTTACGGTTTAAGGTTTGCTTTGGTTGGTTTCAACCCAAGTTCGTGCTCTATTTTGACCAGAACTTCCTACTTCTTTCTGGCCTGAATTCAGAGATTAGCAGTAAATATTAGCAGTTTAAGGAAGTGCTGGTCATTTCAGCTGAGCAGCCTTCGGGGTGGGGAAGGGTTAGCCTTCACAAAGCTTTATCTTTAGACACATATATTCTGTGTCAGACACTCAGAATGAGAATTTTGGCTATCGCTATGCAGCTGGCAAAGCTAAAGAGAACAGGCACTTGTTAGAGTTCGGGAGAACAAGCTGTTACAAGATTATAAAATCACTCCAACATTTGAGTAATGCACAGTGCAATATATAGGAAAGATCAAATGTAAGTGCTTCCCATTTATCTCAGTGAAAACGCCGGAGCAAGACATTTTTCTCCAACTCAGGGAAGAAAGTTCTTGGGCTTCTCCCAAGCACTAATCATATTTTCATTCAAAGCGAACAAAAAAGGAAAAAAAAAAAAAAAAAGCCCAGCAAACAGTGGTGCTTATGGTGATGCATCACCACCAGACACAACGGACTGCTCCTCCGCCTTTAGAGGAGGTGAGAGATGTACTAATTGCAGAAGTGAAAGCTGACTACCTTTCCCCAGAGGTCCCAAGCTCATCGAGTTCACACAGAGGTTCCCTAAGGGATGCACGTTTCTTTAAAATTTTAAAGAACAAGCCCATCAACAACAACAAAAGGTCCCCACCTTTGGAGCTTTGCTTTGTCACACCTGAAGTAGGGCTAAACTTTCTATATTTTTAATTACTCTGGAAGATTACATCCGGCAGCGTGGAAAGGAAATGTGGTATGATCAAACCAGATGTTTCAGGAGGCACAGCTGTAGGCGTTCTGTACGACAGGTTTCCAGAAAGTAGTAGGGTTAAAGCAGTAGACGGATGTATTCTAAAAAGTACAGATCATGATAATTCAAAACAATTCTAAACAAAATAAATACAGACTGAGGTTCATTGTAGGGATTATCCATACCATGAGGAGGTTATGATTAAAATGGTAGAAAAAAAAATACTCGTAAGAACAGTCAATATAAGAAAGGTAGAGAAAAGGTAAAAGACAAGGATAGAAAAAAAACGCCAATTTGTTCCGTAGTCAGGGTAACTGGGCTTTTGGGTTCCTATGAACGTGTATCCATTTATTATATATCCATATATTTCTGTACTGCACTCTCTGCTGGTCTAATCTCACCTAAATATTCAGCAACTCACCCGCAGGCCAACGAGCTCTCCTTAGCCTCCTCCCTAACCTCCTGGTGGGAAAATGCCCTTGGAGCATTTTCGGGGCTTTGGCCGAGTGGAAGCAGTAGCTGCAGGTCACATCTCGTCCCCGGCTGGGAAGCCCAGGGAGCCCTGCAACGTTCTACCTCCCGTGTCCCACAAGCCGTGCAGCTAAACATTTCACCAAATGGAAAGGGTTTTAACCTTCCAACACTGTTTTCTTACAGAAAGCATGCACCAGCCGCTTCCAGGGGAGCACAAGCAGAGTTACCGTCTGCAGGCTTAAGATTCAGAGCACTTGAAATGCCAGGTGGGATAGAGTAAAGGTTTTAGAAAGCATTTTCATTAATCGGTATTATTTTCAGTACTAAGGCAAGAGAAGAAGTTCCAGAGGTCTGCAGTCATACTAAGTATGCAATTCCTAGCCCCCCCCCTCCAAAAAGCTAATAGTCAAACTAGGCCAATAACTCCAACCTTGCAGAAGTTGCCGTTTTATTCCTAATTTTTTTTTGCTCAGTTCATTTTCCCCTCAAACTGCCTTTCTACTGAATTAAGAAATAAGAAACAAGGTAAAGCTGGTAAATGCACAGCACATGAGGTATTACCTACATGATGCACTGAAGCTCATAAACTATCAGAGTTAACACTCTGTTAACTCTGTCGAGTTAACTCGAATGTAAAAGTCGACTTTTACATTCATTTATGCCTGGGTTTCAGCCAAATTGTATAAATACTTAATTGGAGAAGTTCCTGTTTAGAAATATTAATCACTAAGCTTTCCACATAGAGGTTTTTAAAAAGAAAGAGAAGGAAGTTACCAGACTTCACCAGTGTAGGTGATCCAGGTGGAGAAAGGCTTATGCTAGGTGACAAGTAAAGATAGTTTCTATTCACTCCAGCGTTGAAATCGAAGGGCGATTTGTAATCCTCATAGAGATCCATGCCAGAAAATTCAGAGCAGGCAGCCATCCTCCTCTCCCACCGACGCGTTCATCTTCACTTTCTGGGGTGATTCGCCGGACAGCAGGATTCAGAAACCCTCTGTTTCTTCACGCGACGCTCCCTATACCTCCTCCTAAAACTCAGCTGTCCTACGTGGCTGTTGGATTTGACAGAGCTGCCTAGCAGGTGATCTCTTGGGCCTTGGAGCTGCCGCTGCTGTTTACACGGCACAAAGCTGTTCCTGTAAATTTGTAACTGGGGTGGACTTAAACAGACCGTTCCTTTAACAAACATTCACAGCGCACCGTTCACGACTTCTGGAAGAGCCTTGGTCCTCTGCAGAATTGCATCAAGAATTTTCAATCATTTAAATCAAAAAAGGTCAGCTGACTGCAGCTACACCAGGATATCCTTAATCTTCTAGGACACAAAAGGATTACTGGCCGTAATCTATTCTATATACCATCTGTGTAGGACTTTTTCCTCTGATTAATGGAAAATTCTGTGTGCGTAACTATTTCTCCAGCTGCTTTCACCAGTGTATTAACCAGAACCCAGCCTCTGCTGCCCAGGTATCACGCTGCAGTGCCAGCCCAGAACAGCAGAAAGCAGCACTCAGCTCTGAGGGCGACGCTAGAAACGTCACCCGGGGGGGGTTTATGAACTTGCTAACGTGCATTATGATTTTTGCCCATAAGGCTAATCGTATCTGGGTATGAGGGGGTTTTGTCTTTTTAAAAAAAAAAAAAACCCACATTCTTCATGTGTACTGCCCTACGTCCCGGTGCTGCAGCCAGCGTCATTCAGAGCAGCCGGTGACGCTGAGAACCGGTAACACCGGAACGCATCGTCCTGATGAAACGTATTTGTGTTTTGACACGTATACCATAAAGAAAGATCAACTTACATAAGCCATCTGAGTTTGTGCTGGAGGTGTAAGATTTAGCCCTGGCAAGTAGAAGTGCTTCTTACCTTACTCAGCACAGTTTTGCAGTGCTTCACTACCTTTTTTTTTTCCTCCCAGTGTCAGCTTCTTTCACTGCAATACGTTTACGAGCTCTAAAGGTGATCCACGCTGCTGAGAAAATTTCCTCCCAACCCCACACCTTCACCTGGGCTTTTCACCGCGGCCTGCCCACAGAGGAGCGTAATCAAATGGAAGTTCATCTTTCCCTCCGCTGTAAGAGTGTCGTTTTAAGACAGAGCTGACCAGAGACATTACGCCACCCTCTGCTCACAGCCCTAGAAATGAAGGAGCCCCGCAGCGTACCCAGATCAAGCCTGGGCAATGTGATCCCTGAGGATATGAAAAGAAACCGTAACGCTTCTGAAGTTTTAACTTCCCGTTCCCACCGCAGTCAGTGGGCACGGGAACAGACCTTTCAGCTAATTAAAGAGCAGTTCCTTCAGAGTGGTTTCTGGTGCAGACTACCCGCAGGCTCCTAACAGTGAGAGTGCCGGCGCACGGAATGCAGACCTCTGCTATTTTCCCAACCCACCGAAAAGAAGAAAATATCATGCCCCTCTACATTTCTGACACGTGGCTGCAGCATGTGCGAGAAATACCGCAAAGTTCACCTGACAAAGGTCAAAACTCCTGTCACAGATTCTAGCTAAAGCATCCAGAGGCAGCGGAGAACTGTAACACAGCCACAGTAATAATATACTCCCTATTAACCAAGCACACTGATAGGCATAGCTACCGATTCTGCTCCTCGGCCTCCCCTCGTGTAACTCAGCAGACGGGCACTGCCTTCTGTACAAACAGAAAGAGCGGCAGCAGTCGCACTAACTGGATTCGCGTGTGACAAGTTATCAGATGTGGCACACGGGAAGAGCCGAATGTTTTCTACCATCGCTCTCCCAGCACAGAAAGAGAGCACAGAGGTGAGGCTACACCACCTAGGACTTCTGCCCAAGCCCAGAGAATCATTCAGTGTAACACCAGTCCACGCTAGCAGGCTACAACAACCGAAAGGAGCTATTATAGGAAAAAGAACCCCCCTTATAAAGATCTGTTCATCCCTGCTAACAATCAGGAATACAATTTCCTGGCCAAGAGCACTTACTGGAGTCAATGCTTACGTTCTGGTCGTAGACTGGAAACTCCCTGCATTCAGTTTAACCCTATACCATCCTTTAAAAAAAAATCCAGTACTCTTCCTGCATCTTTATTGTGCAAAAGTTGGTTTCATCTCCCGAGAGACATCTGGATTGCCAGTCTAAGACTGCTGACCTGGCCCGTCCCTGCTACAGACAGCAGCGTGTGTGGACCAAACTCTCCAAGAAGTGTGTGTGGACCAAACTCTCCACCACTCCTTCAGTGTAGCTGGAGAGCCAAGTAGAGGACATCACCCACCACTAGAGCATACCTTTGGCTTACGGGGAAGGCTTGCCCTGGCTTATGCACAGACTGAGCACGAGCCCTGGAGTCACCCAAGACTATTTTCTATATTTTAGAAATATTACTGTCCTAAGCTAATTGCCAAGAGAGGGACCGTGCAAGCAGTCCTTATTCCAAACTACCCTCTTTGCTTGGATTAAACTAGCTTACAGTGTCCCTACAGCTGGGTTGCTATAGAACCTCCCAAACAAGCCACCTAAACACATTGGACTTCTGAGCTCTCAACGACAGTTGTCTACAGGAGCGTTGCTCCTCACTCACTGTCAGCTACAAATCCTACCTGCTGATGAAGGAAGCTGTCTCGGTAAACAAGCTTCTTTCTCACGACCTAAGGGAAGTTTGATGGTCTTCACTGAAGTACAAGCCAATCCGGCTGTAAGGAGAAAGGACTGCAGTTCACCTTTCCAAACCTGCTGTAGGACAATTTCTAGGCTACCTGTCATCTCTAACTCACCCACTTCAGGGAAGACAAGTAATCCCCTGCCAGCCAGAGCAGTCAGTTCATCTGCTACTTGCCCAGCAGCTCCTTAGTGCACCCAGGGCTTCGCGGCAGAGCAAGGCTAAGGGCAGCCCGACCATGGGCCGTGACAGCTATTAGCGTGGTGCATTTAGAGAAGGAATTACTTTCTCTCCAAGGAACTTGCCAAGCTAAAGTGATGGCCCCAAGGAAACAAAACAGGACGGGGATGACAGACAGCAGCCACACGGAACCGAAAAGAAAGGTTTTGCTCTGCAGCGTGAAGCTTTTTGAAGAGTTTAGCAGCTCTCAACAGTCTGAACATAGCTTGGCAGTGGCAGGAATCAAGATTTCTCAACACTGTGAAAAGGAGACCTTTCTAAAGGGCTCTCCCATGATCAACATATCCCACTGCATGGCCTTCCTCTTCCTCATTGTTCACCGTGATTCAGAGCACACACGGCTGGCTCGAGGTGCAACTCCTACCATTAATTTCCTCTGTTAAGGTTAGAGAGGGTGCTTAGAGTTTTCCCAGGTAACTATTTAGCATCAACAATCTGTACACGTCATGAATTATATGGGAGGGAACTTCCTGCACAGCTAGAAAATCTGTTAAGTTTGAGCAAACACTGTTAACCAGGTATTTGCCTGCCTAGTCTCAGATTTTGTTCTTTTTTCAGATACCACCTGCCACCCAGATCTGCAGCTTCCACCTCAGCCCAAGGCTCTAGCAGCAATTTAAGTAAGGCAATATAGTATTACAGTACTTCTACCTTGTTGCTCACTAATTGAGGATGAGATGTTATGGTAGCCTTGCAGAGAAGCAGCTTTTCCCAGATTTAGGTCTAGCAGAACAATAGTTTGTTTATACATGAAAAAGTTAGCTCGCTCTGTCCCTAAAGAAACCAAACCCAGCTCGAGTACGACTGAATAGCACCTCTGGGCTTTGAAGAAACTAAGCTATGTATTCATTAGCGTTTCATACAAAGAGTGAAGTTCAAAATGGAAAGGCTACCATTAATGCCTCAGGATTGGAGGAATGCAGAGCCTACCCTAGGACAAGATCCAAACAATACTTTGAATAAAGCCACCTAAATAACCAATCCACAAGATCTGGGCCTAATCAAATTAGAGTTCTGCTGCTACATAGGCACCTTCAAGATCCAAACAATACTTTGGATAAAGCCACCTAAATAACCAATCCACAAGATCTGTGTCTAATCAAATTAGAGTTCTGCTGCTACATAGGCACCTTCATCATCTTGGGACGTCCTGTGTTTGCATCCTGTTTAAGCACAGAGATCCCGAATCTGCGCATCACAGCCCATACTTTTGGCAAGGCTACCGTGACTCCAGCACTTAATTCAGGAAACAAAAGAGAATGGGAGAAGATGAGGGCAAGAGTTAGTTGCAAAAGAGGCACTTGCTGTTCTGGGGGTATAGCAAAAAGATTCAATCTTTTATTTCAATGTTGATTGTTAAGATTCAACTGCCTACTCAGCCTATACCTGGTTTGAATTTGCATCTCCTGCAACCTGCTAACGGGCAGGACTGACTGGGAGCCTTCCAGTAACTGCAGCTGGGGTACAGCCTTCCAGCCAGGTCTTCCCCCACCCCAGTCATTCCCAGGTAGATCCCAAGCAGGCAGCAACAGTCAGGCTCCTCTTCCCACTCCAACTGAGTTTTAAAGGGCATAAGCCATTTTAAGAACTATAAAGCTAGTTAAGCATCTTAAGGCAATCTAGGTTCTGTAGCATCAATTTGATCTTCAAAGTCTTACCAGTTTACAGACGAGTAAAGCCTTTCAGCACCTGATCCAAGGCCTTAAAACTGCATTAAGAGAAACATGTCACGAAGCAATAAATACAGAAACCCAAACACTAAGCAAGCCTTAAATTAGTACCTGCGTGCTCCGATTCCCGCACTGGGCTCTCCCCCAGCCTTTAACAGCAGACACCTCTCTCGGCCCCTGGGATTTGTGCACCACACGAATGGCACCACACAACTGTCAGAGTTATTGAGCAGTGTGAGTACAGGCTCCTGCAGCTCCGTCAGCAATGGTCAGCAGGTTTGGGGCTTAAGGGTTTAGGCGTTTGCTGTCTTCTAGCAGAGTCCAACTCAACACCCCCATATTCATCTCATTACTTCAGTCTCCCCTCACGTGCTTCCTCCGGACTAGCTCATCCTGATGCAGAGTATGGTTCTTTGTATAGAAATATCTTCTCTGTCGTTTTCTTAAGACTAAATGCTGCCTTCATGTACTCATATTTAAAAAAAAAAACACAACACCAAAACACAACAAAATCAAAAAGGCAACAAAACCACCACCAAACAAACAAAACCCTCTTGGAATGATCAGCATTCTCCCAAGATGTACCATCCTGCAACACAAACACTACTGTTACAGTTAAGGATTACGAGGTTGCCAGTATTGCTCTTTTCTGAAACCAAATTCTCAGCCTACAGCATTTCAGACAGCTGACGCGTGGCTTTGCGAAGGCAGCAGTTCTGTTCTCTCCTCCTCCCAATCCAATTATAAACTCAGACTAATTTCCTGAGATCTTGTGAGGGAGTAGATCCACGCTCCGGCATATTTTGCCATTAGACGAGCCGACACCACAGCAAGACTCTTAACCCGTTCACATCAGACAGAAGTCTCCGTATTTGCACAGGTTCTCCACAACCTTTTGAAGACATCTCCTCCAGCACTTAAAAGATTCTTGTTAGGCAGAAATCCCTGACTTAGGGGAAAACTTTGTGTCTCAAACAGAGGTCGAAGCAGTCACATTTGTCAACTCCAGTAACGGCAGGTGAAAAGTGTTTCCAAACCCATGGGAAAAGTCCAGGCCAAAGGACGCAGTAGCCAGCACCCCAGAACCAGTGATCAGGTAGGGCATTGCATTGACTTTGGAGAAGCCAGGCCAAACTCCGCAAATACAGAGGAACGTTTCCAGGTGAGATTAACAGAGTCAAAACATGGTTAGGTAGATTTTAGAGGAATGCATTTAGTTATTTGACTTCAGCCACTTATCCCAGTTATGCTGCCATTCTCTAGAGACACCGATCCCTGATACGTGACTGAACCTGTCAAAAATGCTGGAGAAATAGTGCTGAGCTGCAGCCAGATGACAGTAGAAAAAAATTAGGAAGAAAAGGCTGTTGTGCAAAATGTGATTGTTTTAAGCATAGTTTTAGTATATAACCTTGTAACCTGTTTAAAAGCTTTACTTGAATGAGTTTGGTTGGAGCGATTCCCAGCCTCCCTCAGAAGACAAGTCTGCTCATTTGCACTGTTAAAGCAAACCTCCTTATTTCAACACTGCACCCCAGAGCTTCCACTTCTGAAAAGCAGCTCCAGAAAAGCCCACCGTTCTCACATCAGATCCCACCATGAAAATGGTACTGAAGTTTCAAAAGGAAAGCAGATTGGATTACCTATTAGGCTGAATCGTCTACTGTGATATCTGAAAGGATAATCACCAAATAAAGCACCACCTGTAGTCTTAGCAATACCTTAATAATAAACACTCTTCAGTGCGTGAGGTACACACTAGCTCCCATCACATAATTACAAAGTTCGTCCCTGGATTTGGGGTAGCACAGAATTTGGACCATTTACTGTCAAGGACAGAAGTGCAGAAGCACCTAAGCAACCAAGTAGCGCAAAATTTGATGCAAGCAATGGGGCCTTGGGCAAGTACTTAATAAAATCTCTAGGTGGCCCTGCTTGAGCAGTGGAGTTGGACCAGATGACTTCTAGATGTCCCTTCCCACCTCAACCATTCTATGATTAAGACAATGGCTGTACAAAGTCATAGGCTGCTCGCTCAGATCCTTCAAGGTCTGCAATCCTGGAGAGACTGCTCGGGAACATGAGGAGTCCTGGTGGCCAGCTCTTCATCTTGTCAATTCGATTTGCAAATACCTACCTGCTACCAGAATAAAGTTCAATTTTCTCCCAAACTTTCTGGACAGAGACTTCACAGGAGAGTTGGCACTTCCATGCATCTCCCCAGTATCTGGCAGCATTATGCCAGCTGACAAGCAAGGTAAGAGCATTTACAGCACTAGAGATTATTCTGATTTCAGTTGGAAGGAGTTTGCAGGAAAAAAGTAGCCGACCAGTCCAGTTGGGCCAGATTCTACAGAAATAACATCCTGAATTTGCATAAAAGGGACTGACGTTTTGCTTACAAGATCAATGAGCAAGCAACTTCTTGAGCCTGACATGTGATTCCAGACCTTTAACACAGAAGAAGCTCTTGGCAAATATGTTTTAGAAAGCCATCCACTTCTCCCTGATCCCCCTTTCCCCAAGTCACCCAGAAATAGTCACAGCACCGTAATCTGCAGGTGGGCTCCCACAAAGGATGCACACGTAACACCAACTGGAGTCACGTTTGTTAGAAGCACTGCTAAGTTTACCATCAGAAGACAAAGTATGAAAAGCTCCATCCTGTCAAAACAGCCTCCTCCTGTTGACGTAATTCCACTCCAAACATCCCTATCGTTAATGAAGGAAATAGCTATGCTGCCTGTGCTCTCCCAAGATCCCACCCAACTTTCTAAATGCAGGCAGTGTTCAGATATCTTCAGCCCCGGCAACCTCACTGCAGATTTGATGGGACTTAATGGAAGCACCATTTTGACTTCTGTTGTTACACGTACACGCACTGCTCAGTGGCAGCCTTCACATGGAAGCCTGGCAGCCAACCTTTTGCCAGGTTGTTTGGACACCTTACTTTTTTATTTTGCCTAATCCCCTCATTGGGTTACCCTGCCCTCCTCTAGGTTCAAAGCATCAACCAGCTTAAAACAGGTTGAAAAAAATTTATCAGAAGTCAACTGAAGGTACTCGATACTAGCCTGGAGCCGTTTCAGTAAGCTACAAAAATGGACAAGAACCCAGGCTTCAAACTTATCCTTTTCATCCTCAAACGCAACTTTAAACTTATTGCAACTTGAGAAAGAATGACATGCCTCCACTAAAGGCATATTAAAATGGGGCAATTAATTTGAAAACTGACAGCTGAATCTAGCCCTTATTGTACACACTTTGACCAAACAGAAGTAGCTATGCACAAGTTCCTGGGACACCAGTTACTTTTAAGTGCCTCCTCCTGAGAAGCACAAACCTTTCTAATTTTTCAAGTCTCACAGCTCGTTGCAGTCACATCATGTTCTTGGAAACTGCAAAGCTGTAAAAACGTACTTTTTTTTTTTGCCAGAAATTCCAGACACAAGTTACTGCTTGCATGATTAAGCTCCTGCTGTAGTCTGGCTCCTTATTCAGTTATCCCTGACAAAGATAAGCTTTTTAAGCTTTTTGCTTCATAATTCAACATGATGATGGCAAACACCAGGTTGATACTCTCTTCCCTTCTCAGGCCTTGACTAAGTTTAAGATTTAGACTGGTACTGTCAAACAAGTGTAACTGCATGACACTTAAAGTGTGATTTCTCCAACAAAAGCAACTGCAAGCAGCACGCTGTGTAGAAATCCTATTAACAATTTTGCTCTTGGTTTATCCAAGAAGATAGTGCGAGATGTCCATGAAACTGTAAAACCTTGCCTAGCCAGCGGCAGAAGTGCGCTGAGACAATAAATGTGCAATCATGTGTGCCCCAGAAATCTCTCAGGTCATAAGAACACGCTCCCGACCCCCTTCCCCACCCAGTCCAATCACACCTTTAGACTAATAACACTTTTTGCCACAAACCCTTCAGAGACCCTGCCCTAACATAGGAGTGCTGGTGGCACGCCAGCAGATTGCTGGTATAAAGTACTCCTGCACACTGACCAGCAGTTGGCCATCTCGCATTCAAAAACACAACAGTAAGTTGTGTTGTTTCCTCTGCAACCTCAAACAAGATACATGACCTGTTCCTTTACAGCCCAGCATTTCACAAGTCACCCATCCGACCCCGTAGTACTTCAAGTGTCACATTCCAGATGAAGCGTGGCAGCAGTGATTCCCGCAACGCTTCCAAGCTGATTTGGGGCAATGGCCCGTCGCCAGTGAAGGGACCCTGAGCCGTGTTCTGCCAGGACCACAAATCGGTCAAACTAAAGACACGGGGCTTGAATATTTCTGCACTGCTCTTAATGTCACGAGATAGGTAGGTAAGAGGGAGAATCCTGCAACTGTGTATGCAATGAACCAGGAGCAATTCGCTAACAAACCAACCGCACTGACTGGCTTATTTTTTTCTAATATAATGCATCTACCTTTAAAGTATTATGACCGCTGAAGTTCCCATTATAATAGAGATTTTATCTGATTGATTATGTCCTTGAACGACTTTTAATGCTGCTTGAGCTGAGTAAATCCTGTTAAGAGATATTTGCTCCTACTCCAAGTCAGCCTAGGACAGTAAATTAAATGAAACTGTTAGCTTACAGAGACACTGCTGTCACACAAATCAACAGACTAATCAAAACACTAATCACTCCAAAAAAGGAGGAAGGCAAAGAGAAGGGTCAAGAAAGTTTGTCCAGAGATGATTCCCCACAAAGAAATCAAGCTTTCAAGCATTTCCAGGTCCTAGAAGTTGAGCACATCCTCTTCATTAGATCGGACTCTGGATACAGGACATCACTTTCCGCCTCTGGGTGACATTATAGGCAATCTATCTTTGCTTTTTCACAACCTACACAGGTTCAGATCAGAAAAGCTCTGATCTCAAATCACAAGAGTTCTAATCACTCTAGATTTCCAAGCATTATTCATATATTTATGCATGATCTAGTTGTGTCCCAGTCCATTCCACACAAAGGTAAGTTTTCCTAAACATCATCATGCTTGGATAAGCTCATCTCCAGGCTTCTTGCACTTCATAGCGAACTAAGTAGAGCAAGTTAAATCATTTATTTTACTGAAGGATATGGACAAAACTGGGAAGACATCAGATGAACACAAAGTCAGGCAGACATTTTTCCTGATTCTGGTACAGTCGACACAATGGAAATTACAGGGGGAAGGATGAAGTGCAGTGAGCTTGAAGGATCAAAGTTTGAAGGGTGTGCCTTGAAGGACATTGAGCTTCAGTTCTCAAACTTGGGGGGAAAGGGAGGAAGGAGGAAGAAAGAAGGGAAAGAGGTTTTGGTGTGGGGTTTTTTTTGTTTGGTTTCATGTGGTTTTGGTTGCTTTGTTTGATTTTGGGTTGTTTGGGTTTGGGGGGTTGGTTGGTTTGTTAAAGAAAGCACACTTCCACTACTTTCAGTGAGCAGCTGGTCCAGAACTGCACTGCACTGTTCCCACAAATCGCCTCCTGGCAGTATTTGTCCTGAAACTAAGCATCACTGTGAACCCTAAGAATAAAGCTTTGCACTCCTAAGTGAAGTCTAAGTTTAGCATCATTCCCTATTGCACAAGATAACCCATCATATACCCCATTTCACAACTGTAAACGTCAAATAAAAAAATACATATATTCATAGCCACTCTAAGTATTGGTCATGCTTCAGTCCAAGTTTAATGGATTAGTGTGGTAAACTTTTTCAAACTTTATGCTTAAGGATTGGTTTAGCTGATACCCAGCAGGTCACTGTTACATCAGCTTTGGTGCATCATAGCTTGGCCATCACCACAGATACCACTCAGAATAATTCAGAACTTAAATAGCTATTACTAATGCAATTCACGATGTTTCATTCTGCATTGCCAGAAAAAAAAAAGCGGATCAGGATATTGAGGGAGGGAAAGTCCAAGCACCAACTTGCATACTGCTTGTTCCCAGCTGTCAATCCCCAAGCACACACTTTAGCTAGGGAGCTAGGATATGGCACTTTTACGAAGGAGCCATCACACCCCTCAGAAATGCTGCTGCCACCACCTTGCAGGAAGGGGAAACGAGACGCTTTGGAACAGGCAGACTACATAAGTTTAGTTATTTTACTTGATGCTTGCTTTGTCCTCGACTTATCAGTTGTCCCTCCTCAAGAGCTTAAAAAGTCTTCTCAGCTCCTCTTGGCAACGCACAGAGGTCTTCCTTTGACTTCCGTATCCCTCTTCCCGTGCCATATTTTCACCTTCCCAAAAGATGCTTCTTGAATAGGAAAGTACTTTTCATCGGGGACAGGAGAGAAGTATGTTTCTGTGGTTCACCAAGGTGAAGTTTGCTCTTGAATTGTAAATAAGAAACAGAAGCATATTAAAGACCTAATGTACAAGTGCGCTAGAATGAAATTAAAGCTGACTGTAAACATTCCAATAAAGCTCTCCCTTTTGCTATTTATTCCAAAACCGCTCCCTCTCCACTGCAGCAAGCACTCAACAGGTTGCTATGCAGATTTCACTGACACTCAGATTGCTTTCCTTCTTAAACAATCTCCAAAAAGCTTTCATGCCACAAAACCCGCTCAGTGACAGGCATGCAAACCAACCGAAACCATTCAGGTTCAAGGCATTAATTCCAACAGTTTTCACTTGCTACTGTTAAGAAATATTCAGAAACTAGTTCTCCCTGCTCACCGCTGCTCTTCTCAACCATACTACTCGTGTTCATCTGCAATCCACGCAGAAAGGAATTGAACTAGGACGCCCCAAATAAGTTGGGGTAATAAGTGGTGTAAGTTCTCCAATTAAAGATTCAGACAGTGTCTGTGATTTATCATAGAATGGTTGGGATGGAAGGGATATTTAAAGGTCATCTAGTCCAACCCCCCTGCAACGAGCAGGGACATCTTCAACCAGACCACAGCCCCATCCAGCCCGACCCTGAGTGTTGCCAGGCATGGGGCAGCCACCACCTCTCCGGGAAACCTGTGCCAACATTTCACCGCTCTCATAAAAAATATCTTCCTTATATCTAGTGTGTTAGTTTAAAACCATTACCCCTCGCCCTATCACAACAGGCCCTGCTAAGAAGTCTGTCCCCATCTTTCCTGTAGGCCCTCTTTAAATACTGAAAGGTCGCAGTAAGGTCTCCCTGGAGCTTTCTCTTCTCTAGGCTGAACAACCCCAACTATCTCAGCTTGTTCCTCTCTGATCATCTTCATGGCCCTCCGCTGGACCCGTTCCAGCAGGTCCGTGTCCTTCCTGTGCTGAGGACTCCAGAGCTGGACACAGCACTCCAGGTGGGGTCTCACGAGCGCAGAGCAGAGGAGCAGAATCACCTCCCTCGCCCTGCTGGCCACGCTTCTCTTGATGCAGCCCAGGACACGGTTGGCTTTCTGGGCTGTGAGTGCAAATTGTTGGGTCACGTCCAGCTTTTCATCCACCAGTACCCCCAAGCCCTTGTCAGCAGCGCTGCTCTCAAGCCCTTCATCCCTCAGTCTGTACCGATACCAGGGGTTTCCCCATCTAGAACAATTTGTAGGAGCAAATTATACGCTTAATAGTGTGAACACCTTGAAGCTCAGAAGCTTGTGCTTCGGCAACGCACCCAGAGGTGCATTAGGCAAAAGGCCCACCTACTGTTCCAGCCCTTTCCTGCAGGGCTGCTGGGCTGTTAAAATCAAGTCTTCACAACCAGGATTTGTGGGGAAACGTACTGAACAAGTACCCCTATACGCACTGCAGCAAAGCCATGAAATGCTTGCTTCTTTACCGAAGTACTTGCTCTGTACTAAGCAGCCGGCAGCTTGTGTGGCACCGCACACGACGGCAGCATCCTGCAACACACACAACATCTCTCTGGCCCTGGTTACACGCCGGCTCAGCTGCTGATTTTTTCCTCCCTTGATGGGAAACACAACTGAACAAGTTTACATTGAGTGGCAGGATTGGCTTCTGGGACTGAGTAATAAAGGGTGCGCTTTCGGATTTATTTCTCTGAACAAATTAACTGTTGGAGACAATGCAGTCCAAAACTGAATTCTGCCCCAGTGTTAAATACTCAAGAGATTCCTCCAGAAAAGAAAACACGTTATTAATGAGTATTTAAAGATGAACATGAAGGGCAGGAAAGCAGGACTTGCTTATGTCTAGAAATCAAGATCTTATTCAAAAAGAGACATTCGGCCACTGCATTTTACTTTTCAAAAACAGTTTACTACCACCTGCTTAGCGTCCGTGCTTGTTCTGCTGGACTAAGTTCTAACCTATTTTCTAGCAAGTTGCTGAACCCAGAAAAGACCATTATTTAGACTGATCTGCAGTCCTGGCAGAGCATCAGGATCAGCATACAAAGCTCAAGTAGCAGTTCACAAGTTACAGACAGGTCTCACTGCTGTACCTCAGCATTTGCTAGAAGTGCTTTAAGAAACGCAAATGTACTTCAGAAAAGGCTAGTGTTTAAGACTGATTCCTAGAAATAGTTATTTAAATGGTAGCAATAACTGTTTATTCCTTCCTCAGAGTCTTCAGATGAGGAGGTTTAAAGTGGATGTCCAGAACACACCTTTACTGCAGTTAAGGACTGATTTATTGGAGTAAAGCTTTAAAGTCTTCCCCTCCTTCCAAATTACTGCACTTAAACCATAAAACAGTAGGAGCCAGCTATAAGCCACAGTAAAGTTTTTAGCAGTTAAGCTTCATAAATTAAAGGGCAACCTCTACAGAGCACAGGATCACACACACACATCTCCTAATTTGGGTCCCCAGCTCAAGCTTGGGGCTGAGGTCCCCATGCACCCTGGAGTGACAGCTGGTGGGGAAGATACCGTGCAGGGGTCCAAACGTGGCCTGAGACCTAGGAGAAGTAGGGAGCTGGACACCCACGCCGTGCTCAGTCTAGCTCAGTAAGAAGATCAGGGATGAGCAACTGCTTGGTAGGCAGCAGCACAACCCCTGCTTGCCACTTCAGACACATCACCTGGCCTTCTTCAGATGTCCAGACAGTTATCTCTCTGGGACTCTCTGCAGTAACTTCCACGCCTTGCTCCTTCAAGTGACTCCAGAGGTGGTGACAGAGCACATGGCACTGCTGTGGATCCAGGACGGATCCCTTGCTCAAGGGCCTGTACGCTACCCACTTAGGGCAATATAGCTGCGTGGCACCCCAAGAGCCTGCCTAGGCACGAGGCACAAAGGGCTGGCACAACCCAGAGGACAAAAAGGTAAAACAAATACCTGCCAGGCAGGCACCAGAGCAGTCCTGGGAGAAGACAAAGACACCAACTCACTGCAGGTCTATCCTTTTACTGAAGACAAAATCCCCTCTCAAAAAAAATAAAAAAAATTGGAGCACAATGCTACAAATGGCTTGTCCAGGAGATGAAACACACAGCGTGAACGGTGCTTGTAAGAGCTCAGGGCTCCAAGCAAAGCATATTGCAGTGAAACGGCCTGGCCTGTTTTCCTTCTGCCAAGACGGTGACATCTGGCAACAGGAAAGTCAATATTTAACTAAGGCTCCTTCCCCACCCCGTGCACTAGGCTGGTACTACTCCTGATGCTCCTCATCCCCGAAGGCTCATCAGGTGCTCAGCAATCCTCTGCAGGGACCGCCTGGCACAGATTTGAGTGGTGCTGTGGGAACAGCATGCAGCAGCCTTCAGCAGCATCCACTCGTGCAGACTCAAGTTTTATGTTCAGGCATAAAACTAAGCTTTGCAAACAGTAATCAAAGCGCACAGAAGAGTCGGCAGTTTAGTTAAAACCAGCAATTTAATTTGGGGGCTTCTGCTCTGCCTTCAGCCTGCTTCTCGAGACTCCTCAGGCGTAGGCAAAACAACTTTTGAGCTGTGCTGAAGGGATTTGTCTTCTACAGAGCAATGCAGCAGCTAGAGAGCAAGACGCACTTCAGCCAACGTGACTTGTGCCCATTTCATGGCCCCGACCCTTCTTTTGGGCTGGAAGTACTGGTTCCTACTTACAGGGCAGCTTCTTTAAGGATGCTTACAGGCAAGTCCTTGTACAGCTCCACCCCAGGAGCCCGTGTGAGGAAAAGGAGGGGACATATCAGGACCCTAGACTACTCTGCGGAGACTACAAGAGAACAGAAGATGCAAGTTTAAAAAACGGCCTCCTTCAAAGGCAGTCCTCCCTGCCAGGTGTCCACTGTTACACGAGTATTCCCAGAGACTGGACTGCTGTAGAGCTCTGCAATGAACGTCAGACAGCAATGACTCAAGCAGAAGCATAGGGGGGTTTCGTTTAAATTCTGTTACCCTGATCAAGTTAATCAAGACTTTCTAATGCCATGATGCGATACATGAAAGAGGATAGATTTAGATTAGGTATTAGGAAGAAATTATTTACTCTGAGGGTGGTCAGACACTGGAACAGGTTGCCCAGGGAAGGTGTGGGCAACTCCCTCATCCCTGGAGGGGTTCAAGACCAGGCTGGATGGGGCTTTGAGCAACCTGGTCTGGTGGGAGGTGTCCCTGCCC
>JAOXJK010000012.1:130207951-130230887 GCA_025774025.1 Xenus cinereus
CTCACAGGAAAGAAGTTCCTCCTCATGTTTAGGTGGAACTTCTTATATTCAAGTTTGTGCCCATTTCCTCTTGTCCTACCCCTGGGCACCACTGAAAAAGATATCCAGGGAGAGCTCACCCCAGGGTCAAGTTTGTTATTTAGACTCCAGTCTGCCTCACATGCCTGCGTGGATGCGCTTTCCAAACTATTTCCTTCAGGTTCATACCATCTGACATGAAATGGACCATTTTGACGAACAACAATCTTTTATGGAAGAGCTTCTCACTGCTTCCCTGGGAATGCATTGGGTATTTTCCACCATGTGTGTGCTCGATGCGGCGATGCTCACTGGGTTGGTGCTGAGCCCTGCTTGCCGCAGGATCTCTCGGTGAGTCTCAGTGGGATACATGGCACAGGTAACTTCACTCCAGACTTTGGGACAAATTGAAGGGCTCTTCTCTCCCCACCCAACCTAACTGCTCAGGTGGGCTGTGACTTTGTCAAACTGCCAGCAGACAGCTCTGGGCATGGTAGCTCTTCATATCGTGGTGGTGTCAGGACAGTAAACACCTGTATCTCAAGACTTCTCAGGTGTTTTCTCCAGGAGAAGGGAGAATGAATGCCACATGCAGCAAGGACACGTAGCTCCAGGAGCACAGGGCCATGTAAACCTCTAACACATGGGCTAGTCCTCGTTTGGTGGGAGTCTAAAGCACCGTAACCTCTCCTTCTGTCTGCTGCATCTTAACAGAATCAGGCGTCCTGCTCTCGTTCTGAGGCACCCCGTCCCCTCCTACACAAAGCGATGAAGCCTTCTGCTGCATCATAGAGCAAAACTTGCTTAACTCTCCTCTCCGAAGCTGAGACTGAAAGTGGCTGAGAAAATGAACTATGCATGGTAGATATTAAGCTAAAGATTAAGGCAGGTTAAAGCAACAGAATAATACCTGTTTAAAATCATAATTGTGCAACGCATCCTGCACGGCACATGGAAAAGCAAAGGAGATGGGTTTACCACAGCTAGGACATGAAGGCTCAGTGAATTTCCAGGGGTCTTTATGTCCCTTCTGAAAACCTCACCACATGAGTTACATTATATGGGATGCATACATCCCCTGCTGCATCCCATTTGGCTGTGCTATGAACCATCAGTGGGGCCTGCTGTGCCCCATGAATGTACACGGGGGTACGAGGCAAGGTGGCACCAAGACAGGTGCGTGATCTATATAAAGGTTGTCCTGCAAATGCTTTGTGAATCCTGTGTGGGAAGCCCAAACTGTTCACAAAGATATTCCTACACTTAAACAAAACACAGCTTCAGAGCAAACTGCAGTAAACGTGCAAACACTGATAACCTCTCTGTGGGATAAACCTCTCTGAGAGAGATAAACCTCTCTGTGGAAACAGCGAGGTTTAATTTAACGGATAAAAGTGTTTTACAGTGAGCCGATGAAAGGTTGGGAGAAGGCTTACAGCCACAGTGGGAACTTTTTCTCTTTGAGATTGTGCAGGCACCTCTTGTGCCTGGAGCAGCGTAGCTCCAAGGGACAACAAGAGTTGGCTTATTCCAGGTTGCTTAGTTTCTGTGGTAACGATGCTAAAAATCACATCCAGGTCTGGAAAGCCGAGTCCCAAGGATACTGCACAGATGTGCAAGAGCCTAGAGGTAAGGAGTCCTTTTCAGATATTCCTCTCAGGTTTCTTGGTATGCTGGCATAGGAGAGCACCCTGGCGTGAGCACCTGATACCTGATGGGCTGCACGCTGGCTGCCTCCTGCTTTGCGTTTTATTGAGTCTTGGCAGAGGCTGCATTGGTTCTGAGGCTATAGGACTAGAAGCCTAATCAGCAGGTTAAGCAAGGGAAGCCTAAGAAATCATCTGGGTGAAAAGCGCTTGTGAAGGCAGGCAACAGGGTGTCCTGTGTTTACACTCTGCAAGCCTTCTGCCCGCTTAGACCCCATACTCTGAGCTGCGTAACAAGCGGCAAAGAAAGTACACTTACCAACAGGCATCAGAACCAGGCACGGTGGGGTGCCAGTGCTCATCACACTGCTGCTGTGCACCTCTCCCAACTTTGCAAAGTACCAGCAACGAGAGCGCCTTGCTGGAGCCCTCTCTGAATCCGAAATAACATTTTATCTCCCCAGTGGCCATGGTCAGATTCCTTGTCCAAACATCAGTGCTGTTTTTCGAGTAGTTCCAGAGTCAGAGGGGTTTGTGGCTTTGCTTTGCAACGTGTTCCTGCCTCGTACTTAGCTTGTTACCAAAATAAGGCCAGCAGTGAACTTATTGCTACATAGGCAAGGCTCTGCTATCAAAAGCTTCTTAGCACAATAACATTTTAACAGAAAGCAAAATAACTTCCTAAGATTTGTGAAGGTAATCAACTAACCTGGGCTTCTTACACTGATTTCCTAACACTAATTCCCAGCGCAGTCAAATAGCACAACCCACAGCTCTTCTGCCTGTAAACACATTTCAAGGCCCTTTGAGTAGAATGAGGTGTGGGCGTTCAGGCTGATTTGTTTAGTCTTTTCCCAGCTGGTCCCATCTTCCTTTCTCTTCTTGTGCTTCTCAGATAGGTCTGAGATAGAGTGTGATTTGACTCTAGGTCCCACACCAAAGTCCTGTTGCAGGGGAGCAAGGGCTGGTTTTTATCCTGCAAACACACCTGTGAGCCATTTTCCAGAATCCTCCTAGGCACTTGCAGATGTAACCAGAATAGCCTGTGAGTGAAAAGGGACGTAGGAAAACACTCGCAGTCAAACAAAATATTGTGGTTTATAGCTGCTAGATAAATGTTTCCAACTTCTCCAACACAAAGTTATTCCCAAACCAAATAGCAATAAAATCTCTTGCCAGCTTTTCAGTCCCACTGATGTCAGGACACATACACTGTTTGAACATACCTCTGCCTCTGAAGTGCAAAAGCCTTTGGCCCATTACAAAGTGCGTTTAAAGATAAGCCCCAGGCCTGCAGGCGGAGCAGTGGAGTCATTACTCATCAGGCTCCTAACACCTTCAAATTCCTGCATATGGTAAATACAACTGCAAAAGAGAGCCCCCCCCAAAACTGGAGGGCAGCTGCAGTTTGCTGGGAAATACGGTACAGCTAATACTAAAGAAAGAAGAGACAAAGAGGAGAAACACCAGCTGCAAATATTAAAAATACTTTCCTGAAATCAATCCTTTATCTAAAAGCCTTGAAAGTAACATTTTATTTCTCCAAAGTTTAAACTTGTCACTAATCATGGGAATGCAACACGGAGGTTTTGTTGCTGCTTGTGATTGAAAACAATGTGCAGTTGTTCAAAATCTCTGTTACAACGCTTGTAAAGCTGGTTAAGGTCTTGCTTTTAGGACTCAAATTTGAGTGTTGTCCTGCACAAAGACACTCCTTCTAGAAATAAGACTTCTGTTGCACAGACTGAGGCTGTTGCTGTTAAATGTACCTGGAAGGATTTCATACACTTCGGTTTTCCAGGTCATGTGTTCCTTAGGGAAAAGAAATTAAGGGGGCAAGGGGCTTATGGAAGAGGCTGATAAAATCATGGTCAATCCAGAAAATAAAAGCAGAGAGCAACTTTCTCTTACAACACGAAAAGATCAGGAGGCATGAAACAAAACAGTTAAAGTAATGGAAAGTACTTCTTAGCACCATAGAGCGTTAAGCTGTGAAGCTCCGTGTCACAGGACACTAGGAGTCTGGATAGTTCCTTTAAGTTCAAGGAGCAATTGGACAAAAAGGAAGAAAACGCCATCAAATACTGTTTAATGCAAATCATACCTTCCATCTAAGGTAGTTCCAAGCTGCAAATGGCTGCAGACCAGGAAAGTATTTTATAGAGTATCTCTGTATTTTTCCTGGGTTTATATTCTTCCTTAGGAATCTTCTATTGTTCAGTGTTTTGCTTTTGGGAAAGACGAGATGGAGACGAGGATCAAAAGATCAGACCTTTAAAATGACAGAATTGCAGAGCCTGAACACGAGCATCCTGAGCAGTAGCTTTTGTGCCTTCGGTGAGCTGCTGAGAACAACCCGCTGGTGTGCTGGCCACGGCTACCAGTTTCCCCTTTTAGGATGCCCAGCCCTGACAACATTAAATGCTCTCTCCTCATCTCAATCCACCTCCAAAGGGGAAAAGCTGAATCATGGCAATGCACAGTAGATGACAAACACTGGGAATTCTTCTGTTTCCCTTCTCCTTTTTATTTCCTAATTGACTGAAATTTCCCAATTTCCTGAGACGGGCAGCTACGACTCCCAGTAATTCTTCATTCGTGGCTTAGTTTTTCTGGAAGAGAGAAACAGGTTCACCGTAACAGTCTGCAAACTTCCCCACCCCCACCTCTCCCTTGCTTTTGTGCTTGCCGAGACCTGGAGTTGAGCAGGAAAGTTTGTAGGCACGGGGCGTCTTTCATTGTAATACATCCACGACATTTTGTCTGTCTCTTTAAAAAGAGGGGAATAGTTCCTCTAAGTGCGATTAAAACCTTTAAGATTTTACTACCCTTTACTAACCTTGTGCCCTTTCCAAGGCCAGTCTTTGTTTTGCAGAATAGCCCTGCGCTACCTGGGAGCAGCGTGCTCCTCGCTGCAGCGCCGGCTCAGTTACGTGCATCTGCATTGCAGAGGTAGCCCCAGACCGAGGAGGAACGAGCCTTTATTGCACAAAATATTGATCCCAACACTAAATTACAAGACAACTGGTAGCCAATTGTTTTGGGCCCTTGGTTCATATAGGTATCCCCAAGAGCAGGATTAAGTATTCAAACCGCCCGTGAGAGCCGGCACTGGAGAAGAGATGCGTGAACCTTCCACACTCGGTTCAAGGTGACCGTGCGAAAACCACGGAGTGTTTTAGCAGGCTGGTGGTTTCAGCTGGTATCTCTCGGTCACCGCAGATGCAGTCGCTCTCCCTGTTCTCCACATTCATTCACAGCCAGCTCATGGTGTGCCCGGGGAGCCTCCTCGCCGTGTGGGTGCCACACCAGCGCAGTAAGTTCCCCCGCCTCTCCCCTTGGCGTGGGCAGAGGTTGGAGCTGGCAGAAAAGCAGAGCAAAGGCAGTTTCTCTAGCTGTCAGAGTAAGGTCATCCTCTCCCCTCCCGGTCCCGCAGAGCTGTAACACAGCCCCACCACAGCCTCCACGGTCTCTCGGGCACCCACTCCCCAGCGCGGGGCTGGTGGCACTTCAGATTGCAAGATGCAGCTAAAGGCAGAATTTGGCTCAGAATCTATTTTTGGTCCCGTTCCTTTTCAAGAATATAGTCTGTTAAATGAAATCAAACGTTTCCTCCTGAATAACGAACCGCTACGTATTTTCTTTTCGCTCCCAACGTACTCTTTGTAATTACCGTGTGTAATTTTGTTGTAATTAAGACAGGAGACTAAAGACTGCTCCCCCAAGCAAACAAACAGGTGAGTAAATAGAAGAGCTATTCAGGAGGCTATCTTTATATAAAGGACTACTTTGTAACCTAATTTTAAGATTAAGGTTATGTATAAATTATCAAAACAGCAGAGAATATAATAATATAGAGAATATAAGGAGGTTAGCAATACCACCCTCAGAAATTTCAACTTATAACAGAAACGCAGCAGGGGAGAAACTTCAAAGGATCTGATGAAGCCCACGACACAAACCCCAGTCTTTGAAATACCCCCAGATCAATAGCTGCATAAAAAGAATATCTGTGTTGTCTGAGAAGGTTGGGATATTTTCAGGTTCATCTTTTTTTTTTTTTTCCCAAAAGAACAGATGGATATAGCTATTTTTTTGCTTTAAGTAACTTTCAAGCCAACAAGATTTCATTTGCATTTTTTAAATTCTATAGAATGTGTTCCAGCATCTAGCTGGAAGATTTTTCTTTTCTTTAAAGCTTAACTTCTAGGATTTATTTGGTTGTGAGGAATTTAAACCTTTGCTTTACGATAAGAATTTAATGAAAATTCTCCTTCACATTTGAAAGAGCACGAAAATGGAAAGTCTCATGACTAGGGTTAAAAGTTTTAAATTCTCTAGTCAGATGAAGACCCACCATCTCCTTTTCTCCCTCAAAATTTATGTGCTGGTTTGGGGATCAACGGGTTTGGGGGTTCAGCCATAGTTTATTTGAACTTAAAACAAAGGTATTTACCATTTCTGTTTGAAAATGACTTTACACTTTTCCAACAGAGGAACCTATTCAAAATAATAAAAATAAGAGGCACGTTTCATGAAATCATGAAGGAAAACCTACAAGTTAAATATGTATTATAGAGTCCATGACATAACTCTTCCAATATGTATTTCTAAGTACTGAATAATTTTCTAAAGCAATAAAAACTCAATAGTTCATCATAATCGGAAAATATATTTTCCTTTTTTAGAGAAAAATATTATAAGCTTTTTCATCAAGCCTCGTTTGGAAAATCTTTTTAGCAGTTTCTGCTCAATCCTGCACGCTACTGACTCAGCAGGGCTCAGCCCTTTTTGGAAAAATAAACCCAACCATCGCTTGCTCCAGTTGCTGTCATTTTCCCAAAGGGCTTACTGGGAAAAAGTCTTAAAATTATGGCAGTGGGTTCCAGTTAAGTCGTTTTTCTTTAATTGTTCAAATTAAATTGTTTGTGTTGCCTGGGTAAGATTTTTTGTTTTGTTAAATAGGTAAAAGGAAACAAAAGGATGATTATGCAGCAGCAGAGGATGAAAGCTGGAAATTATTTTGTCGTGTTCCAAAATACTAAGGCAAAATTTTGGATCAACCCAACAATTACCCACAAGGTATACCAAAAGTCAACAGAAACTACTTTAAAGCTTGAAACAATCATCACTTTTAAATGCTGGGCTTTGTGTGAAAGAGAAACAAGGATAAAACGGAACTGAAGTTTTTTTGCTTTGAAATACTTCCAGTAAAGGTGACTCCTTAATTTTGCCTGCCAGTGATAAGAAAGTATTTAGTGAGCTAATGAGCCCACCCTTCCCATGAAAACTATCACAATATAAAACTTCTACAGCCAGCGGTCAAACGTTCCCCCAGCCCCAGGGATGGAGGCAGCAGCTCTGGGGAGCCCTGGGCCCCTGCCCCGTCCCTGCCATGCCGGGCAGCGTGGGGGAGCAGGGATGGAGAGCCCCACAGGGAGAGAGGCCGGCAGAGAGAAAGGAGGGGGAAATGTGGCAAGTTCAAAGGCAGAAATAAATTAAATGGGCAGATATGAGTGCACACACCAGACTGCAGCGTTGTGTTGCTCCAGTTCCTTGGTTACTCTTTCTTTCACCACAGAATCACAGAATGGCAGGGGTTGGCAGGGACCTTCAGAGACCATCTAGTCCAACCCCCCTGCCAAAGCAGGTTCACCACAGAATCTAGAGCAGGTTGCACAGGAACACATCCAGGCGGGTGTTGAATATCTCCAGGGAAGGAGACTCCACATTGTCTCTGGGCAGCCTGTTCCAGGGCTCTGCCACCCTCAAAGTAGTTATTCCTCATGTTGAGATGGAATTTCCCGTGTTCCAGCTTGTGCCTGTTGCCCCTTGTCCTGTCGCCGGGCACCACTAACAGTATGACCTGACAGTATGCAAAGGTTTGTACAAAGTAATTGCTTTTATTACAGCATTTGGAAATAACCTGCGACATCATGCTTCAGAATAATCCCTCTGTCCCCCAAATATTGCCCCTATTATATTTCCACAGTACTACAGCTCCGACACCCCTACAGCTGGGATTCTATGAACCAATATCTCCTCCATCACCTCTATGAACCACTAGAGATTCTATGAACCAATAACCAATAATGAACCAATCATCTCGCCTTCCTTCATTTCTTTGCATTGCCTCCTGCTAATCCCCATGCCCCGCTTTCAAGGGGCTGCCCACCCCTCAGGCGGGTGCCAGGGGGTTGTGGAGCACCATCACTGAAGAACTTCTGGCCCCATGCAGCCTTGGGGACATCTGGAGCAGGGACCCAGGAAAACAGGGGAATATCTCACTAAGTAGGGGATCCAATGCCGCCAGGCCTGCCGTGGCCTAGGTCAGACACGGAGGAGCCACCAGCCACCAGGGCTGGGAAAAAGCTGCATGAAAAACAGCAAAAGAATTTAAAATCCCAGAAAATGTGAAGGGGAGAAAAATAGAGCTGGGGCCCTGAGGATACCTACAGCCCTGCCTGGCCCTGTCAGCCCCACAGGGCTCCCCCCACCTGCCCAGGGCCCAGGACCACATGTCAGCCTCCTGGGGTGCCAAAGATGCCACAGCAGGGCTGGCCTTCAGGTCCCCACAGCCCTGCCCTGCCCAGCCATGGATCCCACAGAGCCATACCCATGTCCTGGCCTGTCTTCATCCCCAGGGAGGTGCCCGATGTCCAGGGCTGGGGCTGCCCTGATGCCCTCCAGCACCCTGCTCTTGGCTGGGGCAGTGGGACAGGACAGGCATAGTGAGTGGGTGGGCTGTAAAGCCACCCAACAGGGGCAGGAGATGGCTACTGTGCTCAGCAATGTCTTCTACGATGCAAGAAAACCCACCATCCCAGGGGCCCCAAGGTGGCAGAGCCAAAGAGGGGCTTTGGCCCTGTCCTCCAGGACAATCTGAAAGTTGAGAGCTGACCTCTTGTCTTGCCTCCTTCCTCGCCTCTTGTTGTTTCTCGTGTTTCTCTTCCTCGCCAAACCCCTCCTCCCTTGGATGAAATCTGTCCTCTGGTGAAACCAAAGCTAAAAAGTCTGTCCCTTCTGGGTCTGTTCTTTTTTCATGGGAACAGAATTTCACATTAGCCACAGCAGTGGAGCCCTAGATGTTTCTTGCTCTTTTCCTCCTTATGTATCCCAAAGGAATGCTCATTCCCGTCATTAACCACCCTAAAGGCCACCCCAAGGAGGTTTTAATATTCTTTGTGCATTGGAAGAAATGATATGAGATTTTGTTCAAATGAAAGTGCTAGTAAATACTTCAGATTATCCATTCTATCTGCCTTTTCTTTGCAGGGTTTTTCATAACAGGTAGAAATTTTATAATGACAGTTGTCACCCTAGGAATAAGCAGGCTCTCCTCTCTGTAATTCTCAATCCCCCATAAACACATTCAACTGTAGCAGGATTATGTTTCCACCTTGAATGCTCTGGCCCATTTATCCCATCAAAGTTGAGCTAGCACAGACACCTGAGAGGTTCGGGAAGTACCACGCTGAAGTCTGATAGAGAACAAAAGAGCAGGGATACGTGAGTGAGCGCAAACGCCTTCCCAAATGAAGGCCTGAACACCTCAGAAGAGGTTGCTAGAGGGACATAAGAAGAATACTGCTCCTTTCTATCTCTTCTCCCTTGTTTGAATTGTTCTCATCTTTCATCACCAGTATCTCTATTCCAAATATTTTTCTTCTTAACAACACCCTTTCCTTGGGTATTTTTTTTTCTAAAACCACAGTATTATTTCTTTGAGAATAAAAGCCATTAAATTCTCTGGGCAGGATTAACAAAGATGAAGCTTGAATTATCAAAAGTTCTATTTCATTAGTACAGCTAATATCAGTTTCCCTATTCAACGATACTACAAGATAACTTACTTTCATTACCCTTGTGCAAGTCCACAGTGAAGTTTTTGTAGATGCAAATTTAATATGCAGTTAGATGTAAATTAATATGCAGTTTGGGTCTGTTCTTGTTTTACATTTTCAGCCATAGCTGTGCCAACACAGTGCTGCTGATCAACCCATATTTCATATGTCTTACTTAGCATGGCCTTGCTACTCTACCCCATTAATAATTTTTTTTAATTTCCAGGAGGAGATGGAGTCTAGCTCTCTAGCTTCTCTGCAGTGTAAAGTGAGGCCCTTTCCCTTCCATGTCCATGTGCTCTGAAAGTAAACTTTTGCAATATTTAAAGCAGAGGTCTCAGAGAACAGACCACAGCCTCCTCAGTGACTCTAATTAATCTCTGGAGAGATCACATCCTGCTCAATTATGAGATGGTACGGCTGAAGGCCACACCTGGTGAGTACAAAGGAGCCTCAGTTAAGATTGAATGAGGAATGGAAAGGTGGTGAGTGTCTTTTATGGTATCCAGCACAGGGGGGAATGTGGACAACTCTGCCAGCGAGTTTTCCAGCTGAACCTTTAGGACTAAATTAAATTCTTTCCCATTATGTGTCTGTCTATACTTGAGACCTTATATCAGTCCCCTTTGGTGCCCAAGCTCTAAAGAGCTCCAACCTCACAGCAAACTGCAAGGTGTAATAGAGAGGTAGTCTTAATCAGTGCCTGCTGCCCAGCTTTCTCAGCAACTTGGTTGTGTGTGGTTCCACCCCGTAGGTGATGTCTCAACGCAGCTGCAGCTCCACCACGCTCTGTGGCAGGCAGCTCTGTTAGTTTCTAGCTCTACAGGCTGTCAAGCACGTTCCTACCTGCTTTTCCTTCCCTGTCTCCCTGTGCTCCATCGCCAAGCTGATGCTTCTGGACAGCAAAGCCTTGAAAAGACACCACCAGAGTAATGGGTTTCTGCAGAAATCAGAGGCGAAGGTTAAAGAAAAGGTAAGCTCTAGTGCATATAGTTAGGCCATAGCATATTCAGTTTTTAAAAAGACTGGTTTTGGTGTGGGATGTAGTTTAAAGGTTGACTTGCTAGGGTATAGGCCTTCCAAGGAACAAGAGACATAGTTGAATTAGAGCTGCACATGCCATGAGAGCCCCCCCACCGCTTCCAGGTTTCTGAAGCTGGATAAATCTCAGAGGTTTGTGTTTGCAGAGGCTTTTGGCTTGGCAGAACGCTTTAACTGTATTTGCCCGTGTAAGTTTTATCTTTTGTTTGTTTGTGCAGTATTTTAACGGCTTTGACTTTGTGACTTTCAAGTGCCTAAAGTACTGCAACAGATGGACACAGCAACGTTTTATTAGAAAGCCTTGCCAATTTGGGTTTTAATTCAGACTTTTCCAACTGCTGATCTGTGGTCCAGTGACTGAAATGGGTGTCCAGTACATTCTCTTTTATACGGGTGAAAGCAAAAGGACTAATCCCACACTTTTTGTTTGGGAAAGGCCCAAATTAGGCTTTTGAGAGACCAGGTACGACTGCAGTAACATCCCTCCAGAAATATAACTCCTAAGTAAGGGCATACTGTGTGCTCACCAGTGTGCCTGCTTCATAAAGGACACGAACCCCCCAGGCTTTACGATCTGCCTCTTTGCTTGCAGGTTCCCACACAATCAGCCTTGCTGTACCATCCATATAAAGTTCCCCAGCCTTAGTCCTGAATCCTGTAAAGTGGGAGCTGGCCCAGGGACTGTACGGGACCTGACACCGTTCCCTTACTGACCTGGTAGAAATGGCGAATAAGTGCTAAGCAGCTTGAAGCTGTAGTACTGGGTTTATGCATGCTTTGTGAGCTAGAAATACTCTTCTTAAGCAGGATCCCAGGCTGGCCTAATGCCACAGCACCCTGGCTGCCGGAGAGTTTGAGCTGAGGGATAGGAAACCCGGCACTGGATGATTTTAGCTACCGTGATTAATTTTGAAGAGATACAAGCTAAATTTTCTCCAGTCCTCCCTCGCAGGTCCAGCTTCAAGGAGGTATCCTGGGCTTTTCAGCTTTATTCAGGTGTCACTTAGGCTTCTACATTTAAAAAAGTTTGCTGAGATAATACTGTTACTTTATCTAGGCTAGCAAGTCCCCTTTTGTGGGGGTAAGCAAGGTAGTAATCAGAGTTATCTCATTAGCATAGCTGCTATTAGTTTTCCAAACAAAATGAGTTGCGCCAATCAAAGTACTTTTTTAGCTAATATACCCACAAAAATTAGTTTCCCATCCTCACTGCATTTATTGGGTATATTATTTGTCCACATCCGCACCAGTACCATAACAGTGATAAACATGTAGGGCAGACCCAGACTTCGGGCAAGTCTTGCTGCATTTAGCAGAATGCCTGTTCGTTACAGTAGATTTGTACTGAAGGGAAGAAGACCAAACTGGTGAGGACATTAAGATCCATCTCTTTGTGCTTAACCTGGATATCATAGGGCATCATTCTTTTTTTTTCTTTTTTTTCTTTTTTTTCTTTTTTTTCTTTTTTTTCTTTTTTTTATTTTTTTTTAAAATAATTGCTAATACTATACCACAGTCAGGTAACTTGCAAATCATCATGAGTGATAATAAATCATGTTTTGCATTTAGTCAATTTTTTTCCTTAATAGCAACTTTTGACAAGAAAGCACTCATCTTTTTAGCACAGATTAACATTTCACAAACACAGAAGTGCAGAGATTCTCCTCTAAAATTTCTACCTGAAAGAGAACAATTTAAAATCTTTGAACTAAAGACAATAGCAAGTGTAAGAGTAAAGCTCTAAGGGGGAAAAAGGAACCATACACATGGTTAGCATATTCCATAGCATCGTTGTACCATGTAACAGTGTAGTAGTAACCCTGGCCCTGGCATTTGTCTGTGTTCTTGTTGCTTCTTCTCATATTCCACGGCAGTATTTCCTAGTAACTCATTAACAAATTCACATTCCCAAGGCATGGAAGCATATTTTTTAGCTCCTGTTATTACAGACATATCTTGAATCAATAGAGCCAGCCACTTACTGTGATAATCGGAAGTACTGTGGAAGTCAATTGCTTCACAGCAAATTACATAATTTGATAATTGCTAGGTCCCAGGCATTATTCTTGCTGTTAATCCATTGTGATGTCCATTTCTACTCTATTTATGATTACATTACTGTTCCAAGGTTCTTCTTGATCTTTGGTTCTCTCTAGCTGTACATTTTG
Source organism: Xenus cinereus (assembly GCA_025774025.1). NCBI lineage: Eukaryota > Metazoa > Chordata > Aves > Charadriiformes > Scolopacidae > Xenus > Xenus cinereus. The sequence continues at coordinate 130,220,669 of JAOXJK010000012.1, forward strand.
TTGCTGGCAGTTTAAAAAAAAAAAATTAAAAAATTAGATTAAATGTCAGTTGAAATGCTGTGCCCAAAGAGTATGTTTCACTTGTACTGTGTCTGGAGGGTTTCCTGAGCAGTCCTCAGTTATCCTTCCATTTCCAGTCCTTGTGGTAAATCAAAGGGAGCTTGTCAGTAAATCTCACCTCCTCTGGAGTAACAATGATTAGATTTTACTTCACTTCCAAGTCTGGCTAGAAATGCATAGTAATGTGCCTCTTTGTTGTGCAGCTGACGTTTATTGAACATGTGTCAGAATGTTTTGAAAATATACTATTATTTGGTGCTTGTGTTTTCCATGCTTCTTGGGGTTTAAGAGTTGTCAGATTCAACTGCTTTTGGACAGGAGATAAAGACAGCTGACCTGCATTGCCTTCCACTATGCTTTAACATTTTAATTCTGTTCATATTTTCCAAGTGAGAGTTAAGCCTTGGAGATGCAGGAGAGAGCCCTCAGGTCCTGTGCAAGTGAGGAGAGGGAAGAGTGGCCAGGGAGCAGGTTCCTACACAGCTTGTCCAGAGCTGCAGAGCTGAAAGCAGGTTCTACACATGCCCCTGGGGACCAGGCGGGACAGCCCCAAAATTACTTTTCTTGAGCTTTCTGCCTCAAATTCCTGTGACATACTTTCACAATTGTCAGAGCTGCATATGCAATAAGACTTGGTGTCAACGGGGAGGAGAGAGGGCTTCCCTGTGCCAAGGTGGCAAGGATCATCACTAGTGCCTTGAATAATGCTTTTCTTTTCACCCCAAAGGCTACAGTGCTTTTGTTGGGTCTTTTCATAGGCAGTAAGGCAGGAGGTGCAGATGACAGCAACAGTGCTAAGTAACCTCTGATGGGTCTCCTCCTGTTTGCCTCTAAATAAAGCTGAAATATCTGGAGTTGAGCTATGTAAAACCTCAGAACAGAAGGAGGCAGCATTTCCACCAGGTTGGTCTAAATGACCCTCAAAGCTGTAGGATGATGCTCCCCACTGATACCAAAGCACAAGCAGCATTCTGGCCTGTGAGCGACCCGAGTATTGAGGATCAGTCACCACCTCAGATGGTGACACGGTAGCTGGACTACTAGCTAGGTTACTTAGTCAATGGGTTACCTCTAAAGTTCCAGGAGGAGAAGGCACCTTCTCTCTCGTTCTGTCAGAATGGAAGGAGGTTTGTCCAACTGGTGCTTCATTTCCCTTTCAAGTGAATGCAGTTTTCCTTGTGTTATGCACAGGCTTAACATAGGCACTCCTGGCCTGTGTTTGGGAATGTGTGGCCACAAAAGATGCCGAGAAAGACAGGCAAAGCCTAAAACTGTAGGCATTTATTTTGACAGATTCTTTCTGCCTAAATGAGACCTTCGTTTCAGCTGAGAGTCCAGCAGAAGGCTCACCCATGCTTTACATGCTTGACAGTTTTTGTGGCTAAAAATTTTACATGGTAGCAACACATCATCAGGAGCATACCGAGCTTTTTTTCTTGACGACCTGTGCTTCCTGTTCCCATTTTTATAAGTAATTTCAAATATTGCTGCTGGTTATGTTCCATTATATTCAATCTGTTCCTCACATCACCGTTGTCACTCATACATGCTAACTATGGAACTGAGAATGAAGATTTTTCTTTTTCAATGAAAGTGCATTTTAAGCCTCCTTATCTATCACGTACTAATTGGATTTTCAGCATTGCCAGCAACACACAATTCATTTTTCTGTATTTACTCATTGTATGGTATATGCAAGTTGCAAGCTACTGCTCAAGAAGGGATTTTCCCACAGTGCAGCCAATGATAATTTGTGACTTCTGTGGATTTTGTGTAAAGCCCGTATCTCTTCCTGGTAAAATTGTGACATAATGACTAGCAATAGTGGTGGAGTCGCATCCACAGCCTCAGATGTCCCTGTGGCTCCGCTTTCTATCCCTTTTTGAAGCAAATGGTGTACACAGCCATGGTGTCACCACTTTCTGTTAGGATGGGCAGAATTTCCCTTCTCCTTCCCCCCTCATTCCTAAGCCAGAAACACAGAGCTGCTGGAGGAAGAACTCTTCCTCCAGGCCTGCCTGCCAAGAGCCAGTCTTGTCACCGTTTGTTGTCTGCAGGCTTGATACAACTGCCCATTTTCCCGAGGGATGGGAATCTAAAGGTGACAGTTTCATTACCCAGAGACCTCCAATTGGCAGGCAAGTCAGTCACTAAATATAGCATTTTATATCTTCTGCCACAGTCATTCTTTTTGCCATAAATGTACCATTAAGCAGAATGTTTAAAATGGACTTCCTTTATGTTATAAACAGAAGATTTATTGCTGCACATACCAGACACCTTTATAGAGCAGTGAACACTACCATTGTCCTTTTGGACACAATCTGAAGGGTCAGTTCCTACGGAGGACCCTGTAGGAAACGGGACCTCCATCAGCTATGCTCAAACAGATCTGCTTCCTCAGAAGGTTTGGCAAGGGTTTGAGCAATGGTTAGAAGAGACCTTAAAGATCATCTAGTTCCAAACCCCCTGCCATGGGCAGGGACACCTCCCACCAGACCAGGTTGCTCAAAGCCCCATCCAGCCTGGTCTTGGACACCCCAGGGATGGGGCAGCCACAATTCCCCTGGGCAACCTGGGACAGGCTCTCACCACCCTCATAGTGAAAAATTTCTTCCTGATATTCAATCTAAATCTACCCTCTTCCTGCATGAAGCCATTATCCTTTGTCCTATCACAACATGCCCTTGTAAAAAGTCCCTCTCCAGCTTTCTTGTAGGCCCCCTTTAGGTACTAGAAGGCTGCTATAAGGTCTCCCTGGAGTCTTCTCTTCTCCAGGCTGAACAATCCCAGCTCTCTCAGCCTGTCTTCATAGGAGAGGTGCTCCAGCCCTCTGAGCATCTTTGTGGCGCTCCTCTGGACCTGCTCCAACATGTTGGGGGCACCAGAGCTGGACACAGTATTCCAGGTGGGGTCTCATCAGAGCAGAGTAGAGGGGCAGAATCAACTCCCTCAACCTGCTGGCCACGCTTCTTTTGATGCAGCCCAGGATATTGTTTCTGGGCTGTGAGTGCACATTGCTAGCTCATGTTGAGCTTTTCATCCACCAGTACCTCCAAGTCCTTCTCCTCAGGGCTGCTCTCAATCCATTCTCCGCCCAGCCTGTATTTGTGCTTGGGATTGCCCTGACTCATGTGCAGAACCCTGCACTTGGCTTGGTTGAACTTCATGAAGTTTGCATGGGCCCACCTCAATCCTGTTCAGGTCCTTCTGGATGGCATCCCTTCCCTACAGTGTGTCAACCACTCTACACAGCTTGGTGTTGTCAGCAAACTTGCTGAGGGTGCATTCAATCCCACCAGCCACGTCGCAAACAAAGATGTTAAATAGTACAGGTCCCAGTACCCACCCCTGAGGAACGCCACTCATCACTGCTTGCCACTTTGTCATCAAGCCCTTGACCGCAACTCTTTGAGTGCAGCCATCCAGCCAGTTCCTTATCCACCGAGTGGTCCATCGGTCAAATCCATGTCTCTCCAACTTAGAGACAAGGATGTTGTGTGTGTCCTCCCTCCTTCTTCAACCTCCATTTCATTTGCCCCCCTTCTAGGTGGTGAGCAGGCTTGGACAGTGTGGTGCCACTAGTATAAGAGCCCATCCCACTTCTAGCAGATGTGAGTTTGTTACTAAACACTCTTCCCTGCTGGACTTACACTGCCTAGGTGAGTAAAGCACAAAGTTTAAAATCCCCGTGGAAGATCTGACCATAAGAGTTTGACCCATCTGACATATGCTTGATAGAAGTCTGCCTTCTAGGGCTGTAACTACACGAATACAGTTGACAGGAAAGAAAAGTCTGGAAATAGCTGCTTTGGAGACGTCTGTGGGAAAATGAACATCCAGTCTTGAGAAAGTCTACCCTGTAGTAGACCCGGGTAAAACTTTCTGGGTTAAACCTGATTTATCTCACTGAAAGGTACTATATCATGTGGGCATGAGTTTTCATTTTCTTTGAAACAGCCGAGTTCTTCCCAAGATAACCTACTCATGGCCAAATGACAAGGGTTATATTTAGTGTTATACTGAAAGTGAACAGGCAGTGAGGTTCCTTTAGAGCATGCTATATTATGACTGAATTATGTCGGTTACAGTTTGCTGAATCTGAAACTAAAATATATTTTGCTGGGTCTTGTCAAGAGAGCTATTACCCAGGCTATGACTTGCATAGTCACCACTGAAACAACCTGAGCTACCTGACTATCTAGCATGTATAGCTTTAGCCTGTATTTTTAAACAAAGCTTTTAATTTCCTTCATGTTTTCTGAGTGCCAAGATCTTGATAGTTCTGCAGAGCAATAACTTGGCACACCAAATGAAATTGCACCTAAGGAATCCTTTGCTCATTAACTGTGTTGTGAGGAATCACGGGTGATACCTATAGTGCTCTGGTAGGTCAAACCTGAGGTGCTCTTTTGGGTGCCACATGAAGAAGCACTGAACTTATGCACTCACTGCAGATCCTGGGCACATCCCATGCTCTTTGGCATGACACTTTTCTTGTAAGTCTTTGGAAACTGTCCTGCAAGGCCCTTCTTGTATCATCTCTTCCACAGCTCTGACTTACTTATTCATACCATACCTGCAGAGTGATGCAAGCGCGGGCAATATCCACGAAGTCCTTACAGCAATACAGGGGGAAAAGGAGCTCCCCCATACTGGCAAGGAGCTACATGTCTGAAGCAGCAGCCTTCCAGACCCCAAAACCTGAATGCATTTGTGTTGACCTGCTACAGAGGGCATCCACCTCAGGGCTTCAGCCTAAATCAGAGTCTGTTGGGACCAGAAGGCTCCAGATTTCCCATATGGGACAAGATCTTATCTCAGGTGTTCACAGGCACGTGGTACAAGTAGGCACAGGAACAGGTATGTTTGCAGTGCAGCTTCAGCATAGCATCGATCCCCCTCACCACCTCCAGTTCTGGATAAATGGTCCTAGGAATGCTCATAGAGGTGGTTTTTTTATTTTCTAAGCACAGAAGACTTTAGCCAAAGAGACCCCAGTGCAAGCACACTACAGATACCTCCACACAGGAGTGGGTGTGCAGCAAGAATGGGTGCCTTGTAAAGTAACACTGGCTGGGCTGGCAGTGACCGGGAGCTGGCAGCAGGCTGGCAGGCACTGTGCCACCTTGGCAGGCGTGAGGACAACAGAGCTGGCAGAAAAACGTTCTGTGAGGGCCGTACCTTTCTGCCTTGACCACTTGCTTGGCAGACTGTGCTCAAGCCACAGCCCCTGTCCCTGGAAGGCCACCTGAGATGATGCAGTACCAGCCTTGCTACCTGCTTTCAAAAGCTGACTGTGGAGGGATGAAGGCTCAGGGGACCGAGGCTTTGCAGGACCTAAGGCTGAGAGGCAGCCGAAGGTGGCCCCTGGTGGGAGGCAGGGACTGCTAAGTGGATGGGGCATGGCTGATTATGGACCCTGAATTGTCCCGCTCTGTTTGTCCTGGAGACATGACCTCTCATGCTAACACAACCTGCCCTGAACTGTGTTTTGATGTGTGCTTGCAGCCCCAGCTGGGGAGTGTCCAGCCTGGGAGCCACACGTCTTCACACGGCTGGTGTGGGACTCAGCCAGCATTACAGCTTGGGGACGGTGGGGATGGAGGACAGAGCCATGGGGTAAACACGTGGGCTGGAGCAGCAGGATAGCTAGGGTTGTCATCTAGGGGAACTAGCTGGTTGGAGTCAACACTAAGCACTAACCCAGCCCAAATCTGTCTAGCAGCCACCTGTCAGGGAACCAAAATTTTGGAGCGTGGTTTTCAACGTTGGAGTTTTTAGGCAGGAAAGGCAGATAGTGTTTGATAGCCATGGAGGAGGATAGGCTACAGAGGCTGCAGATGAGCTACAATGAGTTGCTCACTGGGCAGTTTTCTGCTTCTCATCAGACAGGACTGAGGTAAACTTCAGGGGCAACCAAATCTTACAGCTTTTCCATGATGACTCTGGTGTGAGATTCTCCTGCGATGTGCAGGAAGCCCCCCTTGGGGCTGTACCCTACTGTGAGTGTATCCTGTTGCTAGCGAAGCGTCAAGGTTATGTCTGGGTGAGAGCCCAGCTCCCTGCCTGTGCCATGGAGAGCAGTAGGTGTGCTATGACACCTAAAAATAGTGACCTTCAAGTGATCTTAAAGGTCAAGGCCATGCAGACTGTCAGAAAGCTTAGCTGCAGCAGGAGGATCATGAGGGTGCTATGAACAGGCTGAGTCCAGCCCCCTGCTATCACAGCAGCCATGTCATAGAAGTCCCCCCACAAATTCATCAAGCTTACTCCTAAATTAGCTAGATTTCTGTTCCCACCCTTCTGCTGTAAAATATGTTAAATGTCACGCAGCCTAACAAAACAACACAAACAAACTCAACTTTCAGTAGGAAATTCTGTGTATCTCCCACGGTTTGCTGAAAGCAACGTTTAGAAGGACGACACTTCCAGAATCCTGCCTGCCCGGGGAAGTACGCCGTTTGCAAGGAGATACGAGGAGGATCGCTGTCACAGAAAGCCCTGTTGGCTCTGCTCCAAGGCTTTAAAACTGAGATTTTCATTTAGATCAATGACACTCTGTAGAATCACACACTTGGCTTGCAAGGTAGCAGACCTCAGGAGAAGCAATGGGCAGGGAGCTCGGCTGTTGACCCTGTAACTGCAGTACAGCTGTCTCAGACCTTGCTGCTTCCTGATCGCTGAGGGCAAACCTGGACCTGGATATGCAGTTGGAAGCCACCAGCTCCAGAGCTAAGATGCTGCTTAGAGGAAGGCTGGTGACTTTCCAAACACATTACTGGTGGACCCTGCTCCGCCTGGATTCCTGCACATGGATGGTCAGACAGAGCAATACAGCTGATGCAGCGGGAGACAGCTTTCCAACGTGCTCCTATTATATGACTATTTTGTTTCAGTCAGCCGGTATTCAATGGCACTATGGGTTTATTTCTAGCAAGAAGAGAAAATTATTATATGAGTAAGGTTATTTTTGGTTGCTCAGTCCTGTTTGTTTACAGGGAAGTGCCTATGTCCCCAAAACAACCTGGGAATGAACAACGCACAGTTGTGTTGCTCACTTTTTCCAAGACTGCTTTTCCTCTCAGCTCTGCTTGACCAAATTTTCTGTCTCCAGGAGATCTATCCCAGGGCAACTAAGTCCATTACTTTTTCTTATTTTTCCTGGCTTCTAGCCTCTAATATGCTTCCAACAGCCAACTTGCTTTCCTCAGTATTTGCAACTCATTCCATCAGGCCGGGTTTTAGTTCCTGATACTCTTTCCTGCCATGTATTATGTCATTTTCTACACTTTTTAGCTACCAGAGCCTTCAGAGGCTGTTTTTCTCTTTGCATTTAACTTGGAGAAACTCTGCACAGATTACCCACTGTTCTTACTGAGGTCTGTGTCTTTTGTCTATAGAAAGTTATTTGAGTTCAGATTGAAATAGCCCCTATGAGAGTAGAAGGTTCACTTTTAATCACTTGTGTGAATGGTAACTAAAGGCCAGATCCAGCAGGAATCAGGAGAAAGCTTACGGTGGAAAATCATTGTGAAGTAAACAGAAGTATTGCTGCACACTAATTATTCTGTACTTCCTCCTGTGTTGTTAACATGCAGTGAGTTTGTTCTTTACCAGCACCCCCAAGTCCTTCTCGGCAGGGCTGTTCTGTTCATCCCCCAGCCTCTACTGATACCAGGGGTTGCCCTGACCAAGGTGCAGGACCTTGCACTTGGCCTTGTTGAACCTTACGAGGTTCACACAGGCCCACTTCTTGAGCTTGTCCAGGTTCCTCTGGATGGCATCCCATCCCTCATGTGTGTCAATTTATTGCATTACTCTCCATTACAATATCTCCAAGAGTTTATCTACTCCTAGATAAATGTATCAGTATCAGTTGGCATTTCTACATTTCCACATAGTGAGGACCACGCACTTCAAATCACAGATGTCTCATGCTATGTGCTGACCCTGTGGCATTCATGCAGGTTTGCAGAAAAATGGTTCTATTACCGTCTATCATACCAACTCTTCACCAGAACCATATCTCACTACACCTGTTTTCTTCTACTTCAAGATTAACTTGGTGGTGACACATGCAGAAAGCTGTCAGAAAGGGAACATGGAGGGAACGTTCAAAAGAAGGAGACGATAGAAAGCAACACGCCACACCGCGCTCTGCAGTAGTCCCAAGCCGGCTTTTGAGCCCAAGCTCATCTCCTGTTCATGTTGCTTGGAGACAAACCTATTACTTAGACAAAAGCTAACACAGGCCCAGCCCAGAGGAAGTAGAAAAAAACCAGAGAATATTATTGCAAAAGCTAAGTGTATAGCCATTTGAAGGGTGTCCTAGGTTGGGAATGCTGGTTACAGTCGTACTAGTAAATTAAACATGCCAGGAGCTCTCTCTTCACAAGGGGGTTAGCTGTGCAGGATGACTTAACCTCCATGCTGCTAAAGTCTCTTATCCAGATCTTACCCAGATCGGGGTGGCCACGGGGAAAATGCCTGCTGGGGATTTGAGCCATTTCCGATCTGCCCCCAGGAACATCTCGGGACAGCACAAACTGGCCTGGGCCAAACCGTGCCTGCACCCTGCTCCCAGCGTGGTGGTGCGGACAGTCATACTCCAGGGCCCAGAAAGTGGTTTTCTCTTGTTGTTGTGACTACTGTGCCCAACAAATTTCTCTCTCACCTGATCTTTTGCAACACCGTTCTGAGCACAACATCTGGCAGACAAATTAGAAAAGTGTTGGTGCTGCATATCAGAAGGATCATTGCGTGTGTAGGCAGCCCGCAGCTTGGTCACCCTCATAAGTGTGACCATAGGAGACCGAACTGCAGGCATCCTATAGTGAGCAATGTGGACATGAACACACAGCAACGAGCAAGCTTTGTGTCAGTTTGCTCCTTAAGTGTGGATCAGGAAAAAAAATGATACCGTGAGTGACGATGGGCAAGGCCTTCTGGGGAAAAGTTAAAAAGGAAAAGAAGAACAGAAAGAAAGAGAAGGAAGTAAGAGGCAGCAAGGAGGACCTAAAGAAGACAATGCACTGAAAACTGTGCTCCAAACAATATTAAAAAGATTAAAGAGGGCTGGCACGATGTTCAGGCGTAAGACAACTATCTGCAGAGGCTGTGGTGAGAGCTCATAGCAGGAAATGGAGCAGGGGTAAGCCACACTTTAAAGATTCATGATGCTATTAGAGGAGATTTCCCTGTCTCATGATGTTTATTAAATATCCAATTTTAGACTAGTGATAAGGTCAGACATTAGTAACCAGGTCCTGTGTTAATATTTAATACTTATTGACCCCCATTCTCATGTTTCAGGGGAACATGCTGGAAACTGTCATAAAATTCCATGGGGATGTGGTACATAAATATATGGAAAGATTAGCTGTAGCACTAATTTCTTTGTGGCCTGAAGCTAGATTCATTTGCTTCTCATCTGCAGCTTAGTAAGGACCTGTAGGATATGACAAATATTTATTCTCAGTGTAGCTGCAGAAAGGTTGTGGCTGTTCCTTGATGCTCCCCGGCTGCTGCGTCCCTGGTGATGCCCTTCAGTGCGGGCAGAGGGAGGAGCAGGGGGAGCATCCATTTTGGCCACCACCTCCAGCTCACACCGTTGCCATTTCACTCCTGAGCTACAACACCCCAACGCCAAACACGGACCTCACGATTGCCCTTGAACTGTCCTGTGGCCAAAAAACGAGAGTGCTATCTGGCAGCACAGCTTCAGTTACCAACGAATTAATGAATGCAGAATTACAGGTATGTGATCATTGTTAGATAAATGTGACAGAGATAAGGTGTTATATGTACAGTCTGTCCCATGCTACTATGATTTGCGGAAGTTAGCCCCAAAATGTGGATGCTGGATGACCAAGCACTGCATCTGCTGATGGTTAAGATCAAAACCTCTTAAAAACACGCAAAAGAGAGTTCAACACCTGTGTTTTAAGGGGAAGGGAGAAGCATACCTGAAGCTCACGCACACCACCTGGTCATAAGCGGACAGCTTGCGAGTCAGGTCCTCAGTCTGCCACATGGGAAAAAGCCTACAAAGATGAGAGCTTCGAGAAGCTCCCTGTAGCCCCCATGCAGCGCTACAGGCTTGGGGAAGCGTGGCTGGAGCTGCCTGGAAGAAAGAGACCTGGGGGTTCTAATTGAC
>JAOXJK010000012.1:130265083-130277468 GCA_025774025.1 Xenus cinereus
GGTGGGACCGTCGGCGCTGCCGAGGCCTGGGAGCGGCAGGACCCCGAGGCGCTGAACGGGCGCGGGGCGAACGAGGAAGTGGAGCTGGAGGGGCTGGAGGCCGAGGAGCTGGAGGCCGCCGCCGAGGAGAAGGAGCTGCTGCTGCCGCAGGACGCGGTCTCGCCCCCCGCCGCCGGCCCCATGTTCGCCGAGAGGAACCGCCGGACACTGGCGTTTCGGGGCGGCGGGGGGCTCCTGGCCGCCCCCTCCGCCGCCAACAATGGCTGCGAGGCCTCGGCTTGGCCGCGGAAGCACTTCAATGGGCGGGGGGCGGACGAGGAGATGGAGCTGGAGGGCGCGGAGGGCCTGGAGCCGGAGGGCCTGCTGGAGGGGAAGGAGCTGGTCCAGGACGGGGGCTCCCTGAGTGACAGCAGCGACGACGAGGAGGACGGCGAAGGGGGCAGCCTGGGCGACGGCAGCGGCGCCGAGGGCGGCAGCTGCAGTAGCAGCAGGCGGTCGGGGGGCGATGGAGGGGACGAGGCGGAGGGCAGCAGCGTGGGCGCGGGGGAGGGGGAGAGCATCAAGCATTTCCCGCTGGCCAGGCCCAAGTCGCTGCTGCAGAAGCTGCACATCTCCTTCCAGGGCTCCTGGCTCAAGGAGTTCCCATGGCTCTACTACTGCCAGGAGACCGGCCTCATGTCCTGCGCCTGGTGCACCGCCGCCGCGGCCGCCGCCGCCCCCCCCGAGCTCATCATGGCCGGCGGGGCCCTGCCCGGGGGGCACGACGAGCTCTGCAAGGGGACCCGCAACTACAAGCGGGCCCTGCTCCTGCGGCATCACCTCTCCGCCGAGCATCGCCTCAACGAGCCCGTCAGCGCCGAGCAGGTAGGGACCGGGACGGGTGGCGGCGGGGGGGGGCGGTGGTGCGCCCCACGTGTGTGAACTTCTTTAAATGGCTTCCCGTTGTGTGTTGTCGCCCGGCGGGGCCGGGCACAGGCCGTGCTCCCATCGCACGCCCTCTCCGGAGCGGGAGAGGAGTCCCCGTTCCCGTTTGGGGCGAGTTCCCCGCGGGATCCGGGCAGGGACGGCCCTGGCAGCGCCGCAGGGATGCGGCCCCGGGAGGGTTTGCATCAACTCCGGCCGTACCCGCTTAACGTTACCTCTTCGGAGGGTTGGCCAGTGCCGTTTTCATTAGTTTATCTGGTTTATCTGGCCGAGATAAGCCGGCGGTGTGGGAAGGAGTTGCGTACGAACAGCAGTGTTGCAGCACTGATTTAAAAACACTTGTTACAACTTCCTCCTGCGGTCCCGGGGAGGGGAGGGCAGTGTCCGGCCAACGACGGCATCTGAAACTCATACTCGCCGGCGTGAAATTAGAGTTACTCTGCTCCTCTTAATGGTATGGCCGCTGTGCGTTAAAAGCACAACTGTGTAGTCGAGACCTCGATTAAATCTCTTTCCCGATTGCCTTGCTTTATAGCGAGTTACTGAGCGAGAAATCTGCAATTGCTTGGTGTATGCTTGAGATAAACGTGTGGTTTCCTGAAAGCCGTGTTAAGATGCCAGCTCTCCTCCTCTGATGCTTTAGGACTAGTGAAACTCTTCAAGTTCCCCGCTGAACTTAAAAACCATTGTGTTTCTTGGCTGTTCTTACAAATAAGGCAGGGCTAACTCCTAGAACGTATGTGCGTGAAAAGCTCCTAAGGAGTACACATGTTCAATCCCCAGCCTTCTGCAGCCTGTCCTCCTAAGGAGATCTGCCCTGCAAAACTTCAGTCCCCTAGCTGGTGTTAAACTTGCCAGTGGGCACAAGCTGAGGTGCTTCAGGTTAGGCTAGTAGTTGAACTGTTAGGCTGGACGTGAGCTGTTAGCCAGAATTAATCCCCAGTCACTCTGTCTTCCCTTATTTAGAGCTCGCTTTTAATTAAAACACCCACATTTGTTGTATAGATGTATCTGGAGTCTGAATTGTGGTGCTATAGTTAAATTGAGCTTATTACTTGAGCGCTTTAAGGAGCTCAGGGTACCTTGGACAAGAGCTGCTATTCTAATGTTTAGGTGATGTTCAGGATGACAGTGTTAGGTGCACATAGGTTTTCTTAGAGCTAGTTGGAAAAGGTATGCAAGTTTTACCTGAAACTACTGCAGGACTGCAAGGGAAACCTTACTGGTCCATAAATATCAGTTATCTAAAATACTTTTTGATTTACAAATACAGCATTCACATTCAAGGTGAGGAATACTGCTTTTTCAGTAAGTGTATTTTTAAGGCAGGTGTTACAGACGTTTCATGGCAGTAGGTCATCTCGTTGGTTTCCTGCAGTCTGGGGTTTGTTATTCACTCTCCAGTATTATAGCTAAACTTGATTTAAGCAGCTTGTTTCTAATTTTGAAACTTTCATTCTTAATTTCTTTCGGCTCTTTATATCTTTGAAAATATTCTTTTCGTTTAATGTTACTGCGGTATATTCCTTACCATCTTGTTGCCTAGTTTCTAATACTTTGAGTTGTGAAAGATTATCCTGTAAAGGTATGTCCTGTCATTTCATAGCCTCCTGTGGCACACTAGATGTTGCTAATTCATGCCACGCGTGGCAGTTTCTCTTCCATTAAGCTATGCATAAATAAACCCCATTCCAAGCAGTTTTTCCTACTAAACTTACTAGTTTTTTCGTTCTGTCTTCCTATCCTCAGTCTGTCGTAAGACAGGGGGAAGGGAGGAAAGGGAGAACAGAACATTGGCTTTTGTGTCACGGTAGCCTAAAAGTTAACGTAAGTATTTAACCTTTCATTGTTATGGGAATCTTCATAAAAATGAACCTCTGCTTTTATACCACTAGCAGTTCAAGGAAAAAAAATATTTGTAGTAACTGTAATAACAAAGGAAACAGTAGGATAGAGGAGATGCGTCGGTGGTTCTTTTGTACTGTACTAAAGATAAGGTTTGGACAAAGTAAGCTTCTATAAGGTAGCTGTTGAGAGATTGGTGTTTTTAGGTGGAGAACAGTGCTGGGCGCATCCCTGGGCACTTACATATCAGTTAAAAACTTTTCACAAGGGAAGGAAATGCAGTTTTTCAAGAGTCAATGTAATTTTCTTTGTGGTGCACTTCTGGTTTACACTCGCTTTATCGAAAATCTGATTAAGAATCTCTGTTTTCTTTCTGCTTTTATGTTTAATTTCCGTGTTCTTTCGCACTTTTAATAGCACTTGAATTTGTCTTGATACGTATGTTTAAATTAATGCCAAAACAATAGCCCCATTTTTCCCTTAATGCCACGATACCAGATACTTGGAACAAAAGTAGGTAATTTGTACCCTAACCATATTTCCAACGTACATAATGAGGCAGCAAAGCCATTTAGATTTAATGACACTTGGTAGAGATCTTTCAGCCTTTATCTCACAGACAACACATATGTATTCTTGACTTGACATGCTTCAACTGCAGGGCATGTTTAACAGCTGCTAATAAACATATGGCATAGTGCCACTGTGCAAGTGTGAAAAGGAAACCGTAGGTGTTAAGACAGTAAAGCAGTGGAAATTTCTATAGGTCTGTTGGATATTACACTCATGAAGATGTGAGTGATGATTTCAGTTTATTTTGGGGATACGTTTAATTTGGAATGCCAAAATACATCACAAGTGGTTGCAGCTGCTGTAATTCAAGGGTATTGAGCTGTCAGCCGGTGCTTCTTTCTAAGACAAAAATCTTTACTTTTTTTTTTTTACCCTGTTCTAGTTTTTAAAATAATCTGTCTTCATATTAAAGCTTAACTAAAGATATAATCATCTTGACACTACCTTTGTTTTTTAGATAAATGGACTATTGTGTTGCAAAAATCTTAAGAAATAGACACTGGGAAATCACTGCAAAAGATTTTAATTCTGTGATGAATTTAGTTCCATTAGATGCAGATTTATGGCTGCTGGGAGTTCCATCGAAGTAGCTTCTTAAAACATTTTCTCTCTGGACATAATTTGAAGCTGAGCTTTGGCAATCCTGCCAGAAAAGCTTTCTCCAGCCTAACAGGCATGTTGGCTTAAAGCAGAAGCTCTCTAAAATGAAGAAGGCCTTTGATGTGTTATTTTTTCCATGTGAACTGTAATTGTTTGCTTTATGTGAGCCGTGATGAATAAAAGTCGTGCTTCAGATGGAAGAGTTACATTATAGTGTTCTAAGTTAACTTCTTGAATTACTCTTAGCGGAGCAAAAAAGTCGAGGAGGAAGGCAGGCCTTCAGGGTAAGGACTACGATTTAATGTATTTTTATGTAGTGTTTTTCTCAGACCTTGAACTACTTCATTGGATGTTAGGCATTTAATGCGCTGGTTTTAAATTGCTGAGTTTTCTGTAAGTAATGCCATGGCCTGTAAAATGGCAGCAGAGCATCATGCGTGCAGCTGACAGGACCGTATTTTGAGATATTTTTTTTCTGTGTAGCTGCATGTCCTTAAGAAGTTCCTGATAGCTCACTTTTGTTAGAGGATCCATTTTGCAGGATTAGAATTCATTTGAGGGCATGGGGAACTGCTGTAGAGAAAGGTGTGGTAGTGGGGAAAGCATGACAAAAATAATTGCTTTTCCTATACGTACAGCTGAGATGGAATCTATGGTTAGATTGGGTTTGGTTCTTTTTTTGGTTTCTTTTTTTCTTTTTCCTTCTCCCTACCATGCCCTCCCGTCCTTGCTCTCAGGAGACAGAGTGTGCTGATGGCACAGGAGGAGAAAGAAAAATGAGTTTCTAGTAGCGGTTTTTGATCATCTGTTTCTGCTCCTGTTAGCTTTTAGGCAAATTTAATTAGTGAATTATACATATGGGTAGTCATTTATCTATGGGTGTATTCAGATAAGTCTAACTACTTGAAACTGAGCACAATATTAGTTTCCTTGAGCAGTCTCTGCTCTGTTAGGCAGCTTCTTCATCTCACCTACGGAGACAAGCTTGTCAGACATACAAGGCTGTAGATTCCACAAATAAAACTGAAGTAGTCCTGATTTTTATTCTAGATTTTATATCAATTTTTAGTAAAGGATGAGGTGGTTTGGTGTTGAGATAACTTGGGTGATGGGAATATTCGGTCTGTATTTTGAAAATATACTTGACATCTAAGCAAATAGTGTTAGTTTGTGGTTCTCATCAGCAAAACAGTACCCTTATGATGATGTGCCATGAGCACAATGTAAGTGATAGAAGCTTCCAACTTAACTGTATAGAATACATCCCGTTGATCTGTACTGTATTTTTCTCTACAAAGGGGAGATGTTTAAACTCTCCAAGGGCTATTAAATTGTTTTCATTTTTATCATAGTAAATGTTAATTCTGCTGTCACACTCAGTATGCGTAGGCTCGATAACTGTTCAGATGTCGGGGTTTTTGTTTCATTTGAGGTGTCGCATTGGGGTTAGCTGCTTCCATGCCAGCAGTTAAACAGTTGTTTCCAATATTACAGTTAGTTTTAAGAATCTTTATTCACCTGTTTTTGTAAAGTCGTAATACTGATCTCTTTCCCCAACACACCCCTGTAGCTTGGACATCAGTTGCATAATGTCTCTTATTTTTGCTCAGCCTTCTGGTTTTCTTATAATGAAGACTTAAGTCTTATGTTTCTGTAGCCCATTTGTGATGTATTCCTTTTTACCATGCTGGCTTCTGATTTTTTTTAGGAAACCAAAAAATTAAATTGTAAATCTTTATCAGCTTGATTGGATACCTACACACGCTCAGTTAAAATGCACTCTATTCTTTAATCAGACATTTGTAAAAAAGATAAGAACTTGTGCAGATTACTTTTCAGTGGTGTTTAACGTGTTCTCAGAGAACGAAATTGTTAGCTATCGTAGCATCTACCTAACATTTACTGTGTGAGATGCAAGTCACTGTGACTAGAGTGACAACACTTTAGGGTATCGTAATTTTCTTCTTGATCTGATCCAAAGTCAGTGTAATTGGTGTCTTGAAACTGCGCAGTGCTCCGTTGCTGAAGTTACAGGAAGCTTGTCCGGATCCGAAATCTGCTGAGAACTTAAAGAATGATAAACTTAGCTGTCACACGTTTGGGAAATTTTTTTTTTTTTTTTTTTTTTAATTCAGAGCTCTGAAACAGAAAGTAAGCCAAGGTTGATCAAAGATCCGTTGCTTGTTTTCACATAAAAGCCCAATTGCTTTTATTTCTACCTCTTCTTTTCACTGAAGTGTTTTTCTGAGAAGGGTAGAGATTTAGAAGCAACTCGAATATGATACCAAACTGAAATTTCTCTGCAGGGGATGCTGAAATGTTACAGTTTCTATTTTGATATTGCTGAACGTTACTTGCTTCTTATAGATGTAAATACCATTTTAGAGGATGTAGTTACAGCCTCAGTTGTCATCCCAGTGATCCACACTGGGATTATAATTTGAGATGAGTACTGATTCAATGCACTAATTCCTGTGTGGCGGAAAGTAATGTTTGGGTTGTTTTTTTTTTTTTTTAATATAGCTGGTTTCTGTTATAGTTTCAAATTACGGGTGCTTTTCTGCAACATATATTTTAGCCCCAGTATAGACTATGGGCGTTAACATTGCTTTGTTAATGCTGATTTTGACCTGTAATGTTGAGGCAGTTCAGCTTTAACAATACCTCTAGCCCTCAAATCTGTGAGTTGTTTTAGAAAATGAGAAAATAATGATATAATTTGCAAATGTTATCCTAAACCATATTGGAGGTAGCCAGTTTTGAATTGTCCTTATTTGCTAGGGAAGAACAGAGGGTCTTAGAGCTCCGGTATAAAACAGACTGTCACCATCACTGCTCTTGGTGGCAGCATGTGCCAATCAATTTAAGTATGCTCTCAAATATGCCAGGCTGTGTTGTCTGCTTTCTCCTAGCTGCTTCTGTGTAGCAACTCTGAATCATCCATGTCTAAACATCAGCTATTAGTTTTGTAAATGCTCTAAAATCCAGTTCAGATCTCTTGTGATTTATCAGGTTCTTACTGTCTGTCTTAATCCTCAGTAACAACCGATTTCTTGGAGCTGGATTGTCTGAAACTACTTTTAGCAGAACTTTCAAGCCACATTTGAGATCATATCTTAAAAAGGTTTTAGAGAGACAAATAAACCTGTGTTGTCTTCATGTACCAGTTAAAGGTGTTGCTACTGGAAGCTTTCGGCGAAGCTTGATTCAATAAAATCATAGTTAAATCACGTAATGAAAGCTTAAGTTTTGTTCTCCTGCAGTATTCTGTTGCCTTGCCATGTAATAATGCTATTCAATCCTAAGTCTGCCACAATTAGAAAAACGTATAAATGACTGATTTGTAGAACTGTGTAAGAATTAGATCTAATATATATATATATATATATAGGAAGACTAAGGAGAGCATTCATTAAGAGCTAATTATGGTTGTGGGTTTGTTTTTTTTCTCTAATTGCAGGAGTCAGAGTTACCATCAGAACTGAATAATGAAGGATACTGTGATTTTAACAGCAGGCCAAACGAGAACTCTTACTGCTATCAGCTCCTGCAAGAGCTCAACGAGCAGAGGAAGAAAGGCATTCTTTGTGATGTGAACATTGTGGTGAGCGGGAGGGTCTTCAGAGCTCACAAGAACATCCTGGTTGCAGGCAGCCGCTTCTTTAAGACTCTGTATTGCTTTACAAACAAAGAAAGCCGTAACCAAACCACTGTTACCTATTTAGACGTTGTTGCTGTTCAAGGTTTTTCTGTCATCTTGGACTTCTTATATTCTGGTAACCTCGTACTTACGAGCCAAAATGCCATTGAAGTGATGTCGGTGGCCAGCTACCTTCAGATGACGGAGGTTGTCCAGTCCTGCCGCAACTTCATTAAAGATGCCTTAAACATAAGTATAAAATCAGAAGCTCCAGAGACCGTTGTCGTGGATTACAACAGAAGATCTGTTAGTAGGGATGGTTTATCTCCAAGGGATCAGAAAGTTGCCAGCTTCTGGGCAACGCGAAACCTTACCAACTTGGCAAGTAGCATAAAAACTGAGAACGATGGTTACTCTATTGATGAGAGCCAAATGGAAGGCTACCAAATGAATGACTGCAGTTGGGTCCAGGACAGCTCACCTGAAATGGCTGAAAATGAATCTCAAGGTGAGGGAAAAGTTTTTGTATGGAATGACATGGGCGCACAGGGACAATCAGTTCAAGAACCTGGAAAAGCAAGAAGGAAAAACCAAACTGCAAAGAGATTTATTTATAATATACCACCTAATACTGAGGAGAACTCAGAAGATTGCTCAGTGTTGCAACCGTCAGTCCCATATCCAGAAGAAGATTTGTCATTTATTAAAGAAGAAGCAGGTAAATATTGCTTAATGTCAATCAAGTCATTTGGAAACTAAATTATTGAGTAATATACATGACAATGTAACTTCTATACAGGTATGCTGGTTAGGATCTTTTAGTAAAAAGTCAACGCTGCGGTCAGGTTACTAAATGAGTAATCTAGTTCTCCACCTCGGGGCACAGCGGTCTATCTTCGGCTAGAGAAAGGAATGACAGTGCTGTGCCATGCAGTTTGTAACGTGCTGTTTGCCTCTGATGCTTTTGTTGGTGATCCTTACCAGCTGGTAGAAACTAAAATTCTTACATTTACGTTTAATCTGTAGCCACTATAATAGGCACAAAATCAAGGATCGATAACTGGCGACTAGTGATGTTAGGTGATGCACAGAGAGAAAGAGCCTTTATCATTTCCTTCCCTACACTAGCAAAAATTTTTTTGCTAATCTCTTTCACCTGAGTGTCACCCAGAAACAGAAGTCAACTTTCTGCTGATGTTTATTGTAGGGGTATCTGGGAAACTACAAAATGGAGTAATCCTGGCTAGTATAATAGGGACTCTTAAAGCAGAAAGAGATGCCACAGTGACACATAGTAAAGGGAATATCTTTTTGTTGAACTATTCTTTAAACAAATTCTGAGAGTGACTGAATTAATAGCATTTTTTTCCTTAAGGATCTATGGTTAATGTAAATAATAGAATAAGATAAATATCTGTTTGCTAAACAAATACAGTCACACAAAGAATTATAAGCAGACTGTTCACAGTGTAACTGGGATTTAGGGCAATGTAATTAAGTTCAGGTTTTTATTTTTTTAAGTTATTGTCATTATCCTGTTTGAATTGTTGGAGTATATATTTGAAGTACTGTCATTTACCTGTATCACTTTTAGATGAATTAGCAGTTTTGAAAACTTATTCCAGTTTAGAAGTAAAATTAAAGGTGGATTTGAGACATAGCTGGAACAAAGTTCTTTAGCTGTATCTGTTTCTAAAGCATTTTAAAATGTATGCCCCCTTCAAACATCAAGGGAGTGTGGATATTCTCTGCTTCCCTCGTTCAAGGGGTAGAACTAAGAGGGAAATAAAATAATCATAAAAAAAATCAGCAGTCACACCCATGGGTATACAAGATTTCCGGATATTTTTGTATTCCGGTGACAAAACAGAAATTTGGAAGCAACCTGAGCTTTGGGAGGGTCTAGGAACCTATATTTCTTTTGGTGGAAGTAAGGATGGCTTTAGTGTCTTCTTCTACCCCCAGACTTGTTTGAAAACAAGGCTGGAAGGAATCATTTCAGCAGTGGCAGCAACAGGCCATTTCTCCTGGGACCCTGAACCTCTTCCACCCCCAGCGCTGTGGATGCCAGTCCGTCTGTGCCCAGCGGATGCGGGTGGAGAGCAGTGTGGTACGGGGCGTGTGGTGACTCTGTGCTGGACCCTGCCAGCCTGCGTGCATGAGCGCCACGATGACGTGGGACAACGTAGGGTGATGCAGGGTGGAGCTGTGGACGTCTCCATCTGGCTCCATGAGCAGGGGCAGCCAGCACAAGATCCAGCCATGGGGTTAGCAAGTATGGTGGCACAAGAGGAGCAGCTGTGCTGAGGAGCTAACACTCATTCTCGAAGTGCTTCAGGGGCTTTGCTTGTCTCTGGTCTTCATCTCTGAACTCAGTGGATAGGTCTACTTCAGCTTGGGAACGTGTACTTGTAAAGTGAGTTTCCTAGACTTCTCTTAGTGTCTGAGCTTGCTTAGGCTGCACAATGTTTCTCCTGGCTGAAATGAAAATGGAAGCTGTGTTGCTTGGGTCCACAGCATCAGGTTAGATCTAGCCTTAAGCAAAGCACCTTTGGATGTGTGTAGTGGGGATGTGGAGTCCTGAGCACCCACACATCTACCTGTGCTACATGACTTGCTAATCCATAGTTGCAGCAGCATGAAAAAGAGCAAGAGAGAGTCTGGAGCAGGAACTGAGGACATGTATATGTATAAATTGCTCAAACATAAATTTATGGCAGAATTTAGCCTGTTATTTCTACTTTTGATTTATATGGGGTAGATATTCAACCTTTTTTACTGTTGGAAGTACCACAGAGAATATGTCTACTCAATAACGGCCCCGGCAACAGAAATAAATACTTGTTTGCTTTCTGCAGAACTTGAATATGTGCTGTGGAGTTTGGAATTTTCTTAAAGAAATAATGGAGCATATGGGCAGTGCAGTAATGATTAATCAAGTTTAATCTTTGTTCACCTTTTTTTTTGGACAGAAGCACCAATCTTTCCAGTAACACGTTGTGCTAAAGAATTAAATTACAAAATACATCTATGCAACATCTCGATGTAAAGAGCTCTATTAGAGGCTGGGGGCACGCTGAATTTGTGCCACGGTGTCCGGCCGAAACTGTTGAAAGTTCTGTGTTTGCAGAGGGGAGTTTATTTTATTGAACTATAAAATAGTGTCAGCTAATGATCTCCTTTGTACTTTGAGAGCACAACATAAGTGGTCCCAGGTAAAGAATTACTTTTTCTATCTGTGTTAGAACTATTTTGGAAGCTATATCTAATATTTTTAGGATAAGACCTTTACTTTTTTGAAGTTCTTATGTGCACGCACGTTGTTTGAAACGAGAAGAGATAATTGGAAGTAGGGCTTGGTGTAGCTTACTTTCACCCATAGTCTGTGCTCCAGCATTCGGTGTTCTTTCCCCTCCTGGCTGGCTTTTCCTTTGCTCTGCAGATAGATTCCACTCTTAAACACTCTTCTTTTAATTATTGCCTCTAAGCCCAAGAAAAGGTGCAAGGGGGAGGAGTGGAGAATTGGAAGAATGACAAGAATGAGTTGAAGAGTAACCTGTGAGTTACACGGTAACTTTTTAGTTGTGGATTAAATTTCTTGTGGAGATCTACCAAAATCTAGTAGGCACTGGGAGTTAAATCTACCAAAAATAGTAGGCACTGGGAGTTAAAAAGGCATGAGAAAATGTTTTCTGGAATAGACATAACACAGTGCTGTGAAAAGAAAAAGAAAATAGTAAAATCTTACGAAGAAAGCTAAGGAGTGTGCTGTCCCTTTAGTTGCTAAAAAGGCAAGAATGAGCTTCTGCTATTATGCTTTGTCATGTGCTGCTGAGGATAACCAACACCTGCTGTAGTGATGAGATGTCCAGTTCCATGTTCAGTGACTTGCTGTGTCCTTGATCGTGGTTTTTGGTTATCTGGTGTTTTTGTGAGGGGAACGAAATGCCATAGATACTGTGTAAGAACGCTCCTCTGACTACAAAAATTTACCTCAAAAGCCACTACCTTGAGTTTTATAGTAAATGGACTTTCCAGTTGGGTACCGCTAGGTAAGCGTTAGATAATTAATAATAAAAGCTTTCTGAGCTGTCTGCTACCTCTCTTGTCCCAGTAAAGCAAACATGTTAAACTGCTCCTTGCCAAATGTGAGTTTTCCTACCAGGTGTCCATAAGGATATGTCAGCTTCTTCTTCCTCTCACTCTGCTTTTCCAGTGAGTTTATATTTAACAAAAAAGTAGCACTTTGGTGAGCTTCAAAAAACTCCCATGAAGTTGAGATCCATTTTATATTGCATGTCCCGTCTTCATTTACTTACTCTTACTGAAGCTTTCAAGCCTTCTCCAGTTGTAGCTAACTTAAAATAGCTGTGTTTCTTCACCCTGAATGTTACCACCTACCTTACTGTTTTCCCTTCTAGTTGATAATCTGCTAAAAAATGTCTTTAGTGCTTATAGCTGAGGTGCATCCTACAATGAGCCATTTACCGTGGTGAAAAAGTGCAGTCAGGTCAGCGTGTCTTAGTTTTTCCAGTTCATAAAAAACTCAATGATTCTAATTCATCATATTCTTAGTGTCTGTTCATAAGGGTTGGTTGGTTTGTTTGTTTGTTTTTTAAATGTTTATCACTTCTTGAAATTGTTTTCAGTTTGGGCCTGTTCGTTTGAGTACAAGTTTCCTATTCTCAGGCTTCAGAACACAACTGTGAAGTATTACAGAATCCCATGGGGTTGGAAGGGACCTCTGGAGACCATCCAGTCCAACCCCCTGCCAGAGCAGGTCCACCCAGAGCAGGTTGCACA
>JAOXJK010000012.1:130282596-130293050 GCA_025774025.1 Xenus cinereus
CATTTTTTTTTTTTTTTTTTTTTTTTTCCCCCCCATGAATGAGAAATAGTGAAAAATAAGAGCAGTTGTGAGTAGTACATAGAGTAAGAGTAAGATTGCATTGGCAACATGTCTGAAGTTTGTCTGAGGCTTCTGTCGCAAGAGGCAGTTGAGATGGAATGTGCTTTGACCCCTTTTCAGAAGCAAGGTTAAAGATGTAATACTCTGGGAACAAATGGAGTACAATATATTTTCTTTCCCAGTATGTCAGTCTTGGCAGTGCTGGTTTTTCTGTCATGTTCCCTAACATAAGCAACAAATCCAGCTCTCTATTAGCAATCCAGATTGTATCAGTAGATTACGACTGCTCTCTTTACAATCCTTGAAATCTATGGCCTAATCGCTTATCCTGTCTGCTTTCTGTCTTTTTTAATTGATCTGAATGAGCCGTCAGTGTCAGAAAACCTGGTGGAAAAAAAATAGTAGTATTCCCTTTTCTCTTCTTTGGCACTGTTTTTAGTGCTAGTGTGTATAAAGAAAATGGAAGTTAAGTTCATTCCAGACAACTGTATTTAATGCAAAGTTTTGTATCTTCTCCTTCAGCATGCCCTATGTCCATATCCCTTTCTATAATGACCTGTTCAATTGCCCCTCTCCTTCGTCTTCTCATTAGTCTCCTTGATCATCCCCTCCTCAGTAATGTCTCCTTTTCTTACCAAGAAGTCAGCATATTTCTGGTTACAGGAAAAAAAGCAAAACTTGGCAAAACAAGGCTGTTTCCTCTCGGAAGCGTTCTCTCTTTCTGGTGATACTCCCCTACCTCTTGCCTTCAAAGCTGAAAATCAGTATGTCTGACTCCTCGTGCTCCTTTTTCCTGAGAACAAACACAGTAGAACATAAAATCTTTCCATAAAGCTTTTGTTAATTGTATAAAGCTTCCACAACTGCTTTGTTGTATTTTGGACTGTGTTCTCAAATTGATATCTTGATAATTTTAGTGCTGGTAGCTAATCAGCTTATTTGGATTCAATTGGGTTGCTGATAGAAACCTCTCCTCCTAAGGGTAGAAGAATGGGTAGATGTTGGAGCCCAATTGATGTTTGAATTAGTAATTTATATCTCTTTTAGGAATCAAACTCTAAAAAGGCATCCTTAGATCAAAAGAAAGTTGTGATCAGATGACCTGGTCTGGAGATACAGAACATTATTGCTTCTAATTACCTTCTCTCTCTCTCTTTTTTTTTTTTTCTTTTTAACAAAGATCTTTCTCATTGCTGTCTGTATTTCCCCCTTTACCCCACCCCCAGTCTACCAGTACGACTGCGTATGTACTTGCTTTCAGTCTCCTCAAAATCATGTGGGTTTAAGTTGATGGGAACAGGTTAGATGATGACTATATCTGCAGTTTTGCAAGCAGGTGTCAGGAGGCAGTCACCTGGATGGGGAGGAAGAATGGGAGATGTTGTTATTTGTTACAAGCCACAGAGATCCGTAACATCTTACGTTTTGCTTGGCTACGACCAGAAGCTTATCTGACTGTAGGATTTGTGTCCATCTGGGAAAACTAGTAGAAGCTAAGTATTCCAGTCTATATGTAATTCATGTCTTTCCCCTATGGATGAGCTGTTAGACATTAAAAGTGACTTTTTTGTTGCTTTGTTTTGGACTCGTTATATGTACGCTTAGTCTAGAAAGCAGGTTTTCTAGGTCAACGCATTATTCTAAGAATAAGCATTAGGTTTAATTATGATCTACTTAGTCCTGCGCGCAGAGACTGAAGTGTCTGCAGCAACATCTTATCTCTTGTGGTATCTGTGCCAGTGTTCTTTCACGTTACAGCAGGTGCTCTCTTTAAATTGGAGGTAGAAAGATGTAGTAGCTGTTATCTACACGAGACTCCAAGTCTTTCAGTCTGGCTCTGTGCCGAGTCTTACGCTCGGATCTAGATCTAGGTAGGGATTTGAGCTGCTAACTTCCCTCAAACTTCGATACCAGCTGTGAGCATCAACGTTCCTAATGACATTTGTGCTCTCTTAAATCCAGAAGAACTGGAGGGGAAAACCTGTAAAGAAAAAGTCTAATATTTTAAACGGGCTATAAAAGTTGTGGTTTTTTTTTTTTTTTCTCTGAAGCCTGCTTTAGTTGGGAGGCTTTTAGGCTTGAGGCCAAGTAATTTTTGCTCTTGCCCAGGATTGTACAACGCTGCTTCCTCACTAATCCTTTCTTGTGTATTACAGAAGGAAGTTTTACTGCTCACCTCAAAGGAATGTGTCGTTGGAATGCCTATAGGGTATCTGTGTTCTATTCCTTGAGCAGTTGTGCCATGCCATTGCTGGAGTCCATAGTTCCAAATTAGTGTAAGGTCTTCTTGCCTCTTTTGGACATAACAACAGCTATTAGAGTCAATAATTAAAAAAAATAAAATGTACATTTTCCTCACTACTTTGTTCATTAAAGAAGAGGGAGATTTATTCTTTCTGTCTGTCTTTACCAAAATAGCTAGGTGGATAAGCTAAAATACTGGCATTTCTCTTCCTTTGTCCACCCAAGCTGTGCTTTTTAAAGGCTCTGATGGAATACCTAGTTTGGCTGTTGCAATCCAGCTTTGCTTATAATTTGCCATTGCCTAACAGATAGGATAGAAGTACAAGCTATATAATATATAGGATTAATATATTATAAATTAATATATTAATTTATTTCCTTTTGAACTATTGTCTTATGTTGCAGATGAAACCACTGCTGTCAACTGTAATACTGCCTGAGCAGTAAATGAAGCTACTGTATGTGTCTAATGCTGTGAGGATTTGTAATCTTTACTTTTTTTTCCAGTAAAACGGGAAGTTAGGAGTGTTTCAGCATGCAGTTTATCACTCGCTGCCTGAAATTCTAGGGTATTCTAGGAAAAAGCCTCTGGACTATTAAAATGTATAGTCTCAGGCCTGAAAGTAAAAAATACATCTATTTGCTACGAAGGCCTTCTCAAGGCTTTTCTCACCAGTGACACTGGGAATCCAGCGTGAGGACCTGAGCACCATCCAGACAAATAGAAGGAAATCTGCCAGTTTCCACTGCGGTTTGTTTACTTAACAACTGTGTGCCTGTGAGGAGAGGAATGGATTTATGAGTTCATGTTTTCCAGCAAACTTCTGTCTTGGGGATTGGGGGGAAGATTGATTTGCTCTCTTGCCAGAAGAGTCTTTGCCCTACAAATGTGATGTTGTCAAACACCTAGTGCAGCTTTTTTGTGTGCTATTTATGGTTCTTTGTGCTGTGAACTGGTGATTCCACATTCACTCGTGCAGTTCTTACTTGTTACAAAAGTATAGCAATAAGCAAGCAAGGATTTATTTTTTTTTTTTAAGGCACTGTTCACTTCTGAATGATTTTGTTATTTTTAAAGGGGGGGGGAAGCTACAAAGACGTGCAAACTGCTCAAAGAGCTTGTCTAAAGACCAAATGTAAATATGCAAACTAGTCTTTTAAGCTGGTATATTCCAATTATGGTCTCTTGAATTGCTGTGGTTATAGAGTAATGGAGATGATTATTCAAATAAGAATTTAGACATAGCTGTAGGATACTTTATATAAATAAAGGTATTTAAAGCACTTTCTATACCAGTGAGATATTTCAAGGCAATAAAGAAAATCTCACATCCAGTCGAAAATGTTTACTTTTGTATCAACTAGGCTGCCTGTGGTAGACCAGATGAAGTAACTGCACAAGGCAGTTGTAAAGAGAATCTGGTGGAAAAATTTTTAGCCCTGTCATGATGATAGTGAGGGAATAAATGTCCTTACCGTAAAAGTTTCCCTGGTATGAAATGGTGCCGTGAAGTGTAGCTCAAAGGTCTAATTTCATTGAAATTAGGAATGCAGTTATTTCTTCATTTCAGTATTGAATATTATGTGAACAAAAAGATTGTAATTGCTATTTTAAAGTTTGAAAATTTTTTTGTCACAGTTCAAAAAGGATATATATTTTATTAAACCATGTGACTGATCAGAACCCAGGAAGTTAAAGTAAGATTGTGTCTGTAACAGGTACTTCAAGCGACTTCAAGTACGGGCTGCTGCCGGGTACTTCTAGTGACTTCAAGTACGGGCTGCTGCCGGGTACTTCAAGCGACTTCAAGTATGGACTGCTGCCGGGTACTTCCAGTGACTTCAAGTACGGACTGCTGCCAGAATCTTGGCCAAAAGAAGCTTGGGAAAATGGCAAGTATACCTGATGGAGAGGAGGTGGTTTTTTTTGCCTCTGAAAGGGGTTCTTTATCTTCTGTGTCACTGCTAGTAATATATGATACATTTGTTTAGAGATTTAGTATTTAGATGATCTTCTATATAATTTGCCTTTCTGGTTAATGTAAAGATGAGTACTTCCTTGGAGGGAGGAAAAAAGAATTCAAATGTATGGAAAAGTGAAAACAGAACGTGATTGATATCAGCTCTTGTATTGTGCCTGAATACAAAGGTACCTGAGGTCTTTAATTATCTAATGAGGGAGGGGAAAGCTTAGTAAGCTAACTAAATGGGCTTTGAAATTGAACGCTTGAAGGATGAGGATATAAAGTTAAATAGAATTTTAAAAGTACATCTGAGAGCATACTTCTCGCTATTAAAAATAAAAACTTCATTGCGATATATGTTTTGAATTTAATGCAGCCATAACTGAAGTGCTCTTTGGTCGAACCTGTGTTTTATAACCTGCTCTTCCACAGCTTACATGCCTCTCTTAATAGTTCAAGGAAGCAATTATCTGTAATTATTTTCCTGTCTGAAAACATACCAAAATCCCCACCACATCTAAAAGAATTATTGCTAGATCCTTAAAATGTGTAAAATCTTCAATAAAAAGAGGATCTTAAGGACTGGCTAATAGTAATGCCTGCCTCTTCTCTGTAACTTCGAGCTATTACTGGGGTGTGTTTTATGGTTTAAAGATTTTGGGGTTTACAGTGGAAGAAATTGGGTCCAGAAGGTGAATTTGGTTTCAGAAGGTGAAATTCACTAGCAGGCAAGGGATTAGAACCTCTGGTCTTGGGAGGTCTACCTGTTCCTAAACCATTAAATTCCAATGTGTCTTACGGCCCAGATGTCTGCCTGTCTGTCGTACCCCTGTTGACACGTGTAAGACTGCAGTTTAAAACCTTTTTTGAACATATTTTTCTTCATGTAAACCATTATGTGATGTGTTGACATGCAGCTTCCATGGGTGCTCCAATATACCAAGGCACACTTTTGAATGTTGGCAAAATTTAACTTCTATGTTACGATGGCTTTTGAAATTAGGAGGCATCTTTAGATACAGGCATGCAGGCCCGTACACAAAACACACAATTATTTTTGCTTTCATCCTGCCAGCATGAACATCAAAACCTCTTATATGTATAATCACCTAGCTTTTAACCGGTGCTTTTTGGATGCTTCTAGATGGTCATAATCGTCAGTTGAGTCAGTATCTTATTCTCAAAATAACCCCTATATTCTGTTGTGTGGCCTTCTTCATAGCTGTCGCAGCGTCCTGTGCTTTGCTACTGCACACAGTAATAGGCACCTGTAATAAAGCTGTTTTGCATATATCCTTTGACAAAGTTATGTTATCCTTGGTCCGAGGATATGTAAATAGTTCTTTCATCATAAGGAAGAAGTGGGGTATTGCTACTTTGAGGAGTTTTTTCTGCTCTCTTTTTCTACTGTGAGACCAAAACAGACTTTGGGTAGAGAATAGCTAAAATCTGAACCAATAACTTCCCTTTTTTAGCTATTTCAGAATTACGCTAACTCTTACTGTCTTGCTCCTTTTGTCAATATTTATTCTTGCTTAGGTATATTTTCTTTTTCTGTTTATTTGTAGAGCCAGATCTTGGTGGCAGTTCCTGCATGTAATTCTAAATAGAGTACTGGGAGAGAAGATTGTAACTGTGTAAATGCCGCGGAGCGAGAGGGTTTCTAATCCAGAGTAAACTGTTTTCTGCTATAGGTGATCTCTGGAAAATTGAACGCTTCTAGCTTGTAGCTAACTTACTTTGATTCCGGAAATAAGACTTCTTTTCAAAGAATCGATCCGTACTTCTGTGGTAAAAGTTCCTTGGTTACGAGCAGGTGTTTTTCTAGCAAGATTATACGTGCGGAACCTCCCAGCGTGCGTGGTTCCTGCAGGCAGGCATTGTCCTGATTTGGCTGATGAAGTGTCATGTGGGTGCTTTATTGTGTTGGCACCTGTTTATTTTTGTGCACCGGGCAGAACATATTGAAATCGTTTTTTGTGTTTCATCATCTCTTCTCCTGATGGCTTATTTTCTTGTAGGCGATTCTTCTGCATTAATCATGAACAAGTTGAAGTGTCCACACTGTAATTATGTAGCCAAATACAGAAGAACACTAAAGAGACACTTGCTCATTCACACAGGCGTGAGATCTTTCAGTTGTGACATCTGTGGGAAGCTGTTTACTCGAAGAGAGCATGTAAAGAGACATTCCTTGGTAGGTAACCTCAAGTGCACGTGTGTGTATGTATGCACGTGGATGAGTGGGTTTTTATGATTCTTCCAGAAAAAGTGGTTGTGAGTTTCCAAGTTTCAATGCGGATGCAAAAAAGAGATTTTCTAACTTTCTTTTCTAGCTTGTGCTATCGTGAAACGGACTTTCTGTTAGCCAGTAATATTATTAAAAGTAAATAATAACCTGAGTCATACCAGGATATAAATATGGAAGGTATTTATAAGACCACTGTAGTAATTTTAAGTATTCATTAAAACGCCTTACAGGTAGGAAAGGCATATGTTAATAGCTCCTATGTAAATTTTAGAACCAGCATCTTTGTTTTATGTTCCACTGGACTTATCTCCTCTTAGATACACATCCCTCCCCCCTGCCCCCACTGCCTTTCTTCTTCCTCCCGTAGCACCTGGTGAAGGGTTTTGTAGTCTGTATTTAGCCTGAAGGGCCAGGAGCACCTATGGTGTTACTGAGTCTGAAGGACATTTTGTTCTGCAGTGTGTGTAGGTGACTGCAGTGATGGAGGAGGCGATGGTGTGGGGCAGCTCTGCGGCCGGGCAGAGGAGGTTAGACCATTATCCCATTACTGGTGGGATACCGTGTAACGTGTCCCAGCAGCTACTCTACTTCTTTCTGGCTCACCAGAGAAGATAGCAACAGTGGGTGGTAGCTGATCTACCAGGAAGAGTAGAGTGGGACTTCAGGCTTCTGTCCTGAAGTATCTGACCGGGTCATGCAGCTGAAAACTTTTTTTAATTTTGTTTTCCTCCAGGAAAGGAGGTGAAGTCAGACAGAGTGAAAATAGCTATAGAGTGAGCCCAGCCCAGCCCTGGGCTTTAACTGCAGTGTGCTCTCCCTGGTGAAATCAAAGCCCTTTATTTTTTTGCCTTCCTCCCCCCCTCCATTCACCAAACACCTCACGTTCTGTTTTTTGTGTGAAAGGTTATCATACCGAGTCTAGAGGCTGAGGAAAAACCATGTAGTACAGCTGTAGAGATTATACAGTGGGACTGAAGTAATTCTTTGTATCTTGACCGTGTGTTTTTTTCCCTCATCTATGTGGCAATTTCTGTATTATATAAAATGGCAACTTTTGCAATGGGACCTCAAATGAGATATTTAAGCGCATAGTTGTAACCTGTTGTGGGGACACCGGATAGAAGAAAGAAGTCCTCAATGTCATTTCTTCCAAGGGGATAACTGTTATACGTGGTTGCGGAATTCAGTTACTTGTACAACTGACATACTCTCCAAATTAAAATTCACGTTTAGCCAAGTTAATCGACAGCAGCCTTCTAATTTCACGCACAAAGCTCACCCTACATACAAGGCAAAAAAACTCACCAACGGAAAGATGATGGTGGGTACGGTTGGGGCAGAAGGATCTCGCTCTTTGAGTTTGCACAGAATGTTATAACTCCTGCTTGTTCGTAATGTTTTCAGGACTTAGAGTTGTAAAGGCAATTTTCTAAATGAGATACGATCCTGTGTGCAGCGTAAGTCCTTATGCTGTTCTCATCGCCTCTCGTAGTCTCGTTCCGGGCGGTGAGTAGACATAGAACAACGAACACTCGCTGCTGAGCAGAAAGCAGGTCGTTTGGTTGTGGGCAATAGCTCATGTAGTCAAAATGTATCTCTAGTAGTACTTCTCTTTCTCTGGAGTGTTGAGGTATCTTTCGGAAGAGTTAAAAAAAAAAAATGAGGTTTTGTATTAGTAATTAGTATTATTATCAATAGTTTTCTAGTACTATATGCAAATGCAACCTGATACGCATATTTTCAGCTCTTAATATTTCTCTTCCGTAGGTGCATAAAAAGGATAAAAAGTATAAATGTATGGTGTGTAAGAAGATTTTCATGCTAGCGGCCAGTGTTGGAATAAGACACGGATCACGACGTTACGGAGTTTGTGTAGACTGTGCGGATAAATCTCAACCTGGAGGGCAAGAGGGAGCAGACCAGGTGCAGGACACGGATTTCCCTAGGGATGAAGAATACGAGGAAAATGAAGTGGGAGAAGGTGATGAGGAGCTTGGTGACGATGTAGAAGAACAGAATGACCAGTCTCGATGGGATGAATCCGGGGAAGTTTGTATGCCTTTAGATGACTGACAGAGCATATGACTTCAGGGTGCTGCAAATGGACACTATATGGATTGACTCTTTCAATTTTTGGACTGAAGGCTTGTGAAATATGGTACAGGCTGGATGGTAGTTATGTTGCTGTGAAAAAAGTAGGGTCAAAGCCTTATAGCAAAAAAGGATTATTAATTTTTTATGATATTTGCACAGGACTGTACAGCATACAACCATTTGGTTGAATTATACAGAGCCCTCACATCTACAGTCAGTTATCAAAAGAAAAAATGTATTTTTTATTATTTATAGGATATAGCTACTCGGGTCCTATTCAGACATAGTAGTAACTGTACTTACGTTAAACATTCATGTATCCGTTAACATGAATGAAGAAAATTGGTATGGAAATACAAAGACAGCTTTCCCAAACCCACTCGTACTTTGTCAGTGAATCAGTGAAGCTAATTTGGGCTAGTGACTCTGTTTTCCACAAGCATGTCTTTGCCATGCAAACCTTACCTCTCCCTTACCCTGATAGGTGCAAGCCAATCATTTAAATATGCATCACAGAGAATGCCAACGCTGTATTGAAATTTGGGTTTAAAACTTTTGGCTCTATGCTCGCAGGTGGTATAGGTGGTAAGCACTGGAGAAGTTAATAATGGCATTAATTTAGTGTCTGTTTCTTCACAGCTCTGAATTTTCAAGAAGGTTGTTACTGATTCATCAATTCCATAATGATCTTGCAGAAGAAATGACCAATAATGAAAATAATAGACTGATCAGAGCATGCCATTTAGTCAAAAGAGATAGTCATGCAAAGAACCATCTGATGTAATAATGTTTCCTCCCTCCTCTAAGGCGCCCTTTCTCAAACCTTCTGACTTCCCCTGGTGTATACCTCAGTCCCACAGAATAAAAATACAAGGAATGGAGAAAGTGTCATACTAAACGACTTTTTGGTTGATAAATTTCTTACTTGTCCGGTTTTTGGCTAGTTTATGTGA
The DNA here is from genome assembly GCA_025774025.1 of Xenus cinereus. Taxonomy (NCBI): domain Eukaryota; kingdom Metazoa; phylum Chordata; class Aves; order Charadriiformes; family Scolopacidae; genus Xenus; species Xenus cinereus. Next base: position 130,292,163 of record JAOXJK010000012.1, read on the forward strand.
TGTGAATTGGACACTAGGCTGTTGTGCCCATCGTTCGTCATTAAAATGAACACCAACTATTTTTTATTCTTTTGTACTTAATGGGTTGTTGCTAGTTTTTAATATAAACCAATTACATTTAACTTGTTGACTTAATTTGCTGGATTTTTTTTTTTTTTAAAGAAAAACAGAAAGTCCAAAGCAAAATAATGCTGAGTTTTCTACTTTTCAGGATGATATGCTCCCTCCACTCTTTATTTCAAATTTCCTAGGAGGCATTGAAACTTGAATTTTTTGTAGCCACGTGGATTTTTTTCCTAAGCTTGTAATATTGTACCAATGATTTCAGGCCTTTTTCGTAGGGAGGGGAGGGCATTACACCTTCATCTTAAACTCCTCTGTGTTATCTAGGCTAAGGTTAATGAATTCAGGCAATCATTGGAATAATACATCTGATGTACAATTATGTCACGACGAGTCAATATGCAGAGCATTTATCATGACACGTAGCTAGGCCAGAGTGACAGTACTGTATAAAAAGCAATTGAGGGTCACCATATTTTCCAGCTTTGTTGAATTTTAAAATGAGTATATTTTTTTCCTATTTTATATCCGGTAACTAAATTATGCTAGTTGTGTGGATAACTTTGAACTATGCTTTGACGGACAGAATCTTAATGGTGCTCCATCTGATCAAAGTTGGTATGTATTTAAAGAGACAAGCTTTACTGTTGTCCTTTACATCAGTAGAACAGTAACATAATGTTAAGACATTGTTTTTGCTGATCGAAGCTGAGATAAGTTTGAACTACAGTTATATGGGAATTAAAATGCTTTCTTTTTTATCATCCACTTGTTTCATTGGTAGTTTCCACATCATTGTAAACCTAACAGATGATTAGTTTTTTG
>JAOXJK010000012.1:130293102-130304187 GCA_025774025.1 Xenus cinereus
ATTCTCATTGTTCTAGACTGAAATGAGTAATGTGTAATTCTGGTGGGGTCCAAAGTAGAAATTAGTTGGGCAAAGATCATATGAATGAAAAAGTATTTTAAGCATTAAAGTAATGTTCTGCTTTGTGAATATGTAAGTATAGCATAAAGGTTTTTCCATCCCATCTATCCCCTTTAAAACCATAGTTTACAATTGGTAGATCTGTCTATATATATAAATATATATATATCTGAAATTCACCTAAATCTGCTTTATTAGAATACTGCTCACTTAATGCTTAGAAACTGGACCTGGCTCTACATTCTTAATGTATTTTCCTCTTTTTTTTTGTTTTTTTTTTTTTTTTTCCCCTCAAGGTATGAACTTATTCTCTTGGAACTGAATCTTCTTTTACTACTTAAATCATTTATGTATATCTGGTAAATTATGACCAAATTTGTTGTTAGACTGCATACAGTAAATTGAAATATACACTTCGTACACTACAGAATTGTTGTGCTTTTGTTCTGATAATATTTGAAAAAGCAGGCTTTAATAGAAATGAGTGTTATTTATAAATATTCCGTTATTATTCACTGGCCTTAATATTCTGTTGCATTGTGACAATCACTGTTTCCTTGCTACTACTGAACTGCTTGCTTTTAGAAGTTGCATGTCATTGCCCTTGGGAGGATTGGAGGGAGAGGGATGACTATTGAAATGCGATACAAGCTCTTCAGCAAATGGTGTGAAATAGTTTAATGGAGATCCACTGTCCTTGCCTTGGAGAACCAAAAGAGTTTGTTTGGATGCCAGCTGCAGTCTGGATTTTCTGGGCTGTTCGTTCAGAAGTTATTTTAAATATATGACTTTTGATTGGGGAGCTATAAATTAATAAAAGTAAATTTCCTAAGGATTACCTTAGGGGGACAGCTCAAGATTCTTTACTTAAAAAGAAGAGATTTCTATTTGCACTAGAAATTGTCTTCCCCTTAAGAAAGGCTGGAGCTATGCTGTAGTAACATGGCAGTGAATTTTAGTGTCTGTTTGGGGTGGTTTTGATATTTATTTTTTTCCCTTTTTAAAAGAAGGACTAATGCCCTTAATCTGTCTTCCACATCAAATGAAAAGATACCTAGACGTTCCTCTTGTCTTCTCATTAAAGACTTCCCAGACCACATGCCTGAGAGTTGCTTCTGTGGGGCAATGCCACACACGAGTAGTTTCATGAAAAGAATCTTGCGTGTTTTAAAAACAGACAAACACAGAGCTCTGATGTTGAGATCGCCCCTTTCTGTGGGGGTTTGTTTGCTCTTCAAGCAGTGGTAGTTATCTTTTAGAAATAAACATACAAAGCACTTTCTGGCAGGGAACTGTGGTACAGGAGAAAATCAAATCAATAAGAAAATTCAATTTCATTATAATTCCCTGACAAAGTAGGTGTGATGTAAAGAAGACAGACAATGTAAAAAGCATTTGTCGGATGCCAGTGTTACTACAATGCAGTAGCGAGCATTTTAAAATTGTAATGTCAGATGCATCTTGTGAGAAAAATTACCTTTTTTTTTTTAATTGTGTAGAAAATGTTTCCATAGTTCAGTTTGCAAACAGACCTTCTAGTGAAATAATTTCCTGAAGTGAAACCAGTTTTGAAATCCAGAAATGATACTCGGTTGTTAACACGATGATACTCTTGCTAAGAAGCAAGAGTTGAGATTGCTGGTCCCCGTGGTACACGCTTACTTTTTGCCACGCGTACACTGCTGCAAGTGCACCTCTGCTGAAAAGAAAAGTTTGGGGCCAGGACACTGGCGTGTGGTAGCCTTCTCCTTGTGGGTCATAGCAGTAATACTGTTAGCGGGAGATGTTTCCTTTGCCTAGCTTTAAGTTGGTAAGGCTTTTAATAGGATTTTCTTTAATGAGGCCAATCTCTGCGGTTTGCTTGCTTTAAGTTTTGTTTTGCTTGACTTTTCCTCTTCTTTCCACTCAGTAACTCAAGTCTCCCACCTATTCTAAAATAGTTCTGCAGTCTGCTGACTCCACGCAGATGCAGAATTCACTTGGCAAGAACTGTACCTTATTGGTTGTTCCTTTATATTTCGTTGTATTTAAATGGCTTTGGAAACTAATAAGAGAAGTGAAAGCAAGATAATCGACACCACCACTAGCCTGAAAAACTTGTTGTGCCAAAAGAAAGTGAAAAAAGAGAAAAACGTTGAATGCGACGTCATAAGAAAAAGGCTTTTGGATTTGAGTTGTTACAGTTCCTCTGCTTTGCTACTGGAATGTAGACAATTCACTGTATTTCCCTCTAGCACAATTTGGTGACAACCTTTTGATGAAGCTATGCAAGAAACCCAGTTTTGAATTAATCAGTGTCCCCGGAATGTGGTTCAGGCTCTGCAGAAGTAGCACCACTAGGTAGTTTTTCTCTAGGTATTTTACCGTATACCCTTCTGTTAGCATCCCTCTTCACTATGTAATGTTACCCCTTTTTTATTTGATAAATGTTTGCTCCTTAGAAGTGAGATTCGTCTTTTATATGTTTTAATAGCACGTTACTGTGTTTCACTAACCAGTATGGTAAAGGTTAAATATTGAGACAATGGATTTAAAAAAAAAAAAGGTGGTTTTCATATAGTATCCTTTAACAAAGCTGTAATGAAATAAGCCTTTTGTAATAAAGAAAACACAGGTTTGAAATCCAGGGGCAGGGGCGTTGCTGAGCTTAAGCCTTCGAGATGTTGAAGATCCCACATACGCTTCATGATGGGTTTTTAAAAATTCTTTTATGGGGAAAAAGGTAAAAACATACTAGAAGGGTCCTATGACTTAAACTGGAAAATAAAATTGGCTTAAATACTTTGTATTTAACGTTATTGCAATTTGAAGCGAATGTTTAAAAGAACATAATGTTTTGCCTACCTGAATTGTAGTGGATTAGCTGCAACAGAATACAGGCGTAAGTAATTTCTAACGTACTGGTATGTAAACATAACTTCAAGACTTCTAATACTATGTGCACCAGTCTTTAAGTTACCATACTGCAAATAAATTTAAAAAATAACTATTTCCTTCTATCTATTTTTCTGTGCCCTGCCTCCTCACCCTCCACAAGCAGATGCAGAGAAATTTCTTTGGATGGATAAGTGTTAACCTGCCATCATTGGCTGCAAATGACTTAATTTCTGCTTTTGACATGGAATAGAATTCATGGAGAACAGAATTTATTTTAAGGTTGTATTTTCAACTTTGCTCATAGTAACGCACATCGCTTGAAGATAACTAGCATCTGAAAACCAGCATCCCAGATAAGCTATGTATTCCTCAAAGTGGATTTGAGACAAACTCTGAGCAGAGTACTTGAGGGATGCTTCAGGCACAGCCCGGTGCGTGCCCGAAGGGTTGGATCCCCTCAGCGGTGCCGTGGGACAGTGTGCGCCTGGAATCTCTGCCCTGGTGGTTTGTTCCCTCTCTCCAGCCCCACCAACCTGAGATGTTCAGGACGAGTGCTTTCGCCTGGGTTTCTCAAAAGCTTCCTGTCTGAATAACTCAGACTGTGACTTTGAACTGGTCTTTGGCTTCTGTTTTCTTCCTAAATGAGTGGTATTTTTGGTAGGTTGCGCACAAGTGGGTTCCTTCAGTTAAAAAATGATCGGTTCTTCCAAGGATTTGGAAACATTGACATTTTCTGTTGGCCCTGTAGAGAAAGCTTTAGGTTCTGTATCCCGGATGGGCAAAGTCTGCTCGTACATCTTGGGTACGAGTGGGTTGTGAAGACCTTTGCGTAGCTTTCAGGGGCTCTGCAGCGTCCCATCCCGCGTGCCGGCGAAGCGCTGAAGGAAATTGTCTTGGGGGGGGGGGAAACACATGTTCTGGTTTTGGGAGAGCGTGGAAAACAACTTGTAGGCCATTGAACAAAGTCCTGCGTTACTTTTTTAAAATTACCTGACTTGTTTAAAGATTTGAATATATTTTCAGCTTGTTAATGAAGTGCTATATAGTCACGTGATGTTTTCTTGTTAAATTTCTTGTTAAATTATTTTGTCTAAGTGTGTTGGGGAAAGAGCTTCAGATTGCACAGAATAGGGTTAACTTTGTATCTAGAAAGGAGCAGCTGGAAAAGAAATATGTTTGTTAAAATTCAGCAATCTAATTAGACAAGAATTACCATCAGTTGTAGAAGACTAATTGAAAGTTTGTGGGGGGGGGGGTCGAGAAAAAAAGGCAGTTCTGAATGAAATGGTCCCTAGCTGCTTTCTTAATGACCTGAGGTCAAGCTGCATCCATCGAGGACAGGAAAAGATGCTTATCTCTGCCTCGGGGTGAGTCGATGCTGTTGTAAAACCCTTAACTCTTGAAATGCTGACCTTTAAAGGGTAAACCTAAGGTCCAACTTTTAAGTAGCCAGCCTCTTCCTAGCCCTTTACCTTGAAAATGCCTCCAGGATTAATTAAGAGATCCCAAACTGTGCTGTGGAACAGCTCAGATTGCTTTCAGATCAAATAAAGAGGGTTCTGGAGCATATAAGTGGTTCTACCACCTCAATGCATTTATTTCCCAAATTCATACAGTAGGGGCACAGTACTAGTTCACTTCATTCAGAGATACACCATTAATATGTCTGTGCGTTTGTGTCACTTCCACAAATTGAGGTAATTGGAAAAGAGGGGGGAGTGGGAAGGTTTATCTTGAACATCTGAGTAATTGGAATTTGGGAAGATGCTTGCTTTTAAAGCTTACTGAGACTTGATAAGCCAAGATGTTTATAAATTGTATGGAATGTATAATATTGCTCTGGCTAAGTTTGCAAAAATGACCACTGCCCTGTTTAATTCTATTTTTTCAAATCTAGTGGAGCTGTAATCTCAAAGTGAGCTTTACTGTAATACCTCTAACGTCATTTACAACTTCAGAGGACCTGCTCACTTCCTAGAAACGTAGATGAGTATATGATGTTCACAAAGAATTTGTCGATAGCCCGTTCTGTTGAAAGGTATTATTCTGCCCTGGATTCCTCCTTCAGTGATGTTTTTTGCTGTCTAGGTGTGGAAAGGGGCATGGTGCTACTGTACATTCGTAGGGGAAAAAAAAAACCCTGTTCATCTGCAACAAAGGTGCATATATGTATATACATTCATACCGAACGCAGACTTTTCCTTTGGAATTTCTTATACCTTCTCTGAAGCATTTTAGCTTTGAAACCTGAATAGCAGTCAAAAGAGACCACTAGTCAGCCTGAACTGCTATGATAATTTTTGGTGCTTATACACCATTTAATAGAATCAAAATAGGATCCCATTAGAGTGCTGCACAGCTCTTAACTGCAGTTATTCCTGTTTGCGCTGATGTAACGGCGGTGGCTCTGGAGGTGGTGTAGTCAGAGGACAATGTTTGACGGGGCTTTTTAAAAGTCTTTTGTTGTCTGTTGGTGCCGTGGCCTGTGGGTCAATCTCAGGGAGGTTATTTTGCCCCATAGATGTCTTTCCCCAGTTACATCATTTTCTCCTTTCTCTTTTTTGCTGAGATACTTCCTAAAGCTCTCCCGAAGCGCTGAGAAAAATGCTATTCAAGAGCCCAAGCACTGGAGTACCTATGTAAGGAACCTATGTAAATCTGGTGTGCTTAATGAGAATTCTTGGAAGTTCCTCCTCTTTGATGTAGACTTAGAAAAGAATCTAAAACTGAATGCGGTTTTAAGTTACCACATCAAATGATTTAACTCAAGAGTATATTCATTGTGATGGGTGAGTGATGACTCATTTCTTTATCCTCACAAGCTCAAATCTCAACTGTTCTCGAAGAAACACTTCTGCCTGTTTATCTTGCACGGGGATAACTCTCTTCACAGGCTGGAATGCTTCAGTTGAGCTCCTAATTATCTTTTCTCTGCTTCTGTTAGATGGCTCTGGAGCGATTGTCCCTCTAGGTCTGTGGCCTTCCTTTCTGGCTGGAGAGAGAAAAACTCTGGAAAGGAGTTTTGTAGGAAGAACCCCAGTGGAGTTAGTGAGAACTGGGTCTGCAAAAGGTCAGCTGAGAGTTGCAAAACACTTGATTTATTTTATTTTTTTTTTCCTCTCAATGCAATCATAATAATTAAAAAAATAGAAAAAGAATAATGAAATTATTTAATGTAACTTCTGAACTAGGTGTGGGGGCGTGATGCTGCCTTGCTTTTCCTGATGTTAATTAAGATGATTGGTTTTCCCCGCACCTACTAAAGGTAGAACAGTTACAGCAAAAATTTAAAGTGAATGCATCGTGGGCATCAGCCAAACAACTGACTGTAGATTGCAAATTTGGTGCATCCTGAAGATTGCTAGCGTGCTAGAATATATAATGGATTATTTGTAAGCAAATAAGCAATAGCTTTTAATTCTGGATTTGATGCCGCTCTTTTAAAACGTTTTAGATGAAGTACCTTAAAATGTGGCTTGGCATTTTCTATGTAACCAGCATTTGGAACTATATGGCACTAACTGGAAGTTACTGCGAGTCATGTGTGTTTCTGTAACTTGATATTGGGCTCTCAAAGCGATATATTTAATATCAACAAGTCGCCACCTGATGCTGGCCCCGACCCAGAGCCTGCCAGGCAGTTCCCCAATGAAGAATGGCCGGAAACAACAGAAAATCTCACAGGAGAGGGATCCCACAGCAGGGAGGAGGACCCCTGCTTTTAAGAATTCCTTTCACAGTAAAACTGCCTGGAATTAGATTTATGTACTTTGGAAGGCAGAAAGACTGAGTCAGCCCTGCTGGAATTTGAACTTTTGTGCTAGGGCTCTTAGATATTTCAAGTCTGAGCTTACGCTGCATCCCTTTTAACGGTATGTAAGAGCTTTGTTAGTAGGTTGTGGCATTAAGTCCGCAACCTGGGGTGCCACGTGAAGGTCAGATTTTGTTTTTAAACTGACTTAAATTCCCAACTTTTTTTTTTTTTAAAAAAAACTGCTTCCACGTCAACATTTGAGAATCCAATATTTGACACCCTGTGTGTAGTCAGTATTTAATGCAATTGATATATATGAAAGATAAAATAAGCAGTACCTTTTCGCGTGCAACAAGGGCTTTTTCTTTCGTCTCAAAGTTGTCACTTCAGCCCAGCAGGCTCGAGCTGGGCTTCCTTCCTTGGCTCCTGGGGGGAGGCTAGCTAAGAGTCTCACTTTGAAATGCAGCTGCTCTCCGTCTCTCTCGGAGGTTTTTCCTATACTGAATCAAACCTCAAACTCCTCGTATTGTAGTTAGCTTATTTGGGAAGCACACAGGTTGAAACTTGGTATTTTTTACAGGCTACATACCTTAGGTGAAAAAAAAAACAAACCACCAAAAAGAAAACCCAACCAACAAACCAACCAAAAAAAAACTGCTCAGTGTTTTTCAGGTGCTAAAATAAAGGTTGTTCCTGAACATTTGCCCTGTCTATGTTCAGGATGGCCAAAGCAATATCCTATTAATGCATTTAATATTAATGTAATATCAGCTTTGCCCTGAAGCAATCTCTGGTGTTTCCGTGCAGAGATGTGTGCCCTCAGGCGCGGCTGTAATACCGAATAACTGCGGTGGTGCTACAGGAGTGCCGCACGTCTTCTGGGCAGGTGAAGTGGAAGGAATCAAGGTCTGGGTAGAGCTGGAGCTGCTGAGGCACCCGGTGTTACCGGCCAGCCTTGTGACATGAAAAGCTTTTCAAAAAAGCCTTGGTCGTGTCCTTGTTTGCTCTCTGCCAAGAAGCGACGATGCTCGTCCTCTGTGGTGCGTGGTTTCCTCCGTAGCATCATCTCTGAGGGACAAAATGCAAATCCATGGGGTGTCCCGCTTTCTTTTTGGGCTTTTGGAGCTTGCTGTTATTTAATTTGCACCCTTCTTTAAATAGCGTGGGGGGGAGAGCGTGGCGGTTGTTGGGGCTTCAGGTACTTGGTGAACTGTTCTGAGAGGTGGCGTGTGTTCAGCTCTTCGATCCTGATCTCTCTGCTACCTCTTACCAGAGACCACCCGATGGGAAGGTGATGGGGCTGACACGCTCAATATTGACACATTTTATGCCAAGTCTGTGCTGTTGCTCCTTGTCAGCTTTAGCAGAGTCGGGGACGGATGCGATTGATTCATTGGTGTCTTGTATCTTCTGCTGGTACCAGCTGAAAGGCAAGGGGCAGGGATTCCATTTCTGATTTAAATACTTTTTATGATGTTTGCTGGCTAAGCTGCTGGTGCTAATAAGCTACTTTACTCTTAAGCTTTATCAGTTTGCTCTTACTGTTGTTAAATCTTAAGTACAAATCAGCCTTGTCGGATCATCATGATTTAAAAGAAATAACGAGGGAATCGGCACAGATGCTTCGGAGGGGACGAGTCTGCTGTTACTCAGGTCTCACCTCTTTCGAAATTACTGTGCTCAGACACATCTATTTTCAGAACAATAAAAATTATATTCTGAAAATTGATCCATGCCTGTTTTCTGACCTATTTGTGATCAATTTTCCAGCAAGCTGTACAACAATTCCAGCTATTTTTTCTCTAGTGTCCCCTGCCCCTCCCCCGGGCTGAGTGACCTTGCTTTAAAAAAGGACTCAAGATGTTGAGTTCCCTTCTGGCTGCCGGTGCTCGGGACTGGAAAAGATCAATTCCTTTTGTTCGGGACCCGCCATCTTTGGCCATTTTGTTGCGCAGAAATTTTTCGTCAGCAGAAAGTTCTTTGAGCCGTTTTTGGAGGTTTTTCATCTTCCTTGTTACATGTGTAAAGCTAATTATAAACCCGAATGAGGCATTGTTTTGAAATATTGCATGAATCCCACTTATTAATAACTCTTTCACATTTGGATCCACTTTTTTCACTTTGTGGCAACAGGGAGGTGCAATTTATTACTTCACTCCTTTTTTTTTAAAAAAACAAAACAACCACCCCTTAGGGTTGGGGCATTTTTTCTAGTATTCTTGAATATCTTGGGCCCTATATTCATGTTAATAGTGCTCAAACCCAAAGGGCTGATGAAGCAAAGGCCATTTAGTTCTCCAGGTGTCTTCTGTCACTGAAAAAAAAAAAAGTGACCCCCTGAGACTGGCACTGGGAGAAACATTGAAGATCACACCGTGCACAACACCCATCTTTGCGTTGCCATGTGCTGTTTCTGGGCCCACAAGAGACCAGAAGGCTGGAACTGTCCTGTATCTCCTGCGGAGTCAAGGTGCAGACGTTTCAACTTGTTACCTCTTACGTTTGCATAAAGAAAAGGCATCGCTTTCCGGTACAATCAGTCAAAAAATGAAGTAAACGCGTTGGTTTGGATCAGAAGGTGACTTTTGAAGCAGTACTCTCCACCATCCCCACTTACCCTCCCGTAGTTTCTATTGCAGAGCTCTCCCAACGTGTCAGTGAATTCCTTTTGGAGGAAACTTGACTTGAAGGCACGCTTCGGGAGCGCTCCTGAGACGCTTCAACCATGAATGCCTTGCTGTCCACGGGACCAAATTAGAGCTAATTCAAAGGAAAACTTCCTTGAAACGTGTATAGTCTGGACGACTGCTTACAGATGTGCTTTTCTGGGGTCACAGAACTTTAAAGATGTGGCCAAGATGGCCCCAAATCAATGTTACCCCGGAGCTGTGCTGCTTTTGCTTGTATCAACTCTACCAAAGTCCAAAAGGAAGATACACAGGATTTCTTAAATTCCAAAGTAATTACTGATGAAAGTGATTTGCAAACCATGATAATTACTGGCAGGTTTTTCTACCCAAGGTCTTTAGCAGAGTGATGTTGCACAGCCTGGGAGCTGGAGGAGTATTTCCCTTCCTGCTGAAGAAGCAGCACCTCCAGTCTCGCACGTTCTCATCTATTACAAAACTGCCAACGACTCTCTTAGAGCTTTCCGGGTGCGTTCCTGCTCACGGGGTGTTGTGATGCTTCTGCTCTCAAAGGGCCTCCTAATATTCCTCTGACAAACATTGGGCATAACATCGCATCCGCTTAGGAATGCGCTCTCTTGCTGAGGAAGCATTTCCACCACGGCAACCCTTACTTGGTTAAATCCTTCTGGAAATTGGGCTGACAGGACCGGATCGTGGTACCTCCTTCTGCCCTGCTATCACAGTTTTGGGAGAGAGCACACCTTTGATTTTTTTATTTCCTCCAGCAGCGCGGGGGGGTCCGGGTGAGCCCTGCGCACACCGGGGGCTGCCTGGTGGGACCGGAGCCCCCGCTGGACTCTTTGGAACAGGCTCGTTTTGGGAAGGGGGACAGAAATAATTGCAAAATAAATCAAAGACTAAATCAAACTAAAGCTGACTAACCCCAGCAGCTTTTTAGGCCCCTACATTTGATTAAACCTGCCTAGAATATGATTTTAATTATTTTTTTTTTTTAAATCTCTTGACAGAAAGGCAAGTAACCACTGGCTTTTATATCCTTGCCCTTGGAAAAAGTACCATTTGTCAGGCCAAGCCACTTTCCTTCCTGTTCTGGGAGTTGCGAGGTTGTGTCCCAGAAAGAATAACGAGCTACTTAACGGTATTTTGATAAATCATCACCTAACACAAGGGAGTACGTTTACATACTGCAAAACCTCTTCAGAAACCTCCTACTGCCCATCTTCCTATCACGATAACACCGCTTGTCATCTTTCTTCAGTCTGATTAAATCTTCATCACATTTGTAAAAGTTACATTCTGACAGGCATTCGTTAATGTTTATGGAGCATATTGAGAGTGGAAAATGAAGGTGAGTGGCAATATGAGACACTAAGCTGTGCTTGATTTTTCTTGTGTCCAGTTGCTTAAAATGCAGTTGTGTGTTTTGTAACAAGGGTCAGCTTGGAGTGTGCCCGAGTGAGAGGAAAAAGGGCGAGTGGGAAAGGGACAACTTTTGGGGTGCAGGATTCAAACCAGACAAAGTCCGAGTTTGTTCCTACCTGTGCAGTATTGGTGGGTGTAAAGAGAACCTCCCTGGTAGTGGTCTTTTTTTCTTTTTAATAGCGATTTTATATCAGGGTACTGATGAATCAGGGAATGGTCAGAGTTGGAAGGGACCTCTAGAGACCATCCAGTCCAACTCCCTGCCAAAGCAGGGCTGCCCAGAGCACATCACTCAGGAGCATCCAGGTGGGGCTTGAAGAT
>JAOXJK010000012.1:130347074-130368024 GCA_025774025.1 Xenus cinereus
ATCACCTTTGTTGCCCTACGCTGGACTCTCTCCAGCAGTTCCCTGTCTCTCTTGAACTGGGGAGCCCAGAACTGGACCTACCCAGATCCAGTACATCTTTTGGAGGCGAAACTGAAGCTTGATTAAAAATGGCAAGAAGACAGATTTGCAAGTCAAGGTGAGAGTGCCATGCTGCTGGAGCAGCGGTTCACTTTGACTTTTACCTAGGGATGTAGAAATGAAAAAGCAGAACGTCTGAAAGTCTTTTAAAAGGAACTGGGGACTCTGGGAGGTGGTTGACAAACCAGGGGTTCCACACCATGGCGTCAGGGACATCAGAGCTGTGCGTGGCCCGTGCACACACGTGCCCATTAGCCTGGCAGAGGGGAGCCCAGGAAGGACTCACCCAGGGAAGGAAACGAGGCCATCGCTGTCCCTCCCTCTCCCCTCCTTACTGCTGGGTGCTTTGTCCTCCAGGCACTGCAGAGTTCCACTTTGCTAGGTGCGATTTGGAATGAAGAGTTTGGACAAAATAAAAAAGATCTTTATTTTTCAATATACTCCACAAGATCAGGTGGGACTCTGTGCCGGGGTAGAGTAGCTGTTCTTTATTTAAAGCGTTGAAACTGGCATGTAAAAATTCTTCAGCTAAACCACATCCCATGGAATTAGGGCTGTGAGTTTAACACCAAAACCAGAGGGAAGACGAGTACTTCATCAGCTCTTTTAGGGACAAGAAGATTGTCTTTAGGACACTAGTTCCCAAAATTAGAAGGGATGAAGGCAGGAAAAAACAAATGGAAATACCATTGTCCACCTGAGGGCCTGTAGGAATTTGGACAGCTGCTGTTTAGAGCAGGAAAGTATAAACTCACCAAGAGCTTTTAGTGGAATCTCGTACTTGCAGGAGTTCAGCCCCTCCGAAAGGCGAGGGGCTTCTCAGCCTCTCCAGCATTGCCTTACCCTACTGAATCACTCATCTCTTTGGGAATCAAGTTAAACTGCTTTCAACTTTCCTGGGAGCTCTTTTCCTCTTAACATCTATTAAATAGTTTTATACTTCTTTAAACTAGACTTCGCTAGTTTTTTAAGACCCGTATCAATTAAGCTAATGCAGGCTTTGCATATGAGCAAATCCAATGTCTTCAACTTTGTCTCCTGCTGATTCATATTTCGTTTTAAACCATGCAATCCATTAATGTATTGAATTTACCAAATGGTAAATCATTTCAGAAGCTATAATATTTCTCAATGTATCATTAAAAATGTCTCTGACCTAAATAGGGTTTTTTGCTGTATTTTATGGAACTTGCATTTTTATATGAACATCTTAGTTCCACGGTTAATTTCTAGTTAAAACTAGATTAACAAAACCTTTATTGTTTTGTGTATCAAAAATACGTGGCCCAACAAGTGAAAACATATACAAAGTGCAATGCAGAGCAAATTAAAACTCAGTAATTTTACACTGAGTGAAAGAGGAAACGCTCTGATTGTAAAAATAACTAGTTAGAAAAAATGTTTTTAAAAATGAACTTAAATTTACTTTATATTCTCCAAAACAATATTTGTTAGGAAACAAAGGAAGAACAATGTATGTGGGCAGATATTTCCCTTTTGGGACTGAAGCGAGACGGAAAGTTGCATGGATCTAAATACTGCAGCCTTCTGCAAGCAGGGTGTGTTAGAAATCCCACACTCATAAAAACTGGGCAATTGGGCTTTAGCTTTCCTACAGCTGCTTAACTTGTGCTAAATTCACCCCCTTGTATGACGGAGATACTTTTCTTATATGAAATAATACACGAATAGCAGATTACAAGAAAATGTAATTGCTTTTTTCAGCGTTTAAAAAAACGTAGTGCAATTGATGCTGACACTTATCTTCCTTCAGTTCCCTGATGAACCTTTACCTTTTCCCTGGCATTCCCAATGCTCTTACGCTGATGTTGTAATAAAAAGAGGCTGAGAAACTGCACTAGCAAAGCAGCTGAGGGCCCTTCCTATTTGCTACCCTGTCTGGGTAAGGAGTATACCCTGATTTTCTGTGGCCGTCCAGAGATCACATCTCCCCACCCCAAGTAAACCTTGCCTGGCCTGAGATTTCCCTGAATAACATCAGCCTGGCTCCAGGATGTCCCTGGGGTCAGGGAAGGAGCAAAGCCCAGTAACGGTTCCTTTTCATGTCCCTTAACTCCTCCAGTATCTGCTTAGGAAAACCACAGCACAGCTAAGATGCAGTCTTAAGATTCATTGCACGTAGGATCGCTGATCTAAATCCTCTTTTTTTTTTTTTTTTTTTCCCCCTGGAAACCCCATTTCCTATCAAAATCCATGCTGTTTTAGTGGAATTGTAGCAGTGCTAAGCAACCAGAGGCTCGTGGAGCTCTCTTGAGCTAGCTGCTGTAGGAGCACGAGCAACTCCAGGCCCTTAATGAGACTCCAGCCGGGGCAGGAGGGGATAAAGGCAGGGATATCATGCCTCCCGTATGAAGAGCTGAGGTGCTACGAACCCAGCAAGTCACACGCTCAGACATTTTATATAGACCTACACTTTCAGGATAGCTTCAGGCCAGCACAACCCGGGATATTTCTCCCTAGGGATGTCTCTGCCACGGGGTAGGAGCAGCTCTTTCCACAGTAGCTCAGGCTTACGCCAACTTAACCTGCTGTGGAACTACAGTGTTAGGTGAAACGTAGCAGATCTGAATCTAAACTAATATTCCCAAAACATCCTGACTAACAAAGATATCTCGCTCCTTGCAAACGCACGGGGGGCTGGTGCCGTGTTAGAAATGCCGCTGAAACTGAGGGGGCCGATAAAACACTTGCTCAGCAAGTGGAAGAGTCGGGAAGGAGTTGGAAAGAGCCTCCTTCACCTGGGGGTCAATCTCACATTGGCCTATTTTTAGGGTTCTTTGCTGGGCGCCAGCAAGCCTGGGGAGAAGAATGTAGTTAAGGTTACAGGGCTCTGGAAGAGCCCAAACGGGAGCACGCTCCCACCGGCTGCTGGGGAGCTGCAGCATGGCTCTGCAAGGAGGAAAACCACCACTTCTCGTTTCAGCTCTGACCATACTGCCATTTACTCGACGACCCGTGTCACAAAAGTTCTCCGCCAGTTTTAATCTCTGAAAGAAAGACTATTCTTCAAAAGAGCGTTCTGTACTGCGGGTCACGGATGGATGCAGATAACCCTCCCCCTCAAGCGAGACACAACAACTGGGGCGCTGAATAGTGACGCAGGGAAAAACCCAAGTGCCTTCGTTCTACAAGTGTGTGAGCAGTCCCACTCAACGCACTCACTCGCAGGAATCAAATCATAGAACAGTCTAGGTTGGAAGCGACCTTGAAGATCATCTAGTCCAACCGTCAACCAAATAATCGCAACTCTCCTGAGAAAACCCGTAACGCTTCAAGGGCTCCCCTAGTTACAGTGCTATCTATGTTTTGCTCTGAACTGTGTAACAGGACTTTTAATCAGGCTTGTAATTGATTAAAAACAAACCAAAACCCACAACGCCCTCCCCACCACCCCCCAACTAAAAAAATTCTGTAATTGACTGCTTAAGAGTAGTTTCCTCCTACCCGGATCCAATTCGGAGTGATTTTGAGTTTGTCCTTTGGCCCTTTGCTGGCAGTCAGTCAAACAGGGAAACAACCAAAGAGCCTTCTGTTCCACAGATCTTATTATTTCTGCCTTTCAGTTAATTCTGCACTCTGAGCCTAAGACAGAAACGGTAAGAGAGATGGGAAAATGATGCGTATGTCATTATTGAACAGCAAAAAAAAAAAAGGTGTAAGAAAGCAAGATACACCATACTTGGCAACCTGTATTCTGCTGACCCTGTGGTGCAGATGGAGAGAAGAAATATGTGAGCGGAGCTTTTAGTTTGATTTTTCAAACCCTTTTCATAACTGAACAACAGACCCTCAATGTCATCTTTTCCTATATAACCTGCTCGCGTGAATTCTCCCCAGAAGTTGGAGCAGATCATGTTATATGATTTCACTCAGGCTGTACAGCATGATAAAGAAATCTCGCCACTAAAAAAGTTGTTTTCAACAGAACACAATTTCAAGCCAAGTACTGGTAATTTAGGAAAGTCTTCACAATCAGAATACAAACAAATAAAAGCCAATAATAAAATGGAAGAGACAAACAATCACCGAACACTGAAGTAGGCATCTTCATGATATCATGGGAAATTTCAGACTGAACTGTCTCTGTAACCAAGGGCAATATAGCTTTTTCTTTCAGTAATCCAGAATTTGTATAGCTTTCTAATGGTGTTTTAGGTTACTTCTGCCATGTAAAACAACATACCACTAATTCTATGTGATTTACAATTACCCCTCTCCTCCTTTTGGTTCTTAGGAAATCCCAAATCCTGTTTCCTAATGTATAATAAAACGGTTATAAAATTATACCGATATATATCGGTAATAAGATCCCAGTGCTATAAAAGTCAGTTTTAAAAGAGTGCACATTTTGCAGTGATGTACAAACACACACCGCTTGTTTCTGTAATTTAGCCCTTTGTAAGTATTGCACCTCATTAATAAAGCTACTGTCGATTTTCTTTTAACTCTAAAAATTACACATAGACAACATCACTTGTGGCTTAAAAGCACAGTACTCCCTAAGTTTTCAGGTAAACTTATTTATTTCCTTGCATACTCAGAGCTCCTATGCCTCCAGTTGCCTGGAGGAGTGTTGAGCATACAGGGAATAAAGATAAAACTATATAAATTTATATAACGTGACCTGCTTGTCATGCTTTTTTTTTTTTTCTTAATGTGCTCAAATAAGTTCCTTTGAGCTTGATGGCAAATGACACCTTTTACAAAGCTAAGCTATGCTTTCACATGCAGAAATGTACAGTTAAACTTGTCTTCTTTCTCGCTTTCCCTTTGCAATACAAATAAAAATAATTAAAAAAAGAATCTTCTAAATTTGTCTGAGTTTTTAAATACAAGATAAATTGCATAAAATCAGAAAAAGATAGATTGTCTTACAAAGTGCATATTTCGAACGAAGCTGGAAGAGTATCTGCTCTTGCCAAGGCCTGATTTCAGAAGAGCATAAAAACGTGTGCCTCACTTTAGAAACAAGGACAGTCCCATCAACAAACTCCACAAGTGAAGTTAAACACGTACGTGAGCGCTCCGATGAATCTGAGCCTACATTTTATTGTTGGAATACCAGTAGCTCTACCTCTGCGCAGCCCTACCTGCTCATTTAGAGATTATGTGCACCCCTTTCCTGAAAGATTTGTTGGCATCACTCTAAGAATTAATTACTACAGTTAAATACTAATACTAAAAATTCTGATGCCAGGTGCTATTTACGTTTTTAGATCCTAATATTTAAGATTCTGATTTTTCTTCAGTATAAATATTTGGGAATTTGCAGAACGGAGTCCCTGGACATAGGAAAAAGAGTTGATAAGAAAAATTATTATGGACCAAAAATAATTTCTATGCATACAAATAAAGAAAAACTTGAGATTTGCATAGGTATTTCTTCTAAATACTAGTTAACATGGTTCAATAAAAACCTTGGGTTTACTGAAGCTGATACCTTTGCAGATATGAAAAAAAAAGAAAAAAGTGGTGGCATGTTTTCTTTTAATTTCATTTAGAATTACCACTTCGCAAACTGGAGTACTCAACACCTCAGATATCAAGCCAACATATTATTTTTTTGCTCGCTGAAGTAATTTGTTAAGAAATAATCCAATTAGAGATGAAGCATGCTTTGACCAAGCAACTATAAACAAGAAGCCTTTATATTTACAGCGGATCCTGAAAAGATTTATACCAATGTATAGATTTATACTACAATTCAAGCTCATTTTCTCTATTTTTGTATCATCTAATGTGTTTTGGTTTTTTTTCTATTTGGAACTTCATAAGCTATGGCATTAAGTTAGACCATAGTCACTAATCAGTGCTTCATTCTAATTTTAATGACATACTGTTCTTTAAATTTTGCCCAGAAGAGAAAAAAAAAAAAGAATTAATTTCTTAGCCATCTTCCATTCAAAATAAACCTACATCCTCCCTTTACAGTCCTGTTATGTTGCCTGAGGAAATTTGTCTTAACTATCTTTTTGGGTTTTTTCTGTCTTCCCAATGCAGTTTTTTACAAACATTTTAGTAACTTTTGTTTATCTGAGCATCACACAACATTAATTGCTGCAGGGTGTAACATAGGAAGGACTCCAAAATCAAACCTGATTTTTTTTAAGAGGATTGGCAAATGGTAAATACTAACATTCAAACATTCGAAAATGTTTGAGTCCATCTTTAGCATTGGATTACATCAAGAATTTGGATTTAATCTTGAAACCCTACTTGGTTAGTATAATCTTGTCTATGCACCCAAGTAATAGGAAAGCTGAAACAGCACTTCTACTGCTAAAATAATTTTCCTCAAGGGTATATTAGAGATTTCACATTCAGATTCAAACATAGAAGGAAAAGAATTCTTGGTGTTGAGACGTGTTAAAAATAAGCAGAATACTGGCTTGTTACTAAATTTATCCGTTCCCTTACAGTCCATCATCTAACTGGCCACATGAATGCTCGCTGTGACTATAAGCAAGCACAAGAAAAACCGCATTTTATTTTGCTCGGTGCCATCAGAAACGGATGGATTGCTGTTTTCAGGGTCTATTCTGGATTGCTATTAAAAACATCGGGGTGAAGCACAAAGCGCATGATTAGTGGTTTTCCTATTGAGGAATAAACTCAAAAAAGCTGCAAGCGGAAGATACACACCTTCTTTAACCCTGCATTCGGATGAAGTGAGAGCGCGGTCCGTGCGAAAGCACTGCAGGCTGAGATGGAAAACCCAGCCCAAGCGGGCACTGCCAGCCATAGCTGCACATTGCCCTTTTGCAACCTTGAAGCTTTTCAAGCTCCACATAGATGCAGACAAGCAGATACAGAGTGCATCCAAACCCTCAGCTTGCTTAATTTTTGCTCGTGACTTACTTCCTAGCTGTTTTGCTAAAAGTGCCAGAAAACTCTCCTGAACTTCTACCAGAAGGAAATCTATGCTACGATGCTTTGCAACAGCCCACAGTTATCTACCAGAAAAATCCCGACAAATGCAGATTAAATCCCGTACTTCGTCCAGGTCTCAGTTCTAGTGCTACCACCTTACAGGAAGATTGAATGAAGCGTAAATATAAGACCAAGACGAGACTTTACAAAGGTTTCCTTCTCAAAATATTTCTAAGAAAAGGCACAGCCCAGCTTTCTCCAACACATGCCCCAAAAGATACAAGCCTCACTGCCAGCCCCTTCTGTCTCTGCACATGGCTAGCAAGCTTCTAATGTGATGTCCTGTTTCTGAGATGGCATTTCAAGGTATTTACAGGCAGGAGAAGAAAAAAGTCGCTTTGTATTGCCACACTTAACAGCGTTTGTCCTGCATTCTCAGGAGGCACTCTGGCTGGTCCCAGACCATGGCAAGGAATAGGAAACTGTGCCAACTCGCCGAACCAGAATGAACGGGGAAAAAAATGTCAGTGACAAGGACATCTGGGATATTGCATGGAGTTGGAACCCGTTCTTCCATGCAGGTCCTACAAGAAGTTCTGGCTAAAGCTTTGCCTCCTGTTGTGTCGCCTACCCAGTCCATTACCTTAAAAAATGAAGGGGAAAAGGAATGAAGAAAGCGATGGCAGCGATAGCGAAGAGGTGCGAGCAATCTGTAGATCATTAGAGAGCGCACGTTTGGACCAGCCTAATGATCTGGAAAAAGTAATTCAACAGATAGGCATTCCACTCACACAACCAGGGCTTACAGGCCTAGCTCACATGAGGATGGATACCTGCTAGGTGACAACTGGTATTGGTTAAAAATAAGTGTAAACCTGCAAATTGGAATGGCCGAGTTTTTGCTCGCTTTGCGTCTTGTGCATCCTGTTACATTTGTGCAAGGCACTAGAGAGTCAGGCACATTGTTCTGGGTGGAAAGCGTCGTATGACTAAGATGATCCAAGTCTGCAACATCCAAATGCTTCATATAGGAGCAGTTGGAGCACAGCCCCATTTTAAAACCTGCCATTAAAATTTCCCACTTCTGAAATGATCTTCTTTTCCAGATCTTTTGGGGAATGGGGAAGTGGGAAATAGCTTTGTTATAGCAAGAAAACTCCTGAAGAAAAATATTTGGGGTCTATACAGTTAATCTCCACTCCGATACTGATGTTGGCAATTTCTGTTACCAGCATCAATACTAATAAGCGGTTAAACCCAATAAAATCTGGTTTTATATCTCCAGGGTAAGTTCTGGCTCTTGACATAAACAAACCCACGTCCAAATCCCTGTAGCACACAAAGACTGCCTGATGCCTTCAAGGCTGTTCCTTCTGACTTCGCCGGGAGGTCAGAGACAATGACCAACCTCCCAGAGAGACACCAAAACCAGGGGACATGCCATGTACCAGTGACGATACCAAAGCATCCAGGCCAGCTCTTCCTCGGGAAAACAAAGAAATTTGAGTCTTTTGGAGAGGCTGGTGCAGCAGCGTGACATGAATCAGACGTCAGGAGGACAGCGATGCAGCTTAAAGCAGGACCGAAGCCAGAGACCGCGAAACGGAGGAGGTGATTCATTCCAAGGCTTTGCTGATTTCTTTTTGTGCTGGGTGTGTCGGGAGGGCGAAGGGGATCTTGGCGGGTGCCGAAGTGCTTGTCTCACACGAAGTAACGCGAGTTGTTGGAAGCACGAAGCGACCAGGGAATGCTTTGTGCAGGTCCAGGCGGCCGTGCCATCTTGTCATCGCTGGCCACGGATGAGACACGGTAACTCAAGGAGTGCCTACTTCTGAATCAAAATGCCACAGCCATAACATGCAAAACTGATTTAATATAAACTGCTGGTTAAATGTTGTGTAAAAATACTGGTAATTTAGCTTTGTCCTGGCAGGATTTATCAACTATCTTCTATCCTCCGTTTTGTTAACACGAATTTTCTATCCTGGTTTTTTTGTGCCTATATAAAATCCATATCAAATCTGTACCAGAGGGCAATCTGGTCTGGCAACATAACCGTTCTGCCACGCAGAAATTTATAAAGAATAATCTTATTACAATAATTCGTAAAGTGCCCTCAGAAAAGGTGCTCGTAATGCTGTAACATTATAGAAACAATATACAATCTGATACATTATTGTCAAAGAGAATCCTCCAAAGTAAAAAGGGAAAATATAAAAGGAGGGGAACAACAAATATGTAGGCAAAAACTGCCAGTCGAAAAATAGTCAAATTAATTATGGAACACTTTATAATTAGTCTTGGAGTGCTCATATAAAAATGGGGGGGCAATTTGGCAGGAGTATCTTGGAAAAGTCCCAAATTTCCTAAGTTCTACCAAAGTAAATACACCATCAGCAAGCTCAGTGTTTGAACATGAAATTACTGTGAAATACTGTGAGGTATTTTACCATGGTAATTGAAAAAAATACAACATCAAAAGAAAGAAAACCCATGACCCACATTTTACTAAGAGCAAAGACAATCAAACAGTGGCTATGTATATCCACCAGCATAAATATATATATATATGAAAATATATATATATATATAAAAAGAAAACAATCCTTCTCCTCCTCTCTCTGCTGATACACAAAAATATACACACAGTTACGTGTATATATTTCAGGGTCTTACTAGATTTCAGAGTCTGTTTTTCTTTTTTTTTTTTTTTAAATGACTTAGGAACATAATTGGGCAAAAAAAATCCAGTAATTGCGTGCATGCAAGCATATCTTGCCACTTGTGCGTGTAAATTACACAATTTGTAAACAACCGCAGAAATAGCATGCTCAAATTAGGCATCTGATTGCCCAATTAACTCGTTCAAAGACAATCAGATGATAACCTTCGGTAGCTCCTATAATAAAATTTACTTCTCAGTACAACTTTACTGAATTCATAGCGTATATTCTAAATAACTGCATTGTTATTTTGTGCTTTTACACAGGCATAAGCAGTGATGCATGCTTAATAAAGCTACCAAGTGAACTTTGCACCGGATTTTAGAAAGCTGTTTAGATTCTTAAAGTCCCCTTATTTCAGTAAGAATGAGCCAGCTTAAAAATTAAAAAAAAATATATCTGGTCTAATTTCAAATGGTATAAAAAACCCAACAAAGAAACAGGAATTTGTGGGCCTCCATGCCTCTATTAATAGGCAAAGTTTTGCTTCTGTGTCTTTGTTTGATTTTTTTTAAGGTGTCTTGTTTTCTTTAATAGGCAAGTATTGTTTAACCATATACATTCATATCCCAGTAAATCCTTACTTTATTTTTGTGCTGAAATAATTGTTAGTTAATGGTAATTTGATACAACATGAGATAGAACACCAGCTTGCTGCATTCAGGTGTATACTTTCTAATGGACAGAGAAACTAAAGTACCCAAATCTATCCAAGTACTGCAAGTAGAGAAACTTTGTAATTAGTATATGAAAATGAGTCAAGAAATGGACTTTTACCATAAGTACGTTGCTCCTTTGCTGTTGTACTTCTTTTTCTGAGATGATGTTGTGGAAAGGGGGTATTTTCTTTTTTCCACCTATTTTTTGCATCAAATAAATCTTAGCAACTTTAAGAGCTGGGGGGAACGGGTAAAGCAGAGCAAACCATTATCTCAACAACAGTCTCTCAAATATGAGAAAAGAAAGCAAGAGCAGAACTGCTGGGCTGGATCATGCCCCTGAACAGGTTTAACATATAATCCTGGTGGCTGCATTTACCAGTTCTTTACAGGCCTCCTGCAACAACAGACGTGCTGGTCCCACTCTTCCTCCTCCCTCAGGAACAGGAGAGCGGTAAGAAAACCTACTGGAGCCCCATTATATTCCTAAGGGCTTCAATCAAGCATCGCTGGATTTCTTCCCTCAACTTCTTCTTGTGACAATACCTGCTGGTGACTTTCCATTGCTGCTTTTCTTCCTTAAGAGGATCAAAATCCAATTTGGTACTTAAATTACTTTGTTCCACTCCATTGGTCTGTGCTCAGTTTAAAAATCTTCCAGGAGCGCTGCTTGTCCTTGCAAACTCAGACTTTGCTTTTCTCTATAAACAAACAAGAGAAAAATCCCAACTCCTCCCCACATCCCCTTTCCAAAAATATAATGTAATCACGATCATTTGTATTGGGAGAATTACTTAGCAGTCTCCAGTCTTAGTACAGCTTTTGTTGAGTAAACTGTAGCTTATACGACTCAGAAGTGTTTATTAGAAAGCTTTCAAAAAGAGATCTTCATTTCAGGAAAAGAAAAATTGTTCAGTTTAGCAAATACAGATGTTCACAGCACAGAGACTGAAATGGTTAAAAATGATCCTAAGGAGCGAGTAGCTCAGAGTTAGCAAAAAAATTAACTTTTTCCTTTCTTTTACAGAAAAACACTAATAGCTGCTCTGGTTTCCATACTTAGTAAGACAGAATTTTGTTGTATGTTCTTGGTTTTGCTTTTTTTTTTTCCTCTATTGCTCCACACAGGTTTTGATTAGTGCTTCTCCTTGGCTACAAATGCTTCACTTTGAAATACAAAGCTCTTTTTTAAAAAAAAAAAAAAACCACCCCAAACACACCCCACGCCCCCCCCACGCCCCCCCATCACCGGAGAGAAAATGGGAAGTACGGGAAGTGATACAGTGCAGCTGCAGCAATCTGGTTCTGCTCCCCCATCCCCAGATCCTCTGCATAATTGCAATCTTTAGTCGATGAACCTTTGGCAGGCCTTCTTCCACCGGCAGGCAGTGCACCACATATCTCTGTTCTCCATCCCATAGACCTTCCGACACTTTTTGCCCTCCCCTCTAGGCTTCCTGTCAGAGAGAAAGGGAAGCTGGTTAACAAGCTGCTTTCACAGCTTCATCACCCTAAGATCAGGACAACAATCTCAACGGAGTGCAGCAGGCAGGGAACTCCCAGCGTTTCGAAGGGATTTGGGTTGGTTTTGAGTCACCCGGGAGCTGACGAAGCAGAGAGACATACGAAGTAGAGAGACAGAGAGAAGTCTCATCTGGCTTCTACAGCCTCTGTGGCAGCTGCCGAGCCCAATCCTTTGCTCCAGGGCTGATCCCAGGAACATCCAGCCCTGACTTTAGCCGGCTACTAAACCCGGTAGAGATAAATGGTATTTTAACCATGTCAAGTGCCAAGCTGTAACGGGCAGTCACAGCTATTCTGCAACGCAGGCCAGGTCACCTCAGGCAGAAAGTCCTCTTTGCTTTAGATTTGGGGTACAAATAGCTTGCGTAGCTCTGAGCAGCAGACCCTGGCTACCAGCAGGCAGCAGCTATGCAGAAGATGGGAAAAGCTACCAGCTCGGATGCTTTGCCAGCCCTTCCCACACAGTTTGGTCTGAGCTCACTGACTGAAAAACAACAAAGGGATTGAAACCAAGTTTTAACCCTTCCCACCATTTGCAGCACGTTCACATGGGCTCCTTCCGTGTGGTCTCCAGCGTCAGCAAAGCAGGCAGCACCTGCTTTTACAGCTATAACGATTGTCACGTTTTCCATCTTAAAACCACACTCAAAAGTTCACAAGTTTAGAATAAAGACTGAAGTCACTATTAAAATGGAACTTTGTTATTCTACACATAGCAAGCCAGCAACCTGAGGAGCAACGCCACAAGTAACCCAATGCTCGCTACAGCAGCGCCATCTGACCTAGCCTCTCTGAATAACTTTCCAGATAGAATTGTTTAATATGTGTATTACGTGCTGCACGGCACCCACAGGAATCGCCTGGTGATTCCTCTCTTGTATACCTAGGCATTTTTTTTTTTTTTTGATTACTGAACACTCATTAGTGGGCACAATCCACGAACTGGGAAGATCCTAAGTTTGGTTTGTAGCATATACAATGATCCGAGAGTTATGAAGGAAATGAAAAGCATGACATCTTCCTTTTGTCTCATTTTAGGCTACAGTCATCTTTAGGACTGCGAGAAATAGGGAGTTCCTTTACTGTAAGAAATTTAGCATCACAGATTGACTTTTTAACATAACTTTTCAAACACTTTTTAGGCAGACTCTGGTCAAACATCAGTTAGCTTTAAGCTTATGTCTAGGAAGACAAGGTATAAAAAGCTTTGCTTTGATCTTTTTTCTAGTAAGATATGGTTTCTTACAATTCAGCTGAAACCAAATACCATCCTGACTGAATGGTGATGAACACTCAAGGCAGCCCAGCCTTTCAGGGAAAAAAAGCAAAGCCACGTAACGCAGGTCAGAATGCTTCAGCTAGAGCAGTGAATTTGGGCAGGACCGCTTTACAGGGCAATTTAGATCTGCCTCTGAACTCCAGACATGCCTGGCACGAAGCCGGCAGTTTTGCTTCACAGTCTGCCTTTTTCATTTCACAACAGCTCCCTTTTCCCCCGGACTTTACCTTTGATGGTAACGAAAAGCAAAATAGGTCCAGAATGCTTACTCTGAAGTGTTCTAGGAAGAAACTGCCTGACAACTGCAATCGTGGTTGGCGGTGTGGGTTTTTTTTTCTTTTTTCCCCGTTTCTTTGGCTGCTGACATCTTATCTACTGAATGCCCTCTAGGTTGTGAGGCTGCTGGCCTGTCAGCAGGAGCTAATGGTCCCATACCTCAAGCCAAATGCTACTCTAGGCGGTGATGAAAGAACTGTGTGGGACTGTTTCTGCTCTCCGCTCCCTGCAGGACGATTATGAGTTGGTGAGACCTGTCAATACAGACAAAAAAGCTGCTTATGAAGAACATACACATAGGAATGCAGTATAAACACTTTTCCCCGAAAACGCAGTTCATGATGCACGGTGGAAAGGTTATTATATAACATAAAAAATAAATAAGTTGTAGGTCTATTTAGAAAGATGACCATTTAGCATTAGGTACATTGTGTTAGTTCCGTTACATTTCCCTGTACTTCCAGGCATCCAGAAGGAGCAAACCAGAACACAGATGAGCATCAATTCAGGTTTTGGGAAGCACAGAAAAAGCATTCATTCTTACTTAAGAACTCTGAATAGCTCTTACGAAAAACGTCTCCAATTTAAACAGAGAAGAAAAAACTGGAAAAATTAACTCCAGCCTGTGCTGAGATCAATACCAATAACCCGCCCTGCGGAATAAAGGGATTTCAGACGTTCCTCCTGCCTCCTTGTGGAGAGACAGCCTTGGAGAAGGGGCTTTGCCGCGGGGCAGTTACAATGCAGCCTCGAGGTTTTACTGGGAGCGCAAGGCAGCCCTTCTGAGCAAGGCTGCTAACAAGATGTACTGGATTATTTCCTTTATTCTGCGATGTAAATCTTCTCAGCAGGTCTCCTCCTCTGTGAATGTTCCTGTGTGAAGGGTGCACTTTGATCTTCTGACTTTCCAAATAAGCCTCCTACATGAGCCTGGGGGTTGGCAACATTATTTGAGTAATCACACGGCCTTAAACAATTCCTAAATTATTTACCACTAGGGCCTTATTTTGCTCCTGAGTAAATGCTACACCACTTTATGTCTAAAACACCAGAAAAAAAATTTACAAACATTTTTTTGTTGTGCACAGAATGTAGCAAACTTCATGTGGGCATCTGATGCACGGAGTCACTGCCTCCTGCAGCCAGGAACCGCAGGTATCGTCATCGTCCCCCCCACATGGCCACAGCTTCTCACTCCTGCCCTTTTTAAGTCTCGGAACTTCTGGAAGAATGTGAACTGACCTGACTTGAAGAGAGTTACTGAATGTGCTTTGATTTTTGATATAAAATCTATTTTATAGCTACTATGCAGTAGTAAAAAAGTAACTAATACTTGTAATGGAGTGCAGACACTCTATCAACTTTTACTCTTGGCTGGTAACTATAGAATTTTCTGATTTAACTGCATACGTAGCTCACACTCTGAACAAGTTTAGACCGTTACTGATACATGAAATATATCTCCAAAACGTGACAGAAATTTCCTCTCTCTTTGCCTGCTTACCATAAGTCATGTTTTATACATTCAGAGACTACCCTGGCTCCCTCTGTCCTATCACTCCACAATATTGAGGGCAGCTGTTACCAACTACCTTTTTTCCTATCTTTATCAATCACTTCTCTTGTTTTACCTAAGAATGATTGAAACATTGAAGATAAAATGCAAAGCAATAACACTTTTCTAGTCTTTGGCATTTGCCACACACTGCACGGTTTTCCAGTCACTACCAGCAACCCGAGATCTCCAGTCAATTCCGCTAGGGTTCTTAAACATTTTAAAAAACAGCAAGTTTTTGTATCTACTGCTGCTAACCGATACTCAACACATTCCTTAGTTATCATTGAACAGAAAAGTACTTTGATTGCTTCCTATATTATAAAAGATTATCCTGATTGCTTTCGAACACAGAAGAGGCTCGAGCGGTAACTGCAGCACGCAGACTGCGTCTCCCCTCGTGTTCTCCAGAAGGGGGGGTCTCTGCCTGATGGTGGCCATGGATTGACATACCTGCTCCGAGGTTGAGCTTTAGTGTATCTGGATATGCTTTGCAGCAGGTCTAAACAGTACCAGTTGCCTGTACTCCTTTGTAGGCAACACCAAGAGCAGTTTAAGAGGAGGGTGTGAGAAGACAATCCTTGCTCTCGGAGGCTTTTCGTGTTTGAAATGTTGTCTGACACAGAGAATTAATGTGAAATGACTCCACACAGTGGAGGTGACGCTGGTATTCACTTTATCCTACATTACATAAAAGTGGAACTAGATGGTCATTAAGTTAGTCCTCCAGTACCAAGAGATACAGACTCCAACGTTACTCATCCCGCTTCCATCATTTAATTCGTTCTCCTCGTACATGCCCATGCTGTGCCTTAGTTTTTCTCCTCGTTCAGTCCCAAGTGGTAGAGCAAACGTGAACTTATCCTTTCTGCTTCATGCAGAGAACCGCACCTAGTCATGACTCTTAGCTCTGCCAACACTCAACCTTCTCTTGCACCTACAAAGTTATCTTGGGAAGACAGTAAGAAAAAGTGTATTTCTCATCTACCTTGGGAATCTAACTTATGCATGATTCAGAGCACAAAGTATAAGTACTCTGGAGGTCCCTCTAATTCTCCTCATTCATGACTACAAGACTTCTAGATAAATGCCTGCAGCTAGATACCCCTGAGCCTAAAGCAGCTGCGTACCGAACCCCGACCGACCCAGCTCTACATCCAGCTTGTTTCTAGGTGCTTAGGAATGGGCTGATCAGCGCATTCACGTTTACAAGGACTTTTTGGTGCTGCTCTGCTAAAGACTGCCTGAAAGCAAGGACTTAATGCAAGCCATGGTGCCTGTCTGAATACCCCAGCTCCTGGGGCAGCAAGCAGGGAGAGCTCAGTGTCATTGAAATTCAACAGTCCACAGGAATGAATGGGGAAACACCTAAGGTAGGTGTCAAAAAAAACACAAAAGAAGACTATTTTGAAATTTTGTCTTGTGGACTTAACCGCTGATGTACAGGTCTAGAAAGGAGACTGTTCAAAACCAGGAGTCTACAGCCCTCTAATGGTTCAAGGACAGGCTGGCCCCATTCCACCACCACTAGTAACATGAAGAAATGTGTAGACCTGTGCACTTCTGCAAATCTGTGCCTAATCCTTTAATGCTCAGTGGTTTGTCCGGGCCAAAAAAGTATCCCAAAGCCATTTTAGAAAACTGCTTGAATAAATATTAAGGGCTAGGCAAAAAGTAATGGTTTGAACTTACCCTCTGAAGTTCCCTTGGGTGCTACTGACTAATCTCATGGACCATGTACGTATACAATTGCATGAGTTTATAGTATGTCAC
Organism: Xenus cinereus; assembly: GCA_025774025.1. Classification (NCBI taxonomy): domain Eukaryota; kingdom Metazoa; phylum Chordata; class Aves; order Charadriiformes; family Scolopacidae; genus Xenus; species Xenus cinereus. Next base: position 130,363,854 of record JAOXJK010000012.1, read on the forward strand.
AGTCTGGGCTAAATAATCCTCATAAGAGAATGAGAAAGTCCTCTAGACTATAGCCTTCTGAGAGGCAGTTACACTCAGTGTAAGGGTAGGAATTGAGAGCGCTCTGTTTTCATAAGGCAACATGTAATTTACTTTGAAACAGGAGAAATGAAACTTTCACTTAATATACAGTTATTTAACATCACTTCGTATTTGTACCCTCAATTACTGCACAAAATTCTCCACTGCAGGCAAGCCCTCGTAATTCATAAATGATCTCAGTGATGAGAGAATAGTCTAATGTTTGCAAACCTAGAAGGTTCCGCCCCCCATCTTTTTTCTTTTTTTTGCTAAACAGTCTTATCAATGTTGTCAGACAGAGATATAAAGGCAGTTCATATGGTTGCCTGAGCGGTTTATAATTCTGCCATCCTCACTGCTTCCCCACGTTTTTCTATTGGGACTATTTTTAAATTGTACTTAAATCACTGGCATCTCCATACAATTCTCAGAAAGTGATCTGGCATTTCTTAAATTCTTTTGAGAAGTCTCAACTCTACAGCCCCAGATCAACGCTGTTGCTTGAACAAATAAACTCAATGCCTATGTGTCTCTTAAGTGTCTCATCTTGTCCTCTTAAGTGTCTCATTACAGTGTGGCTAATGGCATTTTTAGATTCCCAACACTCCTGGCACCAATTTCTGCTACTCCACAAAAGGAGCTAGTTTCATAATTACTCTGTATCAACCCCATTGTTGGGAAATCAAATTCTCAAGGAACTTTATGGATACCACACTCTGTCAAGGCACTCTTGTTCAAATTGCTGCCAGCATGATGTCTCTCACTGTTAGTTGTTCCTTGATGGAATTTAATAAATATTCATTGGCAGAGCGCAGTGTAATTGATTCAGCGACTTTCATTTTTTATCAGCCCTGCAGGATGCCACAGCCCCTGCAGAAAATCTCCAAGATTTGCGAAAGGTTGACAGTAAGAAGCTTTGGAGATTCGCTTGATGAAGAGAAGGGAGAGAAATAGTATCTCTTATCGCCATGTCTAATATCCACTGTCAGGAGGAAAAAAGCTATAAGGTTCTTTGGATGAGCAATGTGCCTTATATAACACACTTTAAAAATTCACAAGTTCATAAAGTAAAATATTAAATGAAATGTTATGATATCAAAAAGGTTTATGATTACAGAATATAAATTTATACTGAAAAATGTTTTTCAATAAAAATTAGGATACATTGCATTAATATTTATTTCTGTTTATTGTACAGAAGATTTTCCACTACTCATAAATAGTGATTTACATTTACTTTCAGCATTCACCATGCTAGGCACTTGAAGCCTAATCCCTTTGAACTTTCCATAAAGCTTTTTAACTCCCCCTACAGTATCCTCACCCACACTGCATTACATTTAGGACTACTGGAAGAAGCAAACATCCTGCTTCTGCAGTCCTCTTCATGGAACCAGGCCTTGTACTGGCTTTTTTGAAGAAAGGGTCAGAGTTGACTTTAGATCTAATACATACATCTGATACATCTTCATTAAAAATGACAAAGGGCAATATGGATTAAATGTATTTTCTCTATAGAAGTATAAAATTTTGTGATATCAGTAGGGACTTAAATATATATAGCCCACTAGAATCAGACTTTGCATTTCATCGTACTGTTTCTTTCTGTTGCTTTTGAAATATGCTTCGTTTTCAGAGTTCCCGTAGGTAACAGCCCTACGGCTTGAACCCAATTAACCTGTTAGTCTAACCATCACCTCGTTGATTTTCCATCTGGTTTTGTAAGAAATCTCTCAGTGGCACAAAAGGGAGCACAGAGTGCCAGGCTCTGCACCTACCACAATGTTCTTTAGTAAGCATGTAGTTTTAAAGTTATGTATTATGGATCCAGTTATCTGCTTGTAGACACCAATGCATAAAAAAGTAAGTGTAATGAATTAAAGAGAATCAAAATTTTGTTTCTTTTCAGTACCTGTTATGTCAGATTTGCTTTTATTTGTGATACACTGTGAAAAAACCAAAAAATTTCTATAACCTTTTTCTTTCTTTTTTTTTTTTTTTTTAATGTTGTTCACTTACTGGAATGCCAGTGAAGGTAACTGGAGGCGACTGCCAAGAGATGCTAAAGCTACTGCCATTGGGAGTGAATTTTGCTGACCCTGGAATGTTCACCGGAGGAGTGGCCTGTGTGAAAAGAAAATATCATTGCAGTAAGAAGAACCGTTCCTCTTCCAAAGCATTTCAGAGGATCTTTCACTCCTCAAAACTGTGAATCTATGAGAGACTTTCCGAGGTGGAAAAAGAACGCGTTGGGACAAGCATTTTACCCTTATGAGGGGGATAATCACGCCTAAGCCAGTAAGGAAAGGACGTATTTATACATCACTGTTCTTAAAACTTTGTTTAGAGAAAGATGATAGCTCTCACAAAAATCCACGCAAAACCCTTTAAAGTGAGATCTGACAAAAAACCCACACAAAATCAAACATTATTTACAAATAACTTTTAAAATAATGCCAGGTAGTAGCAAAAAATATTACAAAAGATCACCTATTCCCCAGTGACAAACAAGGCAGTATTTAAACTGATGGCAGGTGGTTTAAACAACTGAAGACTGGCTGGAGAGTCTTGTTGGTCAATAAGGTTAACGATCAACAGTAAGGGTTGGCCATTTCTCATTTATCAGATAAATGTTGTTAATAATTGTTCCAATTAAAACACTCTTTCCTATTAAAATCAATGAGCTGAAAACCACCCTTGGGATTCAAAAATTGAGCTCTTAAAAGACTAAGGTAAAGTAAATATTTGAAGGACCCCTGGGTGCCTTGAACTCTTAGCTCTTCCCATCTGGATTGTAATACCCAGTGCTGCCCTGGGGTGCGACACCTGATAATCTGAGCTCAGACCGTTGAGGATCTTTCACCTTGGGCTTTCTCTCTGGTTTTCTCACTGAGATCTGAGCCCGCAGAAATTCTCCCCTACACATTTTGGAATCCCATTTAATTTACAGTCAGGAAATTCATATCTCTGCAGTTACCCTATCTAGCTGGAGCCCAAGCAGCCACCATAAACACAAGCTCCTTTTGACTCTTGAATTTCAAGCTTTCATCACAAAAAAACCCAGGCTCCTTGGTTTAAACTTATAATGACCTTGCTATTAAAAATTACTTTTTTACTTCTGCTTTTCAATTGCCTGCGCCTGACAATTAACGCAATACACTTATTTAAGGAGTGTTTGTGTTTGAGGCTGCTGAAGTTGTCTCACAGCTTCAAGGAACAGAGCGCTTCCCTGAGCCGCCAGGCAGAGAGCAGTGATGACAAACTACAACCTGATAGTCCCCCATTAAAGATAATCTTCAGAGTAAACAAGCGCTGAAGCAATCCCCTGGAGTCTCTCCAAGAAAAAGAAACTGAGACTGCTGGCTGCCTCTGTCTACGGCGGCGATGCTCTGCGGGCTGCTGAGCCTGCTGGCAGCTCCAAGAGAATCCACACAGCTACAAGGAGCGATGTCCGCTGAGCTCCATAAAATACGAAGACCTCGCTGAAAGGCATCAAGAAAAAATTGGCAACTCCAGATGGTACCAGCAGTGCTTCATCAAAACCCTGTTCAAACAGGAAGGAGTGAATGCCAACGGCGCTGCTGCCGGAAAGAACTGGAGGCAGCTGGGTGGGCAGCGAGCTCAAAGCTGGGGTCAGCACAGTGACTTCCTCAGGTACTGGAGTAAGACCTGCTAGGGATATCCTTGATGCTGAAAGAACCTGCCTGTAGTTCCTCTGCAGCTAAATTTAACAGGTAGAGGCACTGGTTTCATAACGAAACGTAAAGTAGAATCATAGAATAATTTAAGTTAGAAAAGACCTTTAAGATTATCGAGTCCAACCGTTAACCTAACAATGTCAAGTCCACCACTAAACCATGTCTCTCAGCACCACATCTACATGTCTTTTAAATACCTCCAGGGATGGCAGTTCTACCACTTCCCTGGGCAGCCTGTTCCAATGCTTCACAACCTTTTCAGTGAAGAAATTTTTCCTAATATCCATCCTAAACCTCCTGTGGTGCAACTTGAGGCCATCTCCTCTTGTCCCATCACCTGTTCCTTGGGAGAAGAGACCGATCCCCCCTGGCTACACCCTCCTTTCAGGGAGTTGGAGAGAGCGAGAAGGTCT
>JAOXJK010000012.1:130467837-130481109 GCA_025774025.1 Xenus cinereus
CCCGGCACTCCCTGCAGCCAGAGGCCTGGACACCCAGGTGTTTGTGTGGGGCCTCTGTCTGGGTGCCCACAGCTTTCTTAACAATAGCCTTCGACCTAGTTCTGACCATAGCTGGGTGTCTGCAGGCAGTAGGCAGTGGAAGGGTCAGTTGGGATGAACGTGCTACTCGTCTGACTGCTAAAAGGAATTGAACTTACCTTGTACAATGGCAGAGGCTCAGGACCCAGCCGTACAAGTTATGGCCACGTGAGGCCCCGACTCCCACCCCGGCACTGGTTGCTGCTGGGTGGGCAGAAGCTGGCTTCTACCCTCCTCGAGGCTCCCTATAAGATGGCGGTGTGATGAGCGGCGGGAGGCGCTGGCTCCGCCCAGGCTCACTCAGCAGCCGCCCACCAGCTGTCAGCCCCCAACACAAGGAGGAGGCTTTGCCCAGCGTCAAAAAACCCCCAAAAGAGCTTTCCCGCGGCCTTTTTAGCTACAGGTCCCCTCTCCCAGCGCAGTCTTACCTGCCCTGGAGCTGGTCTCCGTCACAATGACCATTAGGCATGTTAGCTTTACTTCTTTTTTTTTTCATAAGTACCTATTTCAGCTCTAATGCTCTTTCTAGGTCCACGACTTGCACGGGATCCCTGGTTTCTGCCTGAACTGACACTTCTTGCTCTTGCCCACCAATCCTTCCACAAAGGCCACATGGAAATTAAAGTTGTGCGAGTCATGTGAAGGGTCAATCTCATTTGTGTAATAACCAACTGAGAAGAAGTAGTGATAAAGTATATGTCGTCAGCTAGAGTGCTAGGAAGAACAGCCCTTCATGAAAGAGCATGTCACCACAATTTTGGGCTTTTGAAACAAAGCTGTCAGATACATTTTCTACCAAGTAACATCAAGGCACTCTTGAGGCTCCGGTGCTTTCTAGTTCAATATAATACGATGCTCCATAAGCACAGAGTGAACAGTGAGTCTTTGAGTGAAAACCTATATATTTGAGTGAAAAACCTAAAACCTTTTATCTTTCAGTATTAAAATATACTTACATAGATTAAACATTAAGAGAGCCCTGACAGTGAACAGATACTACTTGTCTGTGCCAGTCTAATTTTCCAGCCTCCCAGCTCAGCATAACTAATCCATGGCTGCACTGTGAATTTTCCAGGAACCTGTTTATCAGTAACTGCTTGGCATTGAATGGGTAAAGCTGCTCTTCTCTTATCTGTAATTAAAGATAATGAGGGTGAAGGTGCAATGCAAGTGGAATGCAAGTCCCAGCAGGTGACCATTTCAGCCTCATGCTCTAGTGTACAAAGAGGCCTTGCTCTGGTGGCATGCTTAAAACATTTCCTGCTGTTAGATTTACATGCAGAATCTGTTACGTATTCAGCTGTGGTCCTAATTCAGCTGCCTCTCTAACGTTTCAGTGTGTTCTCGAAGTATTTCTACGCAAATCAGAGTCTTGCCATTGACAGAGCAGTGCAGCAGATGTCTGGGCAACGTTACCTGGAGAGCATCTTTAACAAAGAAAAAGGAATTGAATGTCATGGGAATTTCGGAAGATAATCCATAAGGCTGGTAATTGCAGCCCTTTAAAAATGCTGAAAGCTGCAAAACTTTCAAAGGCTTAAATCCAATATTCTTACCTGCATTAAAGGGCATAGTGCCGCTGTAGTCATGTGGGAGTTTCTGCTTTAGTCTAGAGACAACTTAAAATTGGTGCTGTTGTGTGCATGTTTGAATCTTGATGGGATTGTGGCTTTGGGAGGAGTAGGGTGCTGTATATCACAAAGAAGACTTAATAGTTCTTGTCAGATAATGAAATCAGCACAAAATGCTTGGAACAAACAAAATTTGATCAAATAATGCAGATTTTAGGATCTGTAGGAGGAAGCGACTACAAGGACTGAGTAAAATATTTATTAAGATAAATATAATTTATATTATATTAAATTAAGATGCACAGCTTACAAATAAAACAAAACCAAAAGACAATGCTTATTTGTTGTGTTTTATTCTGTCTGGCTATTGAATTCCAATCCAATGAATTTTTCCAGGATTTTGGAATTAAACTAATTTCATTGCAATGTAACATGTTTCCCATTTGACATAATTTACATGGATTTCCAATAAATTCAAAAGTTATTTGCAAACATATTAACCAGAGAAAATGGCAGAGCCTCTTTTAAAAGCTTTCAGAGAATACAGTACAGAATCTTAAGATTTTTTCTGCATATAAACAAGTAAATATTAGGATACTACTGTACATAAATAAAACCTGTATTTTATATTATTGACCTATGTTCTTACTTTTAGATAACTGCCTCATATGTTTATGTAGCATTTTTCCCTTGAAATATTTACATAAAACTTTTCTACATTTACAGTAAATAACCATAATTACCTACTGTGCTTTCAGCAGCCAAAAGCTGAATTGGCTAGAAACATCAGATGAAGATTCTTGGAATAATGGTATAACTAAATTACATCAACTCATATATACTGCTAGAAAACGTTGAGAGGAATTTCATGGCATTTATCAATTTGTAAAATGCAACTTAGTGTTGGATCTGAACTGCTCTAACAAGAGCAGACCACAATTACAGTCAAGCAACAATTCATGGAACATACATTCTGCAAAACTACAGTATTTCAGTGTCTGCAGGGGTGTTAATAAAACTATATTGATTTCAAACAGGTAGCGAGCCAGATAGCCCATCATGTAGCAAAGAAGCCTCAGCTAGTGCCACCTGGGAAGTCTGCGTGCGCTGCCTCCAGGTTTAGCTAGCGTGCTCATTTCGTCTTCAAACTGCTCTCGCTGCCGACAGATCTGTGCTACACAGTGTGTTTCGCTGTGTCCAGGCTAAGGGAGCCAAACCCAGGTCTAATCCTCTCTTTTCAGAAGCTCACACCACTCTAAAGATGTTTTGTGGTTCTTTGTCAGTGACCAGAGGATCGAATGGTTGTCGAGAAAACACGGTTCGTTGCCAGAACATTCTGTAAGAGAGCACTGCTGGAAAACCATTTCGGTAATAAATATTTTTCCATTATAAAACAATGGATAAAATAAATGAAAGTGTCTGTAATTACAAGTATTTATCCACTATGTTCTAAGTATGCAGTGTTCCATATATAAAGCAATTTTACGCAGAAGCTCCTATAGCACCCAATTTAAAGTGACTCCTATTGAGGCATGGTTTTAATAATAGCTAGTAGAAATAATTATCTGTATACCAGACTATACTTTGTTGTTCCTATGGAAGTCCTGTAAATACACTAATATAAAGAAAATATATTTCACTGAAAATACAAACAAAAATACCTAGCACCAAAGCCAACTTCTTCTAAACTCATAGGGTCCAATCCTGCACCCTTGTCTCATGCAAATAATTCTATTTAAACAAAGTAATCCATTTTTTTTGTTTGTTTCTTTCTAAAAACCACCTCTGCAAGTCTGGATCTGCACATAGTACTTCCATTAGTGCACCTACATATGTCAGTTTTGGGTTTATGACAGAACAAAACCATGTATTTAGAATTTATTTATCAGTTTCATTTCTGTCAATATGGAGCGTTGGTAAAAGATCAGCAAACTACATCATGGTAGGGCAGAGAGGGCTTGCCCCTGCCTCTTTGGGTATAGGGAATACTGAGAAGAATAAACAATTACATCCATCTCCTGTGAGATTCTCATTAACTTGTCCCGTAACTGTAAACTCTTCTACTTTAAAAATCCGTGGCATGGGTGAAATGCAAATGAAATTTAACTATTGTGCCTTTTGCCTTTCTCTTCCTGGCTGCTGCAGAAGACTATGCTTGTCTTGCCCTGACAGTAAATGCTCTTTTCTGGGTTTGCAGGTGGGTTCTCAGCACACTTTCATCTAGAAAAATCTAGTCAGACTGAGGAGACTGAGGAGAAGTGGCTCACATTCCCCTTTCTTTAAATTAAAGGGGTCAGGACTGTGAAGCAAAGGGCCATTCCTAAGTAGAGGTCATCACAGAGACAAGACAGGGCCTGCTGGAAGTCATGAAGGTGGTATGTGTGGAAACTCAGGAGCCACCAGAGTGATCCAGAAGCTCATTCAAAGACTTGTTTGCTGGTAGGATGTTCTAAGGAGATCAGTTACATGACTGTTCTCAAATAGTAAAGACCGAATTCCAGTATCCTCAGACATGTGAGAAGGGAGGTTCTTGTGCTCTTAGGTGGTTTTTTAAGTACTAAACATTGTACCAGTTCACCTCTTCATACCTCTTTCCGTGTCAGTTGAGTGCTTGCAAGCCTCAGAACTTCTTGCCTTGAAAGAAAGTGAAGCCATCCACAGAAGTCTGCAAGACAGGATGTCATTTCCCCAAAACATCTGACTTAAATCCACGCTTCTAAATCTCCCAGGCACACTAAAAAGGTCCCATTCAGAAGTGGCCCCATTCACGTGAGGCAGTTTCTGTGCCCTCTGGACAGTTGCTGTATTTCATCAAGGACAAAAGAGATACTCAGAAGATGATGTCTGAACATGGCGGGGAGGAGCAGTTCCTTAAGTAAGAGGGTAGTCCAAATCCAACCTAGGCTGAAAGTTAAAATACAAGAGGCTCTTCATAGAAATTAGGAAGTCAAAACATCAACGCTGTCTTTTTTAAAGTTTAAAACCCCCTCCCCAATATTAACAGATTGAAAGGACAAGAGTTGGCAACATTGTGTTGTAGTGAACAGGAGGCATTCCGAAATCTCAAAAGAAACATTTTGAAGTCAAGTGATACTTACATACTTTGTAAATCGTCTAAGATGGTTGCATTATCATAAACTATAAGAAATAACATAGCTGCCCTCCAAACTGAACAGTGAATCTCATTTTATATTTTCTGTAACAAACACATGCTAGTTAAAATTAGACAATGGACTTGCAGAGACAGAAACTTTGTCAGATTGTGCTATTGTAACAATAAATGAACATCACAAATGAAAGCAAATCTTTAGGAATGTGTGTGGCAAGAGAGTACCACAGACAGTATGCTGTGCAGTAACAGTGAGCATCTTTTACATTTTGAGAAACATCTTTATTTTTAGGCACTTTGCTATCATGTTTGCAGCGACTGTCCTTCTGGCCAGTTTGAAACCGAACACCTCTAGAAACAAAACCTCACAGCTTGAAAAAAAACACTAGAACTGTGAGTTTTATGTTACCTATAGACTGAGCCAATGGGCAGGTAATACAAAGATAATCCATGTGTTTGCTATGGAAATTGGGGTGCCGGAGTTAGCTCAGTGAGCAGGTCAGACCAAGTAGAGCAGTAAATTGTTCTAGTGATTCTGTTTACAACACCTGAGCTGGGTCATTGAGAGTTAGCTTAAATATATCTAAATTGTGTAGACATTCTTGCTGACCTTTGGATTACCCGTCAGTTACTTACAAGTCAGTCACTTGTAAGTAACTTTAAGTGTTATCGGTTAATCAATGGGAATCTTGTATTACAAATAAGCTTTTGTCTTTCTGTAATCCACAGGAAAGGAACATTGTCTAGTGTGTGTGATACCCTAATGCACTCCTGGGAAATTACCACACAGGCATTAATTTGTTTAATACTTCTGTTGTTCAATACTTTTGCAAGCCCGGGATCTTTCTTACTGACCCAACCAAATGGCGGGGCGGTCCTTGAAGAAAGGTAGCCCTATGTTTTTATCTCTGTGATGTTCTATCCATAGCATTTATCTTTAGCATAATCCTCAACATAAGTTGCCAGCCAGCAAGAGATAGAAAAATATTTTTTTTAATTTTTTTTTTTTTTTGAGGCTTAGATCTGCTCTGGTAATGTCTTCAACCATCACCATCCTAAAAGAGATGCTACAAATCAACTTCAGCACCAGGGTATGAAATCATATTAATAGCATTTATGCTTCCCTGCAGGAAGAGACCTGCCCTCAAAAGTTTCCAGCATGCCACCACAGGAGAACCTGTCAGGCTCAGCATCTTTCTGTATTCTCCTGTTTTGAAGTAGGTTTCACACACCAAGTTACTTGTGAGACACATAGCAGCCTTATTCGGGCATGTTCCAACCTAAATAAGTAACCAGTCTGAAATAACTGGTAGTTTGCCAGACAGAAAAAGCCCCTCATTGGAGTGTGGCCCAAATTAAAACGTTGCAGAAACGTGTTTCTTACAGTCATATTGCAAACAAGTGTATATGCACTGTAGGACAGAGGAAAAAAGTCCTTAGTCCTTGAGCTGGGCTCTCTGATGTTTCCAATCCCACAGTGCATGGATGAGAGCCGTGTCTCGAGCTGCTTTCAAGCCAAGGCACTTGGCCTCAATGGCTGCTTTTGAACACCCGTGGCCCGACCGAGACTTGTTATGCCTGATGACTCCATTCTGGTTGAGATGAACAAGGGGCAGGGCAGCACTGTCAGCCTTTTGCAGTCAGAGTAACACAGTTAACGCTAGGTTCTGGGAAGGAGACAACACTAGAGAGATCACCCTGTGTCACAGCTTTACGTGTCAGCTTGCAGAAAGCACATTGAAACCATTTATCCAGCATCTTATAAAAGCACCGTTGAAAGGTTGAAAGCACCACACGTACGGAATTGTGATGAAGACAGAGGACAGGAGCTGTTCAGGGAGCCAAGAAGCATGCAGCCCAGAAGAATCCCTGCAGGATGGATTCCCTGAAGGCACAAGAGACGAGGGCTTAGAGACCAAGGCAGCTGGTCCTCAGCCAGTTGCTACTGTGGGGATGGTCCAGCTCTGGGTGACCCATGAATATGAATCCCCATACTTATTCATCCCTCACCTCATGAATCCTGCTACATACAAGCAAGGCTGCAATTGCTATTAATAGAAAGACCAAAGCAACTAATCGTTCACAGCTGACATGAACAAAGACCACCAACTCCCTGAATGCTCACTGTTGAAAAACTTAGATTCTTCAAAAGAAGACTGATAATTCTTATTGCAAAGCTTAGTCATCATAGCTACATTACTGGGCTTCTTAGAGAATGTTTGTGAGACACTATTGCTATTGTAGGGCTACTTGAGGTCCAATACATTTAATGTGTCTCTATAAAGCTGTTTCCAACTTAGACAAGTAAATGTTGGGGTCGTCCCTTTGTACTTTTGAGTTAAACAAACACAGTATGGAAAAGAGTATGGAAGTACTAGCTACTTAGTAAAAAAGGCACTATAACTATAACTGATCTAACCGTGGTAATGGGTGCATGCCTATGCTGCAGATATCTATAAAGAATCTATTTCTCTCTGTGACTGAGAAGGCAATTCTGCAGCCATCATGGTAGAAAGGGGTGACTGGTTTATGTAGGGGGTTAGCACTGGTTTAGGTATGTGGTGTGAACAACTCCCACGGGAGACACGGGTGCGTGGAAGAGACGTCCAAACTGCATTTCCTATTTCTACCGGTTCACAGAAGGAAATCAGAAAAGACCTTTTCACTACTGCAGTTACATTACAGCTTGTCTTGGCCTTACTGTGGCAATTTGATGTGAGATCTTACTATGTAGTTGTGCCAAAAAGCGGAGGCAAAGAATTAGAATGTGAATCTTCCCCAGAAAAGATCACCAGATAACAAATACTTCATTTTGGATGTTGACATTTTATTTGGGGATATGGTGAAAGAGGAAAAGTAGCAATGAAGAGGCAAGCAGAAGAGACGCCCTTTTCTTTACAGTCAGATTAATCTATCCCATGTATTAGTGAAAAGAAAGCATTGGCAGCAGCTAGAAAGGAACAGATCTTACTTCTGGGAAGAGGGAACTAAACAGAAGCTTGATTTTTTGTCAAGAGATGTAATTATTCACTTAAGAACCTTGAACTGAATTCTAAAACATTTCTCTTTAGCATCAGACTATATAACGGAGATTGTCGGGGAGTTACGGACTCCACCATTCAGGAGAGTAATTCCTTTCTGCAGCTCTCAAGAGTCCAACGTGCAGGGGTCTCAATGGCTGAGGGCCGGTACGCATCCCGCAAGCAGCAATCCAAACTCTGAGCTCCTTCCCCACCAGGCTGAGGGTCTGGTGGATAATGGAAAGGTTGTGACCAGTCCGAGTCATTTAAACAGGCAGGAACGTGCCAGCACTACAGGACTGCAGACACAGTACCAGCTCCTGGTACGGGGCTGTGTGAGGCAGGTTAAAGATAGAAACAAAATTAAAAAGAGAGGGGGATGGATTTCGCTGTGGAAGAGGGATTCCTGGGGGTCTCAAGGAGCAACTGTCAGAACACAGGCAAAAAAGGAAGGAAGGAGCTGAGTCTTGTGTCCCTTCCTCCAAACCAACACTCCTGGTCTTGCTCTGAAAGACTGTAAAGAGCCACCCAGCAGCCCTCCTCCTTCCTTTGATTTGCTGATCTTGGTGGGGGCACTTCCAGAGGGATGTTTGATTTTCTTCTCTTGCACCTTAAAATTTTACTATCAAGAGTTCGGTGTTATTCTTTGCTACTGTTAACTGGCATTTTCTCTTATCTTTAAACCGGTCTTGAAATCGAATCTGATGAAGCTGAAAAACCTCACGGTGCTACTGTTTCTCCAGAAGTGGTCATCCATATAATGAGTAAGACAATCCGTAAGGGATAAATACATCTCGAGATGTATTTGGGAATTTCAGGAGTTGAGGTATGCCTGCCACTAGGTCGCGGGAGTCAGACTGAGGACTACGTTTATAAACCTGCACCCCCGAGCAAGGAACAGACAGCAGAAAACATAGTTAAAGACTTCAGAAATTCTCCAGACTTAGCACAACAGATCTTCTGAAACATGGTGCATCTTATCTTTGGCATTAAACAGCGGGAAGTAAAAGGAAAGAACACTCAAAGGTGAACCTAATGAATTCACATTCAAGGGAAGAGAAATAGAAACTTTTTTTCAGGGAAGAACTCCAGAAAGGAAGACTGAAGTCAGCTTTAAAAAGTGCTGCAATGAAGTGGAAGCAAAGGGTTTGCTGCGGCTGTGGAAGCATGGCAGCATAGTCAAGAACAAGACAGATCTAGACTGGTCTGAACTGCTTCTCCTCAAAGGAAGAGAGTCCCAGATCAAGCATGGGGCACTATCCATTGTATAAGGTCAAGATCCATGAAGTTTGAATCACCGTGTGGGCAGAGTTGGACTGTACACTTGCAGTGCTCCTCAGAGCTGTACAACTTACAGGTGAAGCCCATAAATCTGTACAGTTCTTTCAGTTACGAAGTTATTTCTAATAAATGTGCATAACCAGATCTGTGTTTGCTCTTTATAGTACCAAGTAACATTGAGTGCTGTCCAGTGATCTAAGAAGGACTCAATCTGGTAAATCAAAACCCAGTACCAACTGAGCTGAAACTAAACCTGTTTTGGCTACTGCGGAGTAAGACGACCTCAGTTTATGTACTGTTTATTTCAAATTAAAAATAAACTACTCTTCAAGCACGTGCCAGATAACATGTACGTGAATGTGTTTGGCCGTCACCAAGTTTGGACTATAATTTATACTTGTGTCCAAATGACATGTGTATCCTTATATATATGTGTACAAATGCATATCACACAATGCCAGTTCTCTGCTGTTGGACTGTTCTTGTACTGTTGTACTATTTATTGTGCTATTCTTGAAGGAAACGAAAATAGCAACCCAGTACCTACCTATTTCATCCAAGCACTGTACTGTTTTTAATAGTTACAGAATAACTTGGTATCTTTGAAAAACCAGAGGTTTTCAAACTGCTTTTCAGAGCCCCAAGAAGTTCTTGGTCACCCTTCTGCTCCTTTTAGCAGAGGAACAAGGAGGACCAGTGGCAATCCTAGATTAAATCCCACTGTCTCTTCTCCCTCTTTTTTGCCCTTTGGCAGTGTTCCTTTATATAGACTGTCTTATTTTCAACTTAAAAAAAAGCAAGGCATGCTCCACATCCCTGCTCAAGAAGACCAAAAAAAAACCCCAAACCAACAAATGAATTGTTCATTTACATACTTCTGAAATAGGAAAATATTTTAAAGGAAAATCAAATAAAGCCCAAAGAAAGAATGGGACTCCTGCTGTTACATAAAACTGTAAGTTAATCTACAAAAACTTTGAAGATGAAAAATATGTTGTAAAAATAAAAAATATCATCCACTCAACACAGTACACAAATCTTCCTATATAATAAACTAGGCAAACATATTAAAATATTTGAAGTTTTAAAAAAAGGGAAAATTCTTCAAAAAATGACTCAACACTGTTAAGGTTAGACTAAACATCAGGCCAATGCATTCATTTGCACAACTTTTTGCAACATGCCGATTGTCTGGTATGTGTACGTGAAGGCGTATGTGTGCACATGAGGATGAAAGAGTGCTGAGGGTGTCACTTGCCATTTTAAAGTGGTATTTCACAAATGATCAAACCAAAAACCTACAAATACCAGTACGCATCTCAAATATTGCAAGTCACATTCTACAGCCCTTGACATGAACAAAAAAAAAAAGCTGACAGAATTAATTCAAGTACATTTGGAGTAGGTCCCTCGTGAAGTTCTTTCTGTTTGTACTTCAGTTGCAGTGAATGTGGGCAGAGCTCCTCAAACGACAGATGTAAGCGTGCCTTCCCCAGCCCCGCAAAGTGTACCCCTGAGTTGAGGTACACTGATCCGTTAGGTGCTCGATGCTGTGGGGGCCCAAACTCGAATGAAAAAAAAGATGCTCGAAAACCACTTTGAAGCAAATGACATAAAATAATCTCTTAACGTGAAAAGCTATCGTTGCGTAAAGGCAGTCTTTTTGGTATGTGTTCCTATCAGGAGGACAAGCATGGCACTCCTTCCCAGCTTCTTGGGAGCGAACAATGAAGAAGCCTTTACGTTGTCCTGGTGGTCGTTCTGACCTGACGTACCGTTTCCCGTGAGCCTCCATCTGCCCCCGGAATAACCCAGCGGGTATCACACCCTGGCTGAAGAGCGTGCCTCTGCTTCACAGCTTTTGTTCTCAGCTTTGTTCCTCAAAAGGAGAAGCACTTCCTTCTCCATGTTTCGCATTTTCCTTTGAAAATACCAGCAGAGAAATCTGCCGGCCAGAGTGGTTAAAGTCTGGTGAATTCCCTGTGGTGCTGCAAGTCCCCTATGCTCTCATAGTCATTCTCTCCTGAGAGAGCACTGTGGTTTGTATTAGGCACAGACAAGGTCCTGTCTTCTTCTTGGCTCACAGACTGGATCGCTTCATAGTCAGGCTCCAGCTCCCCGTTGGGTCTGTCTGCTGACTGAGGCACAGTGGTAGTATTTAGGGTGTTTTCAAAGTCCTTCACGCTTGCATAGAGGCCACTGCAAACCGATGGGGACCTCTGCGATGCAATCTCTTGAATACAGGTGTAAGGAGAATCCAGTGCCTTCGTGGCCTGTCCCGACTTATTCACCGACGAGTACATGGCTGAGATCTAGGAAAAGGAGATACCTGCTGAATATTTAAGCATGGCATAAAGCTTGTGTGCCAGCTTGTACCCCTTCCATCACAAGGACGTTGGTTACTTAAGAAATGAGAGGATCTTCTAATAAAAAACATTCTTACAAATCCTTTCTTTTCTGACATGCGTTTACAAATTGATTTTCTTTCAAAAAAGAATGCTTTTTGAAAGAAGTTTATAAACGTAAAAATTCTTTGAACGTAACTCCCCTGCAGGCAAATTAGACCCATGACAGAAGGGAATGGCTTTGTAAGCAGGAGCTCTTACAAGTTTTACTATGGTCCTGGAGCCAGCTTGGGCTCAATGGGGAGACAGGTGTCAAAGGGACGATCAGATTTAGCTGCTGTAACATAGGAGAAGGATGCTGTTTGATCCTTCGGCTTCTTTAAAATTATTATTTTTAATGTAACATGGGAGAAGGATGATGTTTGATCCTTTGGCTTTTTAAAAATTATTATTATTTTTAATGGTAGTAGCTACTTTTCTGCTTTTAGAGACATCCCAATAGGAGAGTAGTTGTTTGTTGTATTTATAGACAGGACCAAAGAGCACCAAGTCACGTGCAGAGAAGATTAAAAATCAGGAATTACCCACACCAGAAAATAGCAAATAGTCAGTGCCCATCTTGATATGCAAGGTCTGTTCTGTTGACTAAACTCTCCCTACAAAGAGGAGCTGCATCTTAGTCTCAGTGTATCAGAACTTAAGACTTCAGATTGAAACCTCTTAGCTACTATAAACACAAAGAGGGAGTCAGAGCTTCCCTCCTAGCTCTAAAAATCCCCTCTGAGTAAGTGGTATGCTTGAGCAAGCGTGCGAAGGTGGCCCTTAATGAAGAGGTGAAAGAGAAGCTCATGTCCACACATGTCCCTCCCCTCCGGCTTCCCGGGACTGGTGCGTAGCTCTTCTGTTACATTAAAGTCTTTCCCAAGGATGCAAGGCCACTCTGGATTTGTATCAATCCAATTAAAATAGTAGATTGGCATGAAAATGTCCGTTACCATTGAGCAACACTGACTGATGAAGATGAACCAGATTGCTTCTCTTCATTCTTAGTTGGTTATTTTTTGGTTTTTGGGGTTTTTTTTTCAATAAAGAGAGACATCCAGTTGTAGATGGCAATACTACTTACTTTGTACTGATTTCAGCCAACCAACTAGCATTAGATTACATGAACCCAGTTCAAGAATCAATTTATTCTACAATGACTGGGAGCCCTTTGCCCAGCAGAAAGCATTAGCGCACTCAGCTCATTGCCAAGTTTGTGCTTACTTTTATATCCAGAGAATCTATTTCTAAATTGCACGCCCGTACTGCAGATGATCACAAGCAACCTTATTTCTGTTTAACTTTTCCGTCTTCATTTTAATCTCCTCAATTTATTTGAGTAACAGACATTTTAATGTTCTAGCACTTTTATTGTGCTTCCATTTGTTTCCCAGAGCCCCGAACACTTTGTTGCACAGGGGAGGTGGAGGATGTTTCAAAAGGCTGCCGGTTGTTATTCTTAATATCTCGTCAGCCAAATTAAGAAGCAGTCTAATGATCAGCTATTTGTGGCCTCCTGTTATTTTCTGACACCATTTTTTAACCTATTGGCCTGATACAGCCTTGTGCTGGGATACCTCTGATTTTAGGAATGTGGCACAGCTTATGCTAATTTCTGCCTGAAAAAAGGTTTCTGGTTAGTTATTGAATTTCATGCAAGAAACCTACCTCATCTTCTGTAAGAGACGGATCTTCCTCTCGAGACTTGTAAGACATTGAACTAAGCCTCTGTAAAATAAGAAAGAAAGAAAGAAAGAAAGAAAGAAAGAAAGAACGAAAGAAAGAAAGAAAGAGGCTCATTACCAGTCAACAGTGTGAAACCTATA
>JAOXJK010000012.1:130483433-130495227 GCA_025774025.1 Xenus cinereus
TTAATAGGTTGGACTAGATGATCTTAAAAGGTCCCTTCCAACCTAGGTGATTCTGTGATTCTGTGATTCTGTTTTGGCAATCCTGTTCTTGTTTCCCTGGGACCTAGCTTGCTTTCTTCTAAATGTGAAACCCGTGACGCATCAATTTTGAAGGATATTGTCATCTTGAAAACTGAAAAAAATACTTGCTCCTAAACATTTCATACCTAGCATTATTATAAATTATGGTCAAAATCTCAACAACAGCAAAACACCCAGCATGTGTCCCTATTTGCCTTCCACTTTGTTCCTCGATAGCACTTGATTTGCGGTTCTTTCGCTCAGCTGCTGCTCCTGACTCGGGCACCAGAACAAGATGACCATTCTCCTCTGGGGCACTTATAAGAGATTCTTTGCTTATCCTCAGCCTGCCCAAGTTTGAAACCAGATGGCAGCAACTAAATGTACACACAGAGAGCATTTCTTCCACTGCTCACTCTGGAAAGACCTGGATGAAAAAGGGGATCCATACTTCCTTTTTTTTTTAATTAAAAAGGAAGAGCTGAAGAAAAACTATTCTGCCTCTCCAATTTTATGAAAAGAACTATGCCCAAGTGTTATTAACAATGTCTTTCTTCACGAAAATCTTCCAAAGGATTTGGCTGGGTCATGGCCAATAACCAATTTAGATAATTAATTTTCACCCGTTTATTGCACGTCTGGCTCTTGAAAGGATCCTTTACCCTTTTCATGCTATTATACACTAGAACGGTCTCTAGCTTGGTCCACCCAGCCCTCTCCCAAACGAGTGTGCTTCAGGAACTGGCATGGGCTGGGGATCATCCTGGCCAGCCTCTTCTACAGGGTGAGGCTGAAACAGCCTGGACACAATCTGTTCTCTCTCTGTTGGCAGGTACGAGCTGCCTCCCTGCCTGTCCCTTCTTTGTGCTCTACTAAAGCAAAGCCTAATTGTAGCGAGAGAGACTCCCATGACTTACACCCAACTTCTCTTCATCACCCAACTTCAACCCAGGGCAGAGGGTTGAAAAGTTTGGGATAGGGATGTCACGTTAAACAAGGCAGCTAAGTAGCCTCACAAGAGAGGGAGTGAAAAGAGCCTGTTTAACTAAAAGAGTTATCAATATAACATACAGTTCCATAAACATCTTGGGTTTGGTTGCCACATCAGAGAAAACAGGCATTGCTCTGCATTGTTTGGTGCAACGAAATAGAGGGGAAAATTATCATCATCACAACAGAAAAGCAACCCTGCCACTACCTCCCCACACAACGCCAACAATAATGACATTTATATATTCCATCAATTACCATTTCCAACTCTGCTGCAGCTGTAGCTCTCAAGGACAGGACAGGCACATGCTTCCATGCATAATGCATGTACCTAACAGCGAACGCGGGAATGATCTGATGCTGCTGAAGCTTTAGCTCGGGATGGCTTTAGCTCTGAATAAATTTTAATTAGACAAACACCTTTTTTTTTTTTTTTTTCCTGGCACTTCAGGGACCGCATGTGTCATCTCTTGATTAATCCTTCAAAACCTGAACCGTTATAATCAAGTCCCACTCCTTGCAGTTACTGACACTGTATACACGGTGTACTGGGGAGCTACAGAGCAGCAAATGCTCTTCCTTTGTATCGGTGCCCAGGAAACACAATGATTTTCTGCAAGTCTTTTCACACCTGGTAGGAAAAATGTCACTGTTACAGAAAGCTGTTTCTCTAAAAGTTTAATTAGAAATTGCATATGGCCTGAATTTGGGAGGGGGGAATGTTGGTGGATTATTGTTGACAATCACGTCTTCATATTTTACTTAACGAGCTCATTATTTGTAAGAATGTGCACCGAGGAGTCGAGATAAAAAATTCTTTCTAGTTCTGTTTTCAGAAACAGAAATAGATAGTTTTTCTGCAAACTCAACAGTCTGTGCAATGACATGGAAGCATCCTTAAAATTAATTGTGGTGAAACACTAAAAAATGGGAAAATAACTTGTTGATAATGTCATCACGTGATTTTTCAAGGAGCTCACCACTAACTTGTCCCTAGTCTGGGAGAAAGAATAAGCTGCT
The DNA here is from genome assembly GCA_025774025.1 of Xenus cinereus. Lineage (NCBI taxonomy): Eukaryota > Metazoa > Chordata > Aves > Charadriiformes > Scolopacidae > Xenus > Xenus cinereus. The sequence continues at coordinate 130,485,504 of JAOXJK010000012.1, forward strand.
GACAAAACAGCGCTTTGGCCACGATGTCAGCAGGTAGAAATTCATTGCCCTGTTTACATGTGACATACAGAATATGACAGATATAAAAGCCCACAGTTACAGCCCCTCTCCCTTTCTGTCCCTCTCTCCTACAAAGAGAGATGAGATGAGTGGCTTCGAGCAGGTGCCTCAGCACTTCACAGCTAAATCAAGGTGGCCCAGCAAAGGAGGCACATCTAAAGTTAGGACATCCACCAAGAATGGCCCCTTTTCCTTTTTGTAAATTGAGGTTTCATTAGAAAAAAAAAGCAAGGGGGGAATTCCAAACAAGATACAGATGCTGACAGAGATACTGGATGCCTCTTGCAATAGCTCCCACAAGGATCATACCACTCAACAAAGCAGCAGAGGCCTCCTGTGCAATTTCTGGATAGTATCTGGGGAAAGTCTTATGAAGTGCACGCTTATGATTGCAGCAATCCAAAATATAGGCTGCAATAGAATGAGTACATGCCTATAAGGCAAAGACTATAACGTGCATTTTCATATTTCCATATTTTACAGTTTTGTATCACCTTGAGTATTTGATGGGTTCTTGGGGTTTTTTTGTTATTAAAAAAAAAAAAAAAGTCCTCTCTCACCCATATGTTCTCTATCATTATTTGGCTGTTTGACAAGTATTTGCAGTATTTACCTTCTCTGGTTTACTTGCTCCTTCCGTCGCTTCTTCTTCCACTTCTTTTTCTTGCACGTTCTCATTTTCATCAAGAAGTTTCATGGGTACCGGAGGGGGAAGTTCATCCTCTACTTCTGGTGTGTTGTCAAGAGGGCTTTCTGAATTAGCGCTTTGGCGACTTTTTTTATTTCGGTCAACAGATGCATATTCTGCTGATTCAATTCTGCAGTCAGGAATCTGATTCTGACCTTCAGCAACCATCAGCAAAGCCTTTGATTTGCTGTTACAGCTCCCTTCCACGCTGGCTACTGTTCCAACATCTTTAATTTCCTTCACAGTTTCATACAAGCAGTCTTCAACGATGTTCTCCTGAGAGGAGCTGTCTTTCAAGACTTCATAAGGCCCTTCCATTCCCAGACTTTGATCATTTTCTGCATTCCTAGCTGAGATGATGGTTTCCATGGTGGTGTTAGGGGGAATACTGGGTAGTTCCCGGCTCTGGTGACATTTTATAGGCTTTCCAAGACTATCCTGTGGATCTAGCAGATCAGAGACAGATGTCTGTACTTCTTCGTAAGGCTGGATACAGGCAGTTGTGCTGGCCTCTGAGAGTACTAGAGAAAATTATAAAGAAGCATTTAAAACAAATGCATAACTATAAGGTGAACACAATTTGGTTTTGTGTTTCATTGGAAAGGATAAATAATACTAATGCCCAGCAATGTCTAGGGATCATCACGCTTTTTCTTTATCAAAAGGTTTCAGTTACAGACATTTCTGCACTCTACTGTTAAAATATCTTTCTCACAACACCTTAAATACTCTGTGCGCCCCCAAGTCACATTATATAGCAACACTATTCACAGTAAGAACACGGAATGGGTGGGCAGGTGAAGGTGTGCATGGATGTTCAACTGTACTTGGTTATACTGAATGCTTACAGATAGGGAACGCTTTAAAAACCTTTAAAACCTTTAAAACCTTTAAAAAAAAGCCTTGTTAGTTTTTCCACTTCTCTGTCCTTTGGAATCAAAAAGGAGAGCGGTTCTTGCTTCGTCCCTACTCAGTCCTCATCTTGTTTAACATGCTGGCCTCACCGCATGCTGCACCAGAAGCTCCTCACCGAGAGGCTGTGCCGTACTCCTCTTAGTCTCACAGCACATAATGTAGGTTGACAACCTACTAAAGAGCCAGCCATATGCACAAAAGAGAAGGCTAGACTTCAGAAAGCAGTGGTAGGCAGAACATGCTATTTTTAGGCCTGGCAGCGGGTCGCGTATCACTGGCTCCAGAGGGTATCAGGGACTGAAACCTATGGGACTTCTCATCCTAACAGTGCACACGTATGACATTTGCCTGGGATGTATACACGGGCACGTACAAGCACGTTTCAGGTAGTATATGGTATGTAACTTTACGTGACACTACTAGTTCTTTGAAAAATCACTTCTGAGTAGCTTTACTTTTCTTAGTACAGTTCCTGTGGTACTCTCTCAGCAAAATCAACCCATTCTTCTATTTTCTTCAGTGTGTTTGACACGATGACACAAAGTGTTGCCAAAGCAATCAGCCACTTGAGGGTGCTGCTTCAACAGCCCTGGCCCTGTTCAAAAGGCTAGCAGAAAGAGCGAAGCAAAGAACTATTAACAAAAAGAATGCGTAAGGTATAAATAAGAAATTAAAGCACATTGGTTCCTGCTATTCAGAAGGGTTGTTTAAGCTGAGTAGCATCAGTCTGAATGCTGTCTGCTGGTCGACAGCATGCCTTTTGCTAGCAGCTTTGACAGCTGCCCACGTGGTGACCCGTAGCAAAGAGAAACGCTTCCCTTCTGCAGGGCTTTGCCCATCAAGTCACTTTGGGAGCCACACACCTACGTGCGCAATGAGCCCATGGACGGGAGCAGCCGTCACCCGCAAAATCAAAGTTTAAAAATTCCTTTGGATACTTGTCTCTGAGGGGCAAAGACTGAAGAGCTCGGCCCCCGGCTGCACAGTGAGATGAGGAGGCAGGAGATGAGGAGTGCAGCCCATGGTGTTGGTGCCCGGTGTGGATACAACAGTTGGCTCCCGGCAGCTCTGAGCTGAGTTTATTTTTAGGTGCAGCTGAGTAAAATATTTTCCAGTGCTGCTTCCCTGTGAATCATTTCAAGTGTTCAGCAAAGCAAAGCCTAAGGAAAAAAGAGGAAGCCCACTTATGTTGCCTGTTTTCTAAAATACAAAAATACAAGTGATAGCCTTGCACAGCATGGGACTGTGATGCCTTGGAGGAGGACCTGAAATATTTCCACAGCCTCCAGGAGTGTAGCTCCGAGCTTCAGCTGCGTCTTCTGGTCACATCTCAACTCTGTAGCTGGCTGAGATGAGGCAACGCCACAGTCTTTGCCTGATGGCCTGGTCAATCTGCAGATGTAGCTTAGTGGCCCAGAGGAGGACCTTAGCACCCTCCCAGTGCTGGCTGGTGGGAAGGACCAGGGGTGGCTAGTGGGAAGACGCCGGGGTGTAGGGCTGTGCCAAAGCACGGCAGAGAAGTGGAGATGCAGCCTAAAATGCCAACATCTCCACGGGATGGGCTACTGACTGTCCAGCGAGGCAAACATACTGACTGTATTTTTTAACTTAATAGTATTAGGTTTGTGTGCAAAGAGGACTGAGTGCCCTCCAGAGGTGAGCAAAGGGAAACGCAGGGTATTCAGATAAATGGTGTAACTGTGAGGTTGGAAAGCCAATGGCTAGAAAAGTAAGACCTGAGGGACCACCAGTATGCTGCTAAGGTGGGCCCAAGGGGACGGCGCTGCTGGTTGTTCCCCCCGGCTGCGCTGCTCACCCTCGCCGTTGCTGAGTGCCCCGTTCTGGTCGCTGCTCGGAGGGGGCTCTGTAGCCGAACTTGTGATCGAGTGGCTGAACACCTCCTTGTCGGAAGGCTGCAACACAAATTAATGAGATCTAATCACCATTGGATCAGAATAACTGTTCTCATCAATAGATACGTGATGAATTTCATTCTGCTCTCAGGAGCTCTGATTCACAGATATTATTGGCAGGAGAGTCGTGGAATCATAGGTTGCCTAGGTTGGAAGGCACCTTTCAGATCATCTAGTCCAACCATCAACCTAACACTGACAAAAACCGTCACTAAACCATATTTCTAAGCACTATCTCTACCCGTCTTTTAAATACCGCCAGGGATGGTGCCTCAACCACTTCCCTGGGCAGCCCATTCCAATAACCCTTTCAGTGTAAAAGTTCTTCCTAATATCCAATGAAAGCCTCCCCTGATGCAGCTTGAGGCCATTTCCTCTTGTTCTATTGCCTGTGACTTGGGAGAAGAGACCAACCCACATCTCACTATAACCTCCTTTCAGGGAGTTGCAGAGAGTGAGAAGGTCTCCCCTCAGCCTCCTTTTCTCCAGGCTGAACACCCCCAGCTCCCTCAACCTCTTCTAAGTATCCATTCCTGGCCCCTGAGACAGAAATCTGGAATCTTGTGGTATTCTTGTCCTGAGGACTGCACTGCTCTCCTGAAAAGGCTAACACAAACATAAAAAATCAGAAGCAGATGAGCTAAATGTATAGCCATATTTCAGGCAGGGAATGATGAAAAGAGCTGATACTTCTGTCTCCAATATAACCTCTGCTCAGCCAGCTTTTATGCAGAACTTACTGTCATGATTTCAAAGCATTTCTTTCAGGATCTGCTATATTGAGCACTCGTGACAGTTGCAGAACGTATTTCCCCTTTAACAGTTTTCCCCTTTGTGACCAAGATTAGTATAGAAATATTTTTAAATTACAGAAATTTAATACCTTCATTTTCCAGCCTCCAAATTACTAGCAACTGCCAAGCTTTGCCACAAGGCCAGGAGTTTCAGATGCTCACCCTTCCCAGCCCCTTCACCCCGGAGCAGCTCTAAAAGCACCTGCTGAAATAATAATTCGGTGATTAAAACAAAATCAGACTGTATTCTTGCAAAAACTGATAGCTCATTATTACTGAAGATACTAAAAATCTCACATGACACTCAGAACATCAAAACAAGATGCAACAAGTTTGTTTAGTGTAAAGATACTTGTTTCTTTCCTTTTGGTTTTGCGGTTTCAACCTCAGCAGCAGGTGACAGATGCTCACCATTTCTCACCAAAAGCTTAAAAGAGATTCAGGACTTAAGTCAGTGTTTTATAAATACTCAAGACAATGACATTTCCGTTTTCATGGTAAGCAGAGCAAAAGGTCAAGGCTGAATGCTCATTTTCATCTCTCAGAAGCGTCTGTTCTTGTCAGTGGTATTTCCCAGCAGCTGTTTTTCCGTCTCGAACGGGCATTGCGGTGTAACACCAGTTACGTGGTGGAACATAGGTCCGGATTTAGGCTTCGCAGGATATATGTGCACTTTTTGTACAGTCTTCAAAACCACCGGTGAGAGCAGCACCACCCAGGTGAGAAGCAGAGAAGCAGGGAACATTCGGCGGCATGGGTGGCTGTGGCATTTCGTCGTTGGACGAAGAAGTGACCGTGATCGGTTCTTCTGCACAGACAAAGTGCCCTGGATGCACTTTCAGGCCCGTTTTTCACTTCCCATGAAACACAGTTGGGGGGTTATTCACTCTAAATAAGCCTTGCTGGCTTAAATTCACCTTCACTCACATTTAAGAAGATATCTTTATCCTGTGGCCTGCTTCCAAATACCCAATACTAAATCTCCAGCTGTCACTTTTAACTGATAGCCTGCAATTAGTGTTTGATGGCCCATCAACGCATTATGCAGTTCCTCTCTCTGAAAGAGTTTTCTCTTTCCTTAAATTGCCAGGATTGAAAGAATTATTTTCTAATCCCCTGACTTCATCCAGTTCATTTTGAAACTTAATGTTTTTCAATTAAATCTCCTATTGGGAACTCATTCACTTCTATCGCACCAGCACAGCCAGGTTGCCTTGATTAATTACTAGCACTTACCCTTCTACTTCAGTAAGTCTCAGTGCGATGTCTAATAACTGGAAAGCTTTAAATCAATGCTTCCTGTCATTCCCAATCTGAAGCTCCAAAGAATTCTACAAAATTGAAGAAAGACAGGGAGCTACAGGGAGCCTGTGTTTAAGAACTGGGAGTGTGTGAGGTTCAGAGCTGATTCAGAGCCCAAGTTAATAAACCCAATTTATACTGCAAAGCCAGCTCACGTAGGTAATACAATTCATCAAATAGAGAACATAGTTTTAGGAATTAAATTACACTTTCAGTCTTGGATGTGCAACACAGCTGCCAGATTTACAACTTCCAATATACAGGAGCTCTATTTTAAATAACCATGGGTTAACCTAGGAGAGGAAGCTCATTAACAGAGATTAAACTCAGTGTCTTTCATTCGTGTGAAGTCTACAGTAGGGACTACATGGAGAACAGTGCTTATTCTAAGTCCAGTTGTGGAAACAGACCTTCACATTCAAAGAAAAACACACCACCCCCGCCTCCCCCCCCTCCAAAAAACCCTATTTCCAACTAAAATTCAGGTTGATTATCCTTTCACACAGGATAACCTGTGTGAAAATTTTAAGATTAATGAAAGGAAACAATCTAAAAACTGTGAGTCTTATGTGAAAAAAGTAGATATCCTTTTCCCAAAGTATATCCTCATTTTTTGTTTGCTAATTAGCTATGACTGAGCAGATAAAAGCACCTTGCCAAGAGTTAGCTGAAAATCTATTTCTGTTCGATGGTAGGCACAGAGATGGGAAGAGAGTATTCTTCACAGTCCTCAAATTGAAACTGCTTATTTTCTCATGCCAGTTAGGGCAGCAGACAGTTATTAAAGCATGTAGGTGTCTCACCCTGTAAAATCAAATGGTGAACCATATTTTAGCAAGTGTTGACCTTCAGAAACTTCTTCTGCAGATGAACTAGCTCACCAAATGGAGTTTTATCTCCAGCAATCTCACCGTTCACTCGTCTTTCTCAGATGCCCTGTCTCCAACATATATCTTTCCCGTGACAGGATCAGAACAGAAATACAGTCACAAACAGAAAATAGACATTCACCGGGAACCACTGAAAAATTCAGAGCATGGGACAGGTATTGCTACGTTCAAAGCAGCCCATCCACAAGCACCTTTAAACACAGGAGCACCCAGAAGAGCCTCCATATCCTTCCCAGTTCAATCTCTCGTGCAGCACACCAGAGCTCAGATAAGTGGCCATAAGACTGCTTACCTTGACTCAGTAATGGTTGTCTAAGTGTATACCTTTAACCAGCTGCAACACAAGTTAATTCAAATTCTCCTGGCTTCGGTGAAACCAAGTAAAGCCAAATGGAACTACATTCCATTTACCACAAGTGCACACATCACCTATTGCTGTCACTGAACCCATGAGTATAAACCATGGAAGCTTGACTCCTCAGAGCAGATCTGCATGACACAGTTGAAAGGATGGGTCTTGAGAAGCTTCAGAAAAACCTGTGCCCTCCATCCGTCTCTCTCTTTTTCCTCTGGATGCTTTCACATCCACCTTTTTTCTACCTCTTTCCCATCTCTCTCTCTATTCTCTATTGACTCTCACTGCTGTTCATCCCCTACAAGGTGTCCACTAATTGCTATTTTTCTGGTTCCTTGGGGCTGAGAAATAGCATATGCCACTTGGCCATTAGGTGCAGAAAGGGGTGGCACAGAGAATGAGTAGGTTTACCCACCGCAGTGTAACAAGTCTCCCGGGCAGCTGCACTGCACCTTTGGTTTGGGCAGCAGGTGGTTGAGAGGTATCAGTGCCACCACCTCAGATGCGGTGGGTGACATACAGGACCTTGTGGCCAGCCAGTCCAAGGGCAAGTTTGCCCTAACCTGCTCCGGAGGTGCAAAATGTACGTGGAATTACAATCAGACCTTGCCTGTGATCATTACAGGGATCTGACCCAAAACTTCAGGCTCAGATACTTCCTGAATCGGAGCCTTCTTGGAAGGCAGAGATAAAAATTGCAGTCTAATTCGGTAAAAGCTTGTTCAAATTGTGTGTAGTTACTATGACGTGTGAAGGCCAATAAAATTAAATTCTCTATTAAAAAAAAAAAAAGAAAATGATCCATTTGTTTTTCTTAAGTGTCCTTGTTAGTTGGATGATGTGTTGCATTTCAACAAAACTAACCTTTTAAAAAAACCCTGTAATTATCTTGAAATACATTTTCTGATTTATGATAAGGAGTGGATTACATTGAAAATGGGATGATGGCTTCATTTACATCCCAGATCTAATTCACCTCTAAAACTGTCTTTGTTTTTGCTTTCTGAATGCTTAGCAAGGCAGAGTATTTTCCTCTTTCTAAGGACATGATCTCATGATTTTTCGAGAGTCCTTAACTCCCACGGAGGTCAAAACTCTCACCCAAGGACGGCCCCCAGCAATACCTTAAAGGGAACCGGAAAATTTCTGCCAAGGCATCACAGCATTAGAAGGAGGATTAGAGGAAAAGTGACTTCCAAGAGGGGCTTTCCTTTCACTTCCCAAGCAGAACTGCACCTTTCTCAGATTGTATTTCTCTTTGGTCAGTTTTTCAGCCAAATTCTGCCATTCTGTCTTTTTGGAATTCAGGTTCACATCTGCAGAAGTCAAAGCTGACGAAGCATTTCTTTCAAGAAATACGTATGAGAGGGAGAGAGAGAGAAAGAGAAAGAGAGAGAGGAGGAGGCAGTACGGGGTGGGTTTCTCCTCGTGTGCTACCCTGAATAGCGAGGGAAGGTTTTCAGCTTTCCTGGATGCCACAGCAGGTGTGACAGTGACACTAACACGGCAAAAACACACACTGATGTGCTACCACTGAAGTCGGGCGTATCACTGGCCCTGAACTGCAGATACACGAGGAGAAGAGGGCAGCTCGCTTCCGCCTCACGTTAGCAGAGGGGTGACACTGCTGACTAACCAGCCCCTCTCTCTCTTGCGTTAACCACAAGTAAACCTGCTTTCTGAAGCTGTAATTCTCCTGTTCCCCTCTGACGGACTGACGAACAGGCCTGGTTTTGAACAGCATGGGAAGGAGGTGGTAGGGCCGGGCCACCAAACCGAGCTCCCACGGAGATCATGAAAGATACCAAGCCATGATTCTTTTATGGGAACAGCACAAACAAAACCCGTTGGCATTAGTTCTAGCAGTTATTTACTCTGTACCTCTGCTTCCTGCCGTGGCAAACCATGTCACCCCAGTGACAGCTTCCACGTGCTGCCAGGCAACCGTTCACAGCACCTTTGTTCTTCTGCCCCAAGGGCAAGTTTCAGACCAGTGTCTTCACTCCCAGTTTAAATACAGAAGATTGTTTCCAACCAGCTAGCTCAGGCTCATTAACAAAAATTTCTTTTCATGAGGTTATTTTTAATTGTAATCTTCAGACTAGCAGCCAAATAAGTGACAAGTACTTATGGACTGCGGGATTGGTTATAGACACCATGTCACATCTCTTGTGTAGACATATACATAAAGAGAGCAAAAATTTCTTAAGCCTAAATGTCTGCCAGTGAATAAGAACCTCATTTTGATAAAGGATAATAGTGTTAAGAGGCATGATCCCAGAAAGGTACAGTGGGTGAAATAAATTGATGTGAGCTCAGCAAGAGTGCCTTGTCCTGTACCCATTGCTGTGGTGGAAAACTCTTCCTGAACCAGTCCCTCCTCCCAATCCTGCAGCCCCATGCCTTCCCAGCACTCATGCAACTCTGGGAGACAATTTTCTCCTGTGTACTTTGACTGTTTTGTCTTATACCTTAGTATTTGGGAAGGAAAAAAAAAAAACCACAAAAAACCCAAACCAAACCAAACCAAAACCGATCATTCAATTCTATTAAAACCTAAGGATATAAATAACTTGGGATAAATAACAGATAGTTTGCAAACTTATCTACTGTCTCATTAAAGGAGGCCTATAGAAAAGGTGGAGAGTCACTCTTTATCTGGGAGTGTAATGATAGGATGAGGGGTAACATTTTTAAACTGAAAGAGGGGAGATTTAGATGAGATCTCACGAAGAAATTCTTTCCTGTGAGGGTGGTGAGACACTGGAACAGGTTGCCCAGAGAAGCTGTGGCTGCCCCATCCCTGG
>JAOXJK010000012.1:130505471-130521511 GCA_025774025.1 Xenus cinereus
GTTGCTCAAAGCCCCATCCAGCCTGGCCTTGAACCCCTCCAGGGATGGGGCAGCCACAACTTCCCTGGGCAACCTGGGCCAGGCTCTCACCACCCTCACAGGAAAGAATTTTTTCCAAATATCTAATCTAAATCTCCCCTCTTTCAGTTTAAAACTGTCCCTCTTCATCCTATCTCTCCACTCCCTGATCAAGAGTCCCTCCCCATCTCTCCTGTAGCCCCCCTTCAGGTACTGGAAGGCTGCTATAAGGTCTCCCCAGAGCCTTCTCTTCTCCAGGCTGAACCCTCCCAGCTCTCTCAGCCTGTCCTCATAGGAGAGGTGCTCCAGCCCTCTGAGCATCTTCATGGCCCCCCTCTGGACCCATTCCAACAGGTCCACGTCCTTCGTGTGCTGAGTCCCATGCCAAGTCCCCTTTCAGTCTTTGCAAATTCATGTAATAATAATGGAAAAAGAGAAATTCCCCCTAGCCTGGGAAGTGGGCACACACAGAGGTTGCCTCTCTCATCGGACCTAAAAGACCTGTAAAATCCATGGCAATCGTACTTGTTCTCAAACTCGTGTTTGAATCAGGCCCATGAAACACAACAGACAGATAGTACTTTTCCAGAGGCTACTTCCAGTTTCCAAACAACCCTGAACTTATAAAAATACAGAAGATTGCAAAATATGCAGCAGCAAAACACAATGCTCTGTTTGTCCCCAATGAAATACTGCTGAAGAAGAACTGGGACTTTTTTTAAAAAAACAAGAATACTACTTAAAGTAGGATTCAACTTTTGTATGTTTACATCGCTAAAAACAGGCTTCTGTTCACCCAGACGTTAATTATGGGATCCCACCTGAGAGATATCACCTCCGTTCTCATCACAGGAGAAGGCTAAATGACTTCCACTGATACTTAACTTTTAGATTGTTAAAATTTTAGTAGTTATAGTGAGATTAACTCTACCTAAACTGAGAAATTTAAAAAATACCTTGTATCCAACTGCCAGGACATTACAGCCTTTTAATGTGCCTGGAGTGAGATCCCCCCAAAATGAAGCACACTAAAATCATTCCAATTTTGAAAAACCTAAGCAAAAAGAATTTTAGATCTAAAAAGCCCAGATTACTGAGTGCCTATACACTAACACTAGTGTATAGACACTAGTATATATATGTATAGTGTAACTAACACTAGCACATAATCTGTAGATACCAAACTCTGGAGGACAGGAGTGTTCCAAGGAAGCTAACTGATGGTCCTTGGAGGCAGAGCACAAGTTACATATGAAGGGTTTGTTACAGTTGAGATTAAATAATCTTCAATCAAAAGGAATTAGTGAGAAATGGGCTGTGTAATACCCACCGCAAGAGAGGCAGCAGTCAGCCATCCAACTTAGCGACAGGCCAATTTTAAGATAACAACATTCATCTTGTGATGTGCTTTGTAAAGGTAAAGAGCTATTTCAAGCTCAAATTTATCATTATTCACTGTAATTGATTCAATAAAGTAATTTGTAACTTTTTAGCATCTGTATTTAATTAGGAATGCCAGCTTTTCTTAAATATTTGGTGCATATATGCAGAACCTTCTTCGTTGCTGGAGGTGCTCCCTGCCCTGAAGAGTTTACATTTTACCTAGATAAGACCAAGGCAGCAGATGAGAGAATCCCTGTGTAAATAACTCCTTTTCATTAAAAAAAATGTCCAAGAACAAAGAAGGATTTGGTGGCTTTTGAAGAGCTCTTTGGCAGAGATGAGAACTGATCCGGTGTCCTCAGCCAAGTGCTGCATCTACGTGATCTTCCTTTTCTCCTTCAAGCTGGAAACACAGCCATGTGGTCCTCAAGGAAAGGTGCGGCCTTAACTTCAGTCATGTAAAAATAATCTAAACTGGCTGCCTGTGTGCTCCGCATGGTCAGTAAAGACCAGAAGTACCTGAGGAGAGAGGAGTACCTTCAAAGGTAGAGGAAACCATGTATGACCTTCAAAGCTGGTCATACCTAGTCTTTTCCTACAGACCAGTGAACTTTCAGACACCTAGAATTTGGAGAGGAAATATCTATATGTCATGAACAAAAGCATGGGAGGTTAATGTGTGGTCACCTTCCAGGAAAGGTTTGAATTTCTTGAATTGGATCCTTTGAGCTGACTTTCTCGGTTGGCACATGAGAACAGAAAACATGGCTAAACCTTTGCACGGTAGGAGCAGCACTGACACGGCCAGGTCTTTTCATGGCCTCACTTTGCACCATTTCATTTCAATTTCTCCCTAAGACTAGCATTATCATGTAATTCTGTCCTTTCTGTTGGAAGCAGAGCTGGGGCAAATGAATACCACCCCTTGCTTCTGACAGTCCAGCGTATCCTGCAGCTTCACCTCCCCACCCAGGCGGCAGGGCTGCCCTGCATGGGGTAGCGAGGCAAAATAAACCGCATTCTTCCTGCCCCCCACACCAACGTCCCGTCACACGGTGCATCTTACCCATTTGCTCTCCTGCTGTAGAGAGGGAAATATAAAGCTCTGGGCTTGATCCCAATGGACTGAGACGGGAGAAGTTAATCATGGGTCCCGTGGGAATGATCTCTGAGCCGGATTCCCCCCCTGCACACCCAAACCCCTCACTGCCTCATCCTGACACAGAGCAAATACGATTATAAGATCTAATGAACTGCAACTAATGTAATTCTGAAAGTCTTCACAGCTAATGAAAACCGGGCCTTCCCCTTCTCTATTTAATTGAGATGTTTGCTTCATACACTGTGGAAAATAAACCCTTCATAAAGCTATGTATGAATATTGCATTTACATATCCAGCAAATGCAGTTGCCTGTCATGGTTTTGGGGCTCTTTCTTCTCACTACTGGATATTTATTGGTAAGAAACTATCTGTGAAGGGAAATGGACTTCAGAGAAGAAATACTTTCTCGTGTTGTTTCAAGGGAAATCACCAGTTTGAATGTCATCTACTAACTACTGCTTTGCAATCTGAACTTGGTATAAGCAGAACATTTCTTCAACATCAATAAGTCATGATCCCTAATAAAAATACACTCCTCTTGCACCTAAGCAAGAATCAGAAGCCAGCTGGCCTATAGCTTGTAAACTTGGATTTGTTGAATAACAAATGACTAAAAAAAAAAATAATCCTTTTTTTCCCTTCCTCCAGTCTGTTCTTTTTGCTGCCCGTTGGCATCAGTTTTTCTGCAATTTAAGCATCACTAGTGCTGCAAGACTTCCCTGCCTCTGTGCTTTCCCATGTTACTATCACTAGCGTTATTTTAGCAGGAAGCGCTAAAATCTGGGTAGCGCTGCAGAGAGAAGGAGACATACATCGTGCCTGCCACTGCTACTCCTTTGAGTTAAGAGCCACCAAAGCATGATGGCAGAGAGGCAATTGCTCTTAGGCAGGACAAGCAGAGCATTGCATCATTTCACACAATCGATTACCAGCTGGGCTTTTCTTCTGCTAGGTTTCAGTTTTGTGCTGACCCAAATCGTTACTTTTTCCCCACTGACCTTGATCTTGTTAGGGTTTCGAAGCGGAAGAGTAAGACTGGAATTTGATGAAAACCCACACTGCATACAGGATAATTGCTCTCCAGGGACAGGAGAGACAGTCAAGACAGTCTAGGTGAGGAGATGAACAGTCTTACACTGGTGATGTATGAGGCGAAGAGCAAGCTCAGAAACTTTGTATGGTTGGTCAGTAGTAAGCACATCTCACGGAATCACAGAATGACGGATTTGTCAGAGTTGGAAGGGACCTCTAGAGACCATCCAGTCCAACTCCCTGCCAAAGCAGGGTTGCCCAGAGCACATCACTCAGGAGCATCCAGGTGGGGCTTGAAGATCTCCAGAGAAGGGGACTCCACACCCTCCCTGGGCAGCCTCTTCCAGGGCTCTGCCACCCTCACCATAATATCTCATTCATAAAGCAGCTGAGAAGAGTCTTTCAGCTGTGCAGATGTGACCACATCATGCACACGCACTAGAGTCCTGTGCTCATGTCCATGTGCATGCACACCACGTGCAGCTACTGCCTCCACTCCGGCATGGCCAGGAAGCCTCCACCTCTGTTGTCTTGCCTTCCTCTGGTACCTTCACCCACCCTTTGCCACCCATGGAGCCTCATTCCTCCTTCCACAGCTGGCAGCTCCTCCTTTCTGGAGGAGAAACACAGATTAATTTGATGGCAGAAATAGTGAATTAATTTCTGGAGGCCATGGCAGTGTTGCCACAGCTCACCTCTACCTCGTGGCTCCATGAGCTGCCAGCAGTTCTCCACACACCTCCAGGCTTAGTCCTCCTGGCAGGGCACTGCCACCCTTGCCATTAGCTGAGTATTTCTCACCCTGGGCAACATCTTTGTTTTAGCGGTTCTTCCCCCCAAATTATTTTGCTATAATAAAACACCAATCAAACATACTCACACAAACTCCTTATAAAATTACTGATATCAACATCTACTGGTTACTTTGGTTATGGCCTATTAATATTAGGATGCCCAAGTGGTGAGAAAAGGCAGGGCATGTCAGAAATACAAAGGACAGGTGACTAGAAACACACGAAAATGCTCTCAGAAAAGAGAATGAAATTATATGAATTAAGGAATAGGACTGCCTACCTAAAATGTGATAAATAACATGAAGTAACACACAAGACATAAACATATACGTGCTAATGAGAAGTCAGCTCAAGAATACACCCAGCTACAATACAAACAGCCCCCTCCAGCAATTTCAACAGCTAGTTATCTTTTACAATTTAGAATTACTTCACTGCTACAATACCCTGTTGTGGTCTGATTTTCTTTCACCAAGCAGTCTGGATTTCACGTGCTTTATCTTTATTCTTTGAGAAATTTGCCATGCTCAGGCCTGTTGTAATACCCTCCTGAACGTGGCTCATTTTAAAGGATAATCTAATGCTATATAGTGAACAAAGCTTTTTTATCCTTTTCCACTACTTAGGGAGACAGTTTTACTGTAAAGCAATCAGATTCTGCAGAAGGAAACACTTTTCAAAGAAACCATTCACAAATCAAGAGGGTGATCACTAGTTATTGAAAGCTGAAACACAGGTTAATTTGATGGCAGAAATAGTAAGTTAATTTTTTTCTTTTGTTGAAAGATTTTCTCGACAACAGAGGTCATCCAGCTCTGCATTTTCTTAGACGCAATACCAAACTGAAGTGCTACTTGCAGGAAAACAACTGTGCCACCTCCTTTTAGAGAACCCTTTTTGAATTTTCAGCTGACTCATACCCCATGACCATACACCTTCATCTGGGGCAGCTGCTAAACTACTTGCTTTGCTATGTGTTTTCAGGAGTTAACCACCTAACAGGAGAAAGGCAAGACTAAGTTCGGCTGGAGGAAAGCAAAAACAACAGAAAGACTCATTGCTCTCTTTACCCCAGTTTCACAAGTCTAAAAATAGCAGAAAGGAGCTAACAGATATTATGTGGGCAAGAATGAGAACCAGACGGGTGAGGAAGAATTTATTCTTAGAAAATCCCTCATTTTGGAATGGTTACACACAGGCACGCACTGACCCAAATAGATCACGGCTCATATCATTCCCTAGTGCATGCAAACAGATAAAATGCTGACATGCACCAAAAAGAGTTTGGGGCAAAAAAGCAAGCAAAATCTGCACAGAAACTGCCAAAGAAAGAAAAAAGCACAGCAGCCAGTACACAACTGCTAATAGGCAAAGACAGCACTGCTGGCAAATGCAGGTGAAGCGACGGCAAGGAAAAGGCAAAACAATGATAGAAAATTCAAAGCTCAGCCCGAACAGATGGACAAAACAAGCCAGTTACCATAGAGTACCTACTGCTGGCTCAGAAGGACTTCCATTTGACCCATTTCAGGATGCCCAAATTATTCCACTGTGCTGGTGCTGCCCAGTGATGGAGCCTCAGTGCCACTGATTTCCCCCTGGCGCAGCTTTCTGGCTTGGCTGGATCACCCACATTGCTGGTGTGTGCCTCTGCAGATGAGACTGGAGGATTGGGAGACCAAATCCACAGTGCGTCTCACCAGCTGAGTGACAGACCACAGCAGAGCAGTCACACGGGCAGCAACTGCCGTTTTCTCTCTTTTCTTCCTCTCAGCCCTTCCATAGGTTTTTCCATTTCCTATCAACAAAGTTCCAGGCGGCCCTCCAGGCTCAGTGAAATGTCACACGTGTGATGTGATGGGTGGGACTCAGCCACCCATCAGGAGGTGCGTGAGATGCCCAAGGATGTCTATGTGTGAATGATGTGTCTGAGCCTCCTACGTTTCCAGGGGCTACCAGGCAATGGAGCCTGGCAAGGGATGCAGCTGACTAGCTCCCAGGGATGCCATTTAGTTGCCTAAACACTGGCAGCTAGGACCACTTGAGTTGCCAGAGGATATCCAAGCTATCTGGATGTTTATGCAGATATGTCCACAGAGATGGACATCTCGATGCAGGAACTGCAGGAGATTTGTGCCCTTCTGGTGTGGCACCTGGAGGCCAAAGGGCATCGGCATATGGCATTTAAAACAGCATTCAATGCCCTCTCTGGGGCATTGAATGGAACGAATTGAACGGCACATCTGGATGTGGCTGGCAGAGATGGCACAGGACCTACAGAAAACTCTTGTGCTTCCCAAATATTGATTATATTCAATGTCCCAGGGCATCTCAAAAGGCGCTTCTGGGTGGGCAACTGAAAGGGGCCGTGATCACCACTGACTATAAGAGGGCCTGAAGGTGCCTTGCAGGTAGTTGCCTAAATTTATGAGTTTTCATTTACACTTGAATCTCCTACCAGTAACGTCACGCTTAATTGTTACACTGATACAAGCATTTTCCTCTACAGTAATTTCCTACACAAGGCTGAATGCTCTTAGCACTAAATCCTCCTCAGAAAGCTGTAAGGATTTATGTAGGGATGAAATATTTTAGTGGAATATCAGAAGAGCGCTCTGCTCCAAGCAGAGCAACGCCAGAGCCCCAAGCTCCTTCCAGCTGGCAGGACAAAAAAATGCATGTCCAGATTATCAGAAATGCTCACTACCACAGACCCTATAACGTTTAATTATCTGATGGTGCTTCTCCAGGCAGAGAAGAAAAGAAGCAAATAAACCCACATGAATCTAGGCATCATATGAATATTTAAGATCTCTCTGCTGGAGCATCAATGTGTGGGCTCGTATCAACATTACATTAAACATCCCTATGCAGCTACAGAATGCATGTGTAAGCATAAGATTAGCAAAAGACTCATATTCAGGAAAAAAAAAATAGTTCTTTGCCCTTCATGAATATGTTTAAACAGAGTGTTAATTTCCCTGCAATTTTTCAACATTAAAATTTATGTTACTGCAAAGAGATATGTGTGCAGGGAACTTCTGGCCAAATCCTGTTCCCAGTTGCTCTCATATAATAACTGCTGGCAGAACCGCGTCCTCTCTGTGGAATTATGTGCAACTCTAGGTTGGTTTTTTTTTATTTAATGAAACATTAACATACACATCTATGTGCTAAAATATTAAATTTGCATTATAGGCAACTATTTGCCCAACTAATTTACACAAAGTAGAATATATAATAAAGCCTTGTATTATCCAGTTAAAGAGAGCAGCAACATTTATAGAGTTAGAAGAAAACGCAAAGACGTTAAGAAAAATGCAAAAGCATTCTTGCTGCGACAGAATGTTTCCAGGAATATCAGAAATTGTAAGTCAAGTCATGGACTTCTTTTCTAGGCTATTCTTGCTTTGCCTTTAATACTGGTGTGCTGCTATGGGTAAAATAGCAAACTGTCCTGCAGTTGGTGCTAAGCATTAGTTACTATTTTGTGAAAGTAAGTTGAAACTTAAATGTCAGCCTTCAGTGTGAATCTGCTGAGATTTAGTCTCTTCCCAGAGTAAGTCCATTACACTTCAGTAAATAGGTGGGATATAAATAAAGCAGGACCTCTGCAGAGTTTAAAACAGCAATTGCCACTGTATTAACAGGCTTATGGCAACGTTATTTAGAAGTATTTGTTTTGAAGTCTCAGCAGGCTTGTCCTGATGCCCATTGTGTAAAACCATCTGCCGAACAGACAGAATCAATCTCTGAGTGTGTCCTGCTTAGTTTGTAAATTTACCTACTGTGCTAAGTACATAACTCATTATTAAAAACAGTCAGCCCTGGTCTTTCCTGAGGGTAAACGAATGTTTCTCATCATCCTTAAAAAAACCCCATACAACAAGAGATAAGGAATAGGTAAGGCATTTAAATAAGAGCCGTTATTTGAAAGGCTTACTCCCATGGCCTGAATCAACATGCAAACGTGGACTCCCAATCATCTTCCCAAGATGATTATAATTCATAATTGGCACTTCTAAAGCGTTTTCACAGAGCTGTGCAAATACTGACTAATTAGCCACACCAGAATCCCGTAGGGTAGGTGAGCAGCTACACGAACCCTCTAGTATATCTGAGCAAATTGCTGGGGAGAACCCCCCCCAGACCCTGGCCCGCCGGTGGGACTGAGAAGGTGGGGAGGTTTCCAGCCCCAAGCCCCTTGCCCAGCCTGTGTTTCTCCAGCTGCTGGCGTGTCACCTGCTCCTCTCTTCCGGAGAGCCGATGAGAAGAGCTCTGTTTCAGCAGAGCTCTGGAAATAGTGGCCAAACCTCAGTTTGTTATCCAAAGTCCCATTAAACAAAAGGTCTAGCCATTCAAATGTCAGAATAAAGCCTGAGGATTTGATACAAGTGCCTGCAGTATTTACATGAAGATGGTACCCTTTTCTGCTGAGGAACATTTAAAAAAATGATGTACTGCACAGTTATGGCTTATTCCCAGGAAAAAAATAAAATACTACACAGGTACTTGTAACTAAATAGCAGAAAAAAAAAGCTCTAAATGTATGGAGTGAGACACTCCTTTACTAAAAATTCAGAGGAATCTTACACACTGTGTACCCACAAGGAAGGGTGAATAAAGTGTGGAAGTGCCGTTAGAGCCTCCAAGAGGCTCTACTTTCATCAGATAATAAAATACAGAAGGCAAGCAAGTCATTTGTACAGAAGAAGGGTCTAAAAATGGAGTGAAGTTCCTTGAAAGCTACAGCACCTAGAAAGTCAAATACGCCACTGAATATTGCCTGCATTAAATCCAACTCTTCAATTAAATTGCCCTTAGGAAAGCAATGATTATTCATTAGTGTCTCAGGTTTTCCGGTTTGAACCAGCAAACACTAATGATGGCTTTATTCCAGAGCTTTGTTATTAATTGTGACATTCAGAGGTGACAAACAGGTCTTTTCCAAATAATTGTATTATCACAAGCTTACAATGCATACAATATCCATAAAGAATACGAATATATTGTTTTATTTGGTGTAATCCTGCTTTGTCTATTGAAGCCACTGGATATATGTTGTGTCTAATTCTAGCTACAATCTCTTTAGGGCAAAGATTGTGTCCCTGTGGTTTTGTAAAGCCTCATTCACAGTTATAATGGCATATAAATCAAATGAATAAGGAACTGCGGGAATTTATTCTCCATTTATCAGGAATTCACAAGTGAGGATTTGCATATTTTTAAATGGATTTTATTAAGATAGTATCTTCCAGAGATCCGGTTCACTTCTGTTGTTTAGAAATTGGGAAATGGCTTTTAATTTAACCGCAACAACTATCGAGGTAAAAATAATAACAGGCCAACCCAAATTGGCGTGGTGTCTGGCTGAATGCTAAATCCAGTGTCATTCCACTCTGAAGTTCATTCTTCAGCCTGGTTCATCTGTAACTGCTTCTGAGATAAGCAGGTTTCCATCCATGGTATAGAGTATTAATATGATGGTATTTTAACTACTGCATTAGTTATCTCCTCTGAGCAAGGCTAGACAAAACAAATAGTAGTAGAGCAGAACTGGATGCTCCAGTGAGCAAAATTCATCAAAAGCCGCCCGAACCAAAGGCGTACAGATTAGGTGGCTCGGGCTGCAGTATGATAAAAGGCCAAAAAGGGCTTCTGTGCCCAGAAGGTTTATTTACATTATTTATATTGGTGGAAAAAAAAGGAGAAACAGTCCAACAAAAATTGTTAACATTTTCTACATTTGGCACTCCTGGCCACTTGTCCCCCAGATGCTGGAGCAGGGGCTGGGGGATCACGGCCGCAGCCAGAAACACACTCTAAGTAATAATATTGGAGAGTCATAAGCCAAAGCAAGTCTACGATAAGGCTTCATAGGCTACTTTTTTGTGCACACTTTTTTTTTTTTTTCCTCTTCAGGAGGAAGAGAGAAACAAACAGTGACAATTTTTATCTCTCTCTGTGGAAATATGTTCATGAAAACAAGCGTTCAGTCTGCTCCGAGGCTTTGATGATAAGCTCAAAGGACCTCAGGAGACTGCTGAGCTCTTGCACCTGGAGCTGGCAAGCAGTGAAAACATGAGGTGACTTTGGTCTGTAAGAATAAAGGATGAAGGCTAGGGTGAGTGCCTCTTTTCAGGTACACCAGTGTTCACCTAGAGTAGGTAAAATACAGCAATACTGGTCAAATGAGTTGGCTGTGTTATTACAAATATTAATTGTCCGTAGGGTTTGGTCCCTATGACCGGAGCATGTAATTACAGATGGACATTCCCCATCCATCAAGATGCCAAGATCAACTCGTTGATCTCATTATTTTTCTTCTCGCTTAACAAAACTAAAACCAGCAAAGGGAACAGCACGTGAGGTCAGCTCTGCACACCAGGGTGGGAAATGCACCCATTTCCACTGCCTTAATAACATGGCCTGCAGTGGCTGTTCACCCTGAGCTCAGCCAAGTGTTGGAAAGAGGTGCTGAGAGGTTTTGTCCTAGAATTACGTGCCACTGGTTTAAACATGATGTGAGGAAATTACTTCAGTTGCCTGTATCAGCCCGTGACTGAAATGGTCCTATATTGGTTGCTATTTTGGTAGGAGTGATGCAAACGTCTTTCTCTGGTCCCCGTGTCATTTGAGAAGAACTTGTATGTATCCAAATGTCTAGAAAGCCTCACCACAAAATAAAATGAAAGCAAATTGCTCCAATAAAATAGCTTTGCAAAATATTAGCTAGTAATGATAGTTTTTGACCGCAGGTCTTACACATGAAGATCCGATATGTTGCAAGTACGAGCACTGAAAGAGCAAGAATTGTTATTTTTGAGATAAATGTTACAGTTCAAACATCACAGACCATATTAAAGGCGTTCACAATTGGCTCTGGGATGAAAAGAGAAAAAACCCCAAAAACTGACACTGTGGTAGGAAGGTTAGTGGTGATCAGAGTGCTAATGACCATGAGAGAAACACGAGGTTTTTTTTTTTAAAACATCATTATCTAGTGGCCTTGAGTGCTAATCAAAACAAGGACTATAATGCCTGCTTTAATGGGGTTTGTCTCAGTAATGCTTCTAAATGGAATAAAGTACATTAAACCCAGACAAGCTACAAAGAAAGATAAATGGCAAAACAACACACTGAAAACCTAAAGATTCTTTTAATCTACTATTAACTGAGTTACCATCCATGGAATTCACAGTTAACGGCGGTTTTCTAATCCATTTGCTGAATTGTACAACTAAAATAGAAATGTTGCTGTCCTTCTGTTTAAAACAACAGATTAAACAAGGCCCGAATTAACCTCCAGAATGGCTGATTTGGCAAATACTGTACTAGAACAGGCTGCATATCTATTTTCTCTTCTTTAAAAACAAGGAAAGCAGCTCTCCTGGAGTTTTTTTCCTAAAGTAAACAGAGGGAATCTGTCCCTACCAAGGTAGTTCTGCACATAAGCTGTGCCTCTGTGCATCACAAGGAGGATGCCCCGGCAGACCAAGGACCTGACACGCTCCCTCACCGAGCACTGCCAGTCCCCAGGGCTCCAGTGCTGCGGGGACAGAGGGGTTAGAACTGATCCCAGTGGGCTTTGGATCGTTCTCTTAACGTTTACGGGAAGGGGCACTGAATGCCAGGAAGACTAATGTGTCGCCATCCTCCTCCTCCTCCTCCTCGTTCCTCTGGCCTTGCTCATCTCTCCTCTGCATATGCTGCCCTAATACGTTGCTACACTGAATTTCTTCAGTGTGGTACCCCAGTAGATCAGTTACATTTGAATCCCTCAAAAGCACTTAAATAGGTTTTCTATTTAATTTTGCTATCTTTCTACCTATCTATTTTGCTGTACCTCTCACGCTGAGATGGGAGGATCCTCAGCAGTTCAGGGGGGATTTTGGGCAGATCCTGCAGGAAGAGGTGACAATTTACAGATAAAATGACAGCCAAGGTACAGAGGTAGTGATACTTTTATGTTCATTTAGAAGCAAGAGTGAAATGTTTCCAGGGGCCCAGTCTTGGAAAGATGGATTAGCTCTTTGTTCATGGTGTAACACAAAATGTAGCATCATGCATCTTATCTTGAGAACATTTTCAATAAAGGCCTTTACAAACTGAAGCTGTAGCTTAGGGAACACAAAATTCATTCTGTAATTAATGGGTTCTCTGGTTTACAGAGAAAAAATTCCTACGGTTTGTATTGCTTTTGTAAAACAGTTGCTCTCCTGCTCTCAAGGGACTGGAAAGGTCAGTGGTGTTGAATATACATGATTTATAAAGTACTCTGGGATGAGAGGTGCTGTGTAAATGTAAAATATTATTAGAGCATACTGTCCTTAATTGACATACTCTGAAATGGAATTGGGTGTGCCACAAGAGCAGAACAAAGAAACCAAGTTAGTCTGATGCTAGTGGATTGTCTACGGCTACTGACAGCCTACGACAGCGCAAGTATAAATTCATCTCACAGACAGATTTATCTAACGCTGAGAACAATTGCTGTTCATCTGGAAGTGGTGATATGTAGATATGAATTCGAAGACTGTGTTATCGAGAAATGACTTAAGTAGGCAAAGATCACAAATGACTCCGTACCACGATGAAAAAGCAGCTTCTGAAGCAGGTGTAGCCATGGGAGCTCCTGTGTAGCCTGTCTACCTTCCACAGAAACACTGCCGTACGCGGGTCAGTTCCCAAGTGTACGCCAGGGATGCTTGGGATGCCACAATCCTCAAGTGCTTTGCAAAGCCACTCTCAGAGGGCACTTTTGGAATCAAAATATGCATCCTATTTATCCCTGGCTTTGATGGAGGCTTCCAAATTCCCGTTGCAGATTTGAACCTTGAGATTTGTTCACTTACAGCTATATCCAAAGAGCCTTCCTAAAACCCAGTCCCTTACCAAATTGAGCAAGAATGAGCGGGACTGGACTAGTGGCCCCACCCCCTCACAGGGAAACAAAAATTATGGTTTCACCCCACTTTTTGGGATAGATTCCAATTTCTCTCTTTCTTCTTTCTGACCACAACGGTCTATAATTTGACACTGTAATAAATAATCAGTTTTAAGGAGATTTTAAAATATTTTAACAGCTGAGGCAATGACATTATTACTCCGCTTTACCGTAAATGGAAAAACTCCCATTCCCTCTCCCAAACAAAGACAGAGATTGCAGATCATATTCTGAATTATTTTCAAAACCTAGGCCAAATATCTCACCAGCACAGTCTGTTCCCCTTCACATTATTATTCCCACTCTCACAGATTCTTTTATCTAATTCCCTTTCTCCCTGAAGTTTACACTGTCGTTCCAAACATTTTTCAACTGCATTTCTCTTCCCTCCTCTTAAATTCCCTATCTCTCATCAGCCATGTAAACCCCTTCTTCAAATATTGCTATTTTCTTTTAGAAAAATGACACTATGAATTCAGCACTAGAAAGTAATCTGTCCTACCTCTTCTCCTGTGCCAAAACAAGCCATTTTAGATCCCTTTTTTGTTTTTTTTAAAAAAATCCCAACCAAAGGCAAACCAAAACACACAATACAGCACTTTAGCAAAAAGTATATGAGCTTCCTGCTCCTAAAGGGAAAAAATGAAGTTCTTACTTTTGAATGCATTCATGCTTTCCCATGCAAATTCATACATCTGTCTGGGAGGTAAAGACGATTCAGGTTATCTACATTCGAAAGAATAGTTACATGAAGTTATTGCATAAAATGATTGATTTTCTAGCAACAGAACTTTTCTTCAAGGATAACATCAAAATTATTCTCATCTATGCAAAACACTTCTCATCTACATGAAAAAAGGCTCTTAATTTCCTCTATACTGAAAAAATGCTATTGTATTTTTCTCTTCACTGATGACTTAAGTATTTGGTTTCTTCCACTTTCTTTGGAAAATTTTTATTCTTAATAGATTTGGTCATTTGGCTACAGCTAAATGACTGTAGTAATGGCAGACAATCACAATCTTAGGCTACGCTATATATGATTAAAGTGTGCTCTAACTGAAAGCATTTACCATCTGGGGGCTACCCTTCCCATTTGTCTTTTCCCTGCATTTCCAGTTCTCCTTTCCTAACAAGGAGAATGACAAAAATCAGTATGGCTTTTTAACTGAGGGAATGACATTTTTAGCTCTGAGGCCTACGTGTAAATGTAAATTTCCAGCTGTTAGAACAAAGAAATAGCAAATGTGAGGCAGATGTTAATATATTACCCATTGTTGGTTATACAAGCAAAAATCAACTTTAAAAATCCCCCAGCTATTCCAGTAATGAAAGCTTACTTGCTTGGGCATTTACATAGACCTGTGCCTACAGAAATAAGATGTCACTAGTTTCTTGCAATCCGGAGTCTAGTCAAATCCACTGTGTTGTTTCTTCCTCTTCTGATATTAACAATCCGTAGGCTAGACCATACAGCCAATGGAATAATCTCCAGGTGTTTATTCTGCTTAGGGATTTGATGAATGCCCAAAAACCATGTAGGGTCTTTACTTCATAGAATCATAGTATCTGCAGGATTCTGTAGCCTATGCTATAGCACCATTTTTCAGGACCATATTCAGCACAAAAAGTTAAATTCCATGTTTGGTTTCTATCAAGTACCACTTGACCAAAAGTCTTCAAGCCCTTATGAAGCCAGTGTAGGCCAAGCAACTGCTTGGAGATCCCTAAGAACTCTGCTTTCCTTTGAATCCACCAACTGAAAAACCCACAGCATCTCTGTGAATGAAGGTGCTTCTTGCTGTATCTAGTATCTTTGTTGCCTCTACCACCTTCTAACCCTTGGAAACTTTTGAATTAACTGTCCTGGCAGAATCAACCCATCATAGCCAGAGGCATGGAGCAGCACAGAGCCTACTTATGGTTTAGACTCGCCTCCAGAGTCTTCAGCCTCTCTCTAGCTCTTACCATCTCACATCTCACCTCATTTCATGTCATCCCTCCCATGGATCTCAGATCTCCATGAATCCTGAAAGTCCTTCCTTCTGACGTTAATACAGCAGCGACTTCCGATTGCCTTGTGTCAGGCACATTTGTGTTTGCAATTCCTTTCACACTAGGCAATTCGTTAAGGGCTCTGTTTTGATTACCAAAATGTGTGAACACAATTTTGTATCTCATCTATACAGGGTCACTCTTATGTCAGCTCATTTTTGACTGTGACAGTCTTTTCCCATCCTAAAGGCAAAACAGTATTTACATTTGGTTAGTTAAAATATTTACATTGCACATTCGAATGATGCGTTTTCCCAGTGATAAGGCTCTCTGTGGTATTTCCTCCTGTACCTACTATGCAGCGGAAACAGATGATTAAGATGAATATTCCGGGTGTCTCTAAACAAGCAGATTAAGGAAACAAGCGGCACAGCTATACTATAATAACACTGCTGGAATTTCTAATATCCATGCAGGCTGTGCAATCTGCCTAGCACTGCATGAAAGCCTCTCTTTTAGGCCCCCAAATTGGAAGAGCTACACGATTTCCAGCCATCGTATTTCAAATCAATTCTTCATTCATTGACTGTTTATTTGTTCACTTGGTGCATGAGGTAGAGTAAAACCAACGGAAGGCGGTCATGGGAGAGGAGGTAAGGATGATGCTGTTTGCTGAACATCATAGAATCACAGAATGGTCAGAGTTGGAAGGGACCTTAAAGATCATCGAGTTCCAACCCCCCTGCCCTGGGCAGGGACACCTCCCAC
>JAOXJK010000012.1:130521611-130543389 GCA_025774025.1 Xenus cinereus
AGCCCCATCCAGCCTGGCCTTGAACCCCTCCAGGGATGGGGCAGCCACAGCTTCTCTGGGCAACCTGTTCCAGGCTCACAGGAAAGAATTTTTTCCTAATATCTAATCTAAATCTCCCCTCTTTCAGTTTAAAACCATTACCCCCCGTCCTGTCACTGCACTCCCTGACAAAGAGTCCCTCCCCATCTCTCCTGTAGCCCCTTCAGATACTGGAAGGCTGCTATGAGGTCTCCCCGGAGCCTTCTCTTCTCCAGGCTGAACAACCCCAGCTCCCTCAGCCTGCCTGCAGACAAAAGCCTTGAGAGCACCATGTCTGAAGCTGTGCAGAGATGATGGGGGCTGCCACCCAGCAGGAGAAGAGAGAAATGAAGCGGAGATGGAAAGGTGACACTAAAGCTGGCAGAGGAAGGCCGCAAAGGAGTATTTCTGGGAGCCAGAAAACACTCGTGACTCTTCTGTTTTAATTTAACACTTCCAAGTTGAATAAAAGACTACAAGTGATGCTGCACTGGGACCGGCTGCACCACGAGGTACAGTGGACACACAGCATGATCCTTTCCTCAAGAGGATGGTCTGAAGCTCACAGAAGAGAAAGAGCACGCATATAACACTTCACACAACACTGAAATTCACCATCATTTAAGACATATTATAATCTACACAGCAAACAATTTTGCTCATGTATTTGTCACTGCTGAACAATGAAGGACCACCATATGCAAGCCCTTCTGAGAAGAAATCGGATGCAGAGTGAAGCCACTTCTCACCTGAGATCTCCGTGGCAATGCCAAATTAGGAAAGAAGAGCTTACAAAACCGGGCTCTCAGCGTGGGTATTCCTTACCTTACACCACCATCCACGCGGGTCTTCATACAGGCTCTCCCAGTGAGGAACCAAAAGCGTCTGTGCTGAAAAAAAAGGATGAAGCACCAGTTAAGAAGAAGTTACCGCCAAGGCCCTGCCGGTGCTTACATCCACCACGGACGCTGCCGCGTCTTTTTGTTTACAGAAACATATACAATAGATGAAAGTTGACTGTGTAAGCAAAAGCTATCTATTTTAAATTGACCCTGGCTGCCTAGTGTCAAATACTCCGGAGGAAATGGGTTGTAAAAGTCACTGTATAAATGCGGCACGCAACATTTAGCAAAGGAACTTCAAGCGGGTAATTTTATGTGCGGGAGATGCAATTGCTCCACTTTCTTAAACTAACAGCAAATGAAACTTTGTGTTTGTCAGTTAAAACACAGCAGGAAAAATAAAGTAACAGGCTCTCCACCAGTGTAAGCCAGCGTATTCACAATGATATATGACCAATTTTGATTTAATGCAAAAGCATATTTATCCATGTATATTTTATTTTCTGACAAGACTGCCTACAGTAAAGCATCCACTGAAAAATAGGTATGAATTGCAACTCCTTTAATTATTCTGGTCCCCTTATTTTGCTTGTGTAGACAAGCTTTGAGTTGGGATTTCCATGCTTGCTGGTCCCTGACAGGTGCAAGAAAATAATTCAGGAGGTCTCATTCCCTAGGGTCTCACTTCTCTCTCTCCTGGAGGTAATGACCTCAGATACATCTCATTCGATAAATTAAAAAAAAAAAAACAAAACCAAAACAAGTCTAAATATGCCTATTATTACTTTAAAATGTCCTTCTTTACTGTAGCAGGTGTTGCCTGGAACGTGTCTCCCTGATAAGAAGGTCACTGTTAAGATGCTGATGTCCCAACAGCAGGATGTGTGGTCCAGCATCGTCCCTCTGGCATTTTCCCCCTGGGGAAAGCCTCCATGGGGGGAGCGTGGAGGCTCATTACCCGCCTGTCCGGTGCCACCGCTGAGCATCCCGAGGGTTGCTCACGTGGTTGGGGGGTGGCACGTGGGTTGGGGGGGTCTGACACGAAGGGGATGCCGTAACCCCCCAGGCAGAGGGCCGGGATAAATGCAGGTGCCGCGTTTGGAGCGAGCTGTTAGCAGCCTCGCGGTTTCCCACGGATAAACGTCCTTCCCTCCGTCCTTTCCATCCTTGCTCCCTGGCCCTGGGCACCTGGCAGCCACAGGGCTTGTAGCCCACCTGCCCTCGGCTGGCCGGCTAACGGAGCCCCGCCACTTTTGGCAGAGGGACACCCAGCAGGACGGGCAGCAGCTGCCACTGTCACTAACAGGATGTTTTCCAGAGTTTCTCCTCTAAGGCAATGTGTTTATTCTTCGAAACAGTTGCTCCCTAAAGACCAGAACCCAACAAGAGCACAAAAGCAGCGTGTGTCCTCCGGGGCCGCGAGGAGCCATGGGGCAAGCAGGAGGTAGGAGTTGTGGTCTCCCAAAGGACACACAACCAACATGTGCCAGGCTGGCAGGGAAGAGAGTCAAGTCCCGCAGCACACAAATGATATTCTCCTCCCCCCAAAACCTTTAGGGGGGAAGAAAAAAAAAAATCAACAAAAAATGCCCCAGTATCTTTCAAATGCCACTTGTGACATTAAAAGCCCCAGACCTGGAGTTGGGTCGGGGGGGTCCCTGCCACAGTTGAGCACATTCACCCCAAAAGCACCTCAACACGGGCACACAAAATGAACAAACAGCCGCAGCACCAAGGCAGGCACTTCTAAGACCATGTTCGTTATCATCCCCAAATAGCAGTACACACTCTCAAAAATATAGTTAACAATTAAAAGGGATGGACAGTGATAAGAACAGCAAAAGACTTAAAGAAGCGCTCAGACAAAATATGCCTTCGCTTTAAAACTAGAAAATAATAGTAATTTAAAAAGCACCAAAAATTGAAATAGTAAGCACTCAGGAGAAATATCTGCACAACAGCGTAAGATCTTTTTAGCACAGTCTGTGTAAGCTTTGTTACTACAAAGAGACTGAAAAAATAAATGCAACAACTTTTTTTCTTTCTGCTGAGGTGTGTGGAACAAATGTTAATATTTTACCACTGTGCAGGGTATTTCCTACCCCAGGGACTACTTGCCGTGGGGAGGAACTGTCTCTGGTAATAGGAAGAAGTATTTACCTTGCCTAATGGCTATATGTTAATGTATTTCTATTAGCAAAATCCATTTAATATTGCATATACGTAATAGCTTCTGGCGTAAAAAGAAAGCTGCAGAATGAAACTAAACGGTATTTTCTTCCTGTGATGGGAACACATATAGATTTTCTCATTACTAGTAATGTGAACTAAGCCCACATAAAAGGGGAACAGACAAACTTCGGAACCCCCCAGCTGCAGCACAACGCCACCCTGGAGCCCCGTTCTCCAAAGGAGCACGGCGGACTTCGCAACTTCTCCCCTGGGTCCTATCACCCATACTGCAATTAATAACCAAATTAACGGTGGTCGCTACCGCGTCGCTACTGTAAAGATAAAGCCCTTACCTTCGATCAGCAAGGACCCGCTGGCGTCGTGCCGCAGCCGGCAGGAGAAGCCCGTAGCGAGGGGCTCCGAAAACTGTCCCCCCCCGGGTCGTTAGGGCAGCTCTAGGAGTTTGTCCACCCCTGGCCCATTCCGTATGCGCGGCCACCCATCCCCACCTTCTCCGGCTGCCAAGGCGGCCGCAGCCCGTGAACAATGCCGCCTCTGTCAGCCCGCCGCACAGAGGCTGGCACAAAGACACGCTCCTGTGCAGCCCCACACTTTTTTTCCTTTCTTTTTTTTTTTTTTTTTTTTTTTTCCTTTTTTTATCCCCCCCCCTCCACCGGCCCCCGGTATGTATTTGTGATTAGCTGAAGCTTCCTTGGCGAGCAGGACGGTGTGGGCGCAGGACGGGCACCCCAGCGCCGGGAGGGGAGATGGGATCTGCGCCGACGGGAGGGCTCCCCGCCTCGACTCGCACATTTTTTGTTTCAGACCCCGGGGGTGGCTGCGTGAGCAAGCAGCCGAAAGAGGGGAGGAGTTATGCGAAATACAATTTTATGAGTTGGAGCCTTGTTTGTCTTTCCGGGAGCAGGACGGAGAGGCGAAATTGCAGGGCGATGAGGCAGCAGTGTGCCTTCTGCGTCCCACCTGCCACCACCTCCCCTTCCAAAACTGCCTCCCCTCCAAAGCTCCCCTCCCTGCTGAGGCGTTATCCCTGGGACGGAGCAGGGATGCGGGATGCGGGATGCGGGATGCGTTCTCGCACCACTCGGAAACCCCGCTCCGGAGACCCTCTGAGCACACCGTCCATCCGTGCCCTCCCCGCGGCACTGCCAGTGTGATTTTCAAGAAAGCACGATGCTTCACAGTCTTAATGAGCGACTGTAGGACGAGACAATGAATGACACCCTCGGCAGATGTTTACAGCTGTCACTAGGACGGGAGGAAGAAGGCAGCATTTTAAATCCCGGTTTTCTGCAAAACTCCCCATGGAAATCGGAGAGGCAAAGGAGAAAGCCTTTTTAAAATCAGACGCCTGTATTTTTTCTTGTTGTGAAAGGACTCTCGTGTGCAGGTTACACACATTCCACACAACTTCCAGTTTGTTTTTTTTCTGTCAGAAAACAAGAAGTGATCTGGCCTGGCTCCAGAGAAGTCGGTTCTGATGCCTGCTGAAACCAACTGGAATTTTATCATTTAACTCAAATATTCCCAAGCCAAGCTCCACGATAGCTGTTTTAGATTCCTCCACATTAATTATAGTTCCGATCTTCAAGGACTGCAGCCGAACAGAGCAGCAAGCAACAGTACGTTTCCTTCTAGAAGCAGACACCGAGGGACGCACAGCCCTGAGATGCAGCACAGCTATGAACTCAACCCAGGTCCCTGATGAGCCATCACGGTGTTACAATAATTTCCCACGCAATTAGTATTAATTGGTGACTTGCTGGCAATCCCCAGGGGCCCCATCTCACCCTTTTAACAGGTCCTGCCAGGTCAGGCTCGAGGATCATCAGTGGCTCCACTAGTGCCCCATCTCCCGCGGCTCTTTTTTGCTGTTAAATTTTTGGGGAACTGGCAAGGGTTATCTCGAGTAGCGAACAATCACAGCTATGCCACTTCAAATGAAGGCACGTGAGTTTGTAACACGAGGCAGTAAAATAAGAGGGAGAATTCTAGAGGGAATTTATAAACCCCTTTTTTTGGGAAAATAACTTGTTTCAAAGGATTTCACTGCAGCCAAACTGCAGCACTGCTTTTCAGGAGAATTAAGTGGCAGCGCCAGTGGATAGTAACAGCCCAGTAAACTCTGAATCTCACGCTCAAAATTAAGCTGAGAAAGGAGAGCTGTGAATGAGCAACCACCTCTTATAATTTTATTCTTTAATAATGGTTCTTAAGGAAACTTCTTCATTTTGTCTATTAATAAGATCCAGTTATTTGTCTTAAGTGCCTTGCCATACGGACTTAAGCAGGATCAAGATTGCTTTATACCAGCAGAGCCCCACAACAATGAATAAAATCAGATGTTCTTTGACAAAACATTGCAAATATCTAAAATATTTCAGAGTAGTTTCCCGGGTTTGTGTTACAGCTGACATATCTCAAATGTGATCTCTTTTTGCCCTGCAGAATTGCATAAGTAATCTCAAAAATTCGTATACTTCTACCCTTTTTAAAAAAAAAGTGCCGAGGCAATTATTCGGAATAAAAAAGATGCCCTAAAAGAGAACTGCAGGGAGGCCAGCTACCTACACCATTCAATAACTAGTAAAGGATGCCAACATCTAATGGTAAAATACATTAGGAAAGGCTTGTTGCTAGAGGCAAGCAGGATTACTTTAACTAAAACAGGTCAAGTATAATCAAGAGCAATGTCCGACAGGCCAGCTTTATTCCTCCTCCCTTTTCAGCCACTCCTGTTTCTAGTTCACATCAATCAGTGGTCCTCGGCATTACTCTGCTTGTACCATTTTCCTCCTTTACTGTGCAAATTTGGGAACTGCAACATAGCACCAATAGGCTGCCTAATGCAAAATGTCTCATACATGGCATACTTTGGCTCGGAGGCAGTCGAGAACATTAACGATGGTTCCTTCTCTTGGAAATCGTGGGTCTGGAGTGGAAGAGAGTGCTCCAGCCTGCCCTGTGCCATCGTCTCTAACAATTTACTACCTTAAGTAGATTCTACTTAAGGACTCTTAAGGTTTTACTTAGTATATGCAAACTCAAACGTGAAAACTAAAATTCATAGCATTTACATTGGTCAGCAGATGTATAGAAATTTATCATTTACAGACACATGGTTTATATGATAGAGGTAATCTATTTTTTCCTTTGAGATCCTTCTCTTTCTGGATCTTTGTGATCCTAATTGATTTTGATTTTTTAAAGTCCTTATTGTCTTTTTTCCCCCCACTTCTATGCCATGTAAAGATCCAGCCATTATTTTTTAGTGTTACATGAAAATGAATACTTTCAGACTAGTCTCATAATTATTTTAAAAGTACAGAAGATGGCCTCTTTCTCACTGCTGTAACCCCACAGTAATTCCATTAACTTCCACTATCTTTGGATGTACACTGTCCATCTGAGATGTCCCTCACCTCTATCTCACAAATCCTTAGCTCTCAAAGAGTAGAAAAACCACATAGATATTGCTCAGAGCAGTTCACGTAGCAAAAGAGTTTTGTCACTCAGTGGAGGGATGGATTAAGGAACCACAGAAAGAAAGTTTCACAGATCTTTCATTACACAAGAGGAAGGAGTGCAGTGTGCAGTCTGGCAGGGACAGCAAAGTACAGTATGTGTCTTTGGAGTTTTAGAATTATTAGATTTCTTAGTATGCTGCTACTCTCAAAAATCTGGCTTGCTCACAGGCTTTTACAACACACGTGCTTTCACACTCCCACTTTACATCTACAACGAAGAGGCAGAGGGATATAACACTCAGTTTTCAGAAGACTCAAGAGTTTCTTTCTCCAATGAAGAATGCCAAGACTTAGTCACTGCCACTCTAATACCCTGGTATCAAATTCAATCTTTACAATTATAAAGCAAACATCTTTATGTAAATTAGGAACACCTCTGTCCATACAGATAAGAGTTACACTTGAAAATTACTTCTCTAAATAGGTGTGACATCAAATCTTCAACTAGACAAAGAAAGATGTCTTCAGGCTGCAGCAGGTGGTAATGAAGCCTTAAACCTAGAGATCTTAGTTAAATTTGGATTAGCTGTTGATGAAAACCAATTTGATAACACTGATTCTAGATTTCCCTTAATTAGTGTTTTTCCAGTCAAACTTGTCACTGCTGTTCCTTCCTGCACTAACTCTGTAAGAGCATTACTTCCAGTGACAGTTTTATTTCTAGCACTGCAGGGCACGGGCACATGCATCTCATCAGGTCCTTCCACCTGCCTGAGCCCAGTGCTGGACTGTACCAGGTTCTCTCCATCTGCGGGAGATCCCAGGACTAAACACATAATCACACTTCATCAAGCATCACCTTTTGCTCTGGCTGGGAGCTCGTCAGTCCTGAGAAGTACTTGCAAATCTCCTGGGGATGCTGAAGACACACACACACGCTGGACTGCCTCCACTGCTGAAGAGAGCTCTATTTAATTTTGAGCTACTTATCTTACTGAAGTATTTCACTCGGACATAGATCTTTTGGGTCTCTGGTCTGTTCTCTGCTAAAAGCTAACTCAAGTGAAGACGTCACCTATACAAGTTACACAAGACATGTGGATTTTCATTTGGCCTATCTAGTGTGTGCCTAACACCCCTTCTCAGAGCACTCACCGAGATGTAAGGTGTACCAATGCAATCTAAATTTAATATTTTATAATACACAGATTAAAATAATTTTCTTAAATCCTTTTTTTATGAAGTTGGTTTGCAGCATTATAGTAAGTATGAATTATGAATACATTCAGCAAAGCATTTTTTTGGATGCCATTCACAAATTTCTTTCTCCTCTTTCCACCTTTCAGGTTAGTAGTGATAATGGAACTGAAACTTTCATCTCTGCTTCCAGTATTTATCAAGCTTTTGAGCACAGCTCTTTGGTGTCCATTTATAGTAACCAGAATTTCCAACTGTTTTTTCACTGAAATACTTGATAGATTTGGGCTTGCTTTGTCCAGACAAGACCTAATGCATTAAATCTGCTACAGTCAAGACTAAATACTTACATATGGTTTCCTAACGCTACTCATAAGACATGGATACAAATTTACTTCCTTCGACTTCAGCTTGCCTTTTATTCTTCCCTGCAGCTTCCTCTTTTTTATTAAAAATGAAGAAAGAAATCACATTATTAAGCTTGCATTTTTCACTCTTCCTAATCTTCAAGTATTTCCCAAATATTTATAAGGCCCAACTATTCTATGAGAAGATCTCTTTAGACCATTTAAAAGGGGCAAAGTCTTGAATGACCAGGGATTTTCTTTTTTGTTTAATCCTCTCCTGCATCCACTCACCTTTCCTATTTTCCACTCCTTAATTAAATTTCAGGTCAAAGCTCTTTCTGACTCACAACATTCAAATGCTTTCAGATTTGGTTAAAAAATCATGCAAATCCATCATCCTATATTGTCATAGCTAACCAGGAGAAACTCTCCTGAATTACTTGGGTATATAGACAAGATTTGATTATCTAAATCAAATTGCTAAACTCTAAATGCACAAGGGAATCATAATTTTTTTTCTTAATGTCAAATCAGATTAAAGTGTGCTCAAAATAATTGGCCAGACTATAGGATACCAGTGGGCAGAGGTTCTGGAAATGGAAGTGACACCATGATAATTGGCAAAACAGCCACCAGAAGATATAAGTCTGGTTAGGATTTGAGGATTTCATTTTGAGATTATAAATGCAAGAGACAGAGAATGACATCCTCCAGTCATGTGTTGACAAGTTGTGATAGAGCAGCTGAGAAGAAGGACACCCATGTCACTGCTGCATCACCAGCCACCACCGCTCTGCATCCTGCCTCCTATGGCTGACCTGCATCTCCAAGTCCTGATCCTGTCTGAATTATCCTGGTTTTGCTGCCAGGATTGGTGGCGTCATTATCATACTCAGCAAAAGCATAAGAGATATGCTGTTTGTACTCAGCAGATTGCATTTATATGAAAAGTAATTATTAAGAGGTCGTTTTTCTCTGCACAAGTAAGTATTTGCACAAGTCCTCTTACCAGAGCTACTGCTCTGCAGAAACTATTGAATGCCCATTTAAGTATTGAATCAGTGATAAAGATGTCAGTAGCATTTATTTATTCATAAAACCAGGGACATTTAAAAAAAAAAAAGAGAGAGAGAGAGAGAAAGGGAAACCATTCTTAGAAATTTTGATTCAACCACAGTGAACTGAGGTAGCCTTTAATACTGGAAGATTCATTTCAGGAAAAACTGGATGGGACTCAGACTGTCAGTTAACAGTTCTTGGGCTCTTTGATTTTCATCGCTATGTCCTTCACAGTGAAAACTGGTTTAAAAAGGAGGAAAAACAAGAAGAACAACTTTAATCCCCTTCAAAACATCAAGTTCGTTAATTACATCAAGCATTTTTAATACAACTAAGGCTGTTTGTGCTGTTCTCCTAATTACCCACAGGACAGAGCAGAGACCTGGCCGCTTGTGAACTTGCTTTGTGTGGCACTAGCCTGAAATCTAGCAATGTTACCCAAAGTTTGACTTATGTTACAGGTATAAAAGGGAAAAAAAAAAAACCAACAAACCAGCCTAAAGAAACTGCTGGCACCTCAAATTTATAGAGCTCACGGAGCAGATGAACAACAGATCAGTAGGAGAAGGCGTTTCCAGCTTCTCTCTGGTACTACAGTCTTGGGATTTTATGCTTTTGGTCTGGACTCCACACTACCTGTGAGAGATCGGACCTGGTTTTGTATCTAATATTATATTGTCCTTTGATACCTTGTTCTCCCTTGGAAAAACTCGCCACGGATGGATTTGCATCTATCTGGAAGCGTCACCCAACTTTGGTTCTTGAGGCTGGACTGAAAGAATTAATTAAAAAGGAAAATTAAAAGAAAATCTCACAACTGTCTGATAAAGCCAAGCTTATGCAAGGGTGCTGAGAAACTGGACCCAGCCCTTATTTTCAAGTACACTTTCAATTCCATGGCACATTTGAAGCAAACACGTCTCAGGGTGAAGTGGCCCAGTAAGCCAGAGGTGCCTGACCACCATGGGAGCTCTCTAAAAGCTCTTTTTTTTTGTTAAATTGAGCAGCTAGAAATACACTTGAACTATTTAGAGAAGTTTCAGTCCAGAAATGCTCATCCCCCTGCAGAAAGCCACCGAAGCTGAACATTCAAGCCCTTTTCCACTTGCTTCCAACATCAGTATTTAATGTGGGAAGTGCAAAAATTAAAATAAACCAAATTCTTCCAGTTCCTTCCTTCTAATATCCGCTCATAAAAGTTTTGCCCTGATCACACAGCATAGCTATGACAGAAGCTAGTTGTGGTTATGTTTCTGTTTTTTATAATAAATTTTTTTATATAAATATATATAATAATAGTGTATATATATATAAATATAAATATATACTTTTATATATAAAGTTTTTATAACTCGTAACAACATCATGAAAACTATCTTGAGCACCTCAACTATCAAATCAAGATTGACTCTCAAGAGTCAATCCCAGCCAGCAAGAAGGAGCTCAGCTTTTGGCGTGCTCCACTCCAGCAGACTTTGATATATGAAAGTATCTGCAATGGAGACTTTACCCTCTAATTATTAAGTAAGTCTCTACAGGACTACGGCTCAATACAGCAGGTGATGCCAAATGGAAGCTGCTGAGACAGACCACCACCACCGCCAAGCCTTAGTCTACCATGATGTCATTTTAGTGGATGAGTTTTGCAGCTACCTACTGTTTGTGTGCCACCACCTACTGTCTTCCCAGCATGCAGCCCTCCCACCAGCGCTCTTCCAGTCTTGCTTTTTCCCAGTCACTCTCTGAAGCCTCCATTGATTTGGGCATTTCCTGGTGTCCATATCTGGGGTTGTACATCCATTACTCCCTACAAATGCAATCTGCAACATCAGCCTGGAGAAAAGGAGACCTTCTCGCTCTCTACAACTCCCCGAAAGGAGGGTGTAGCCAGGGGGGGTCGGTCTCTTCTCCTGAGTCACAGGCGATGGGACAAGAGGAAATGGCCTCAAGTTGCACCAGTGGAGGTTTGGATTGGATATTAGGAACAATTTTTACATGGAAAGGGTTATTAAGCATTGGAATGGGCTACCTAGGGAAGTGGTTGAGGCACCATCCCTGGAGGTGTTCAAAAGACAGGTTGACATAGTGCTTAGTGACACGGTTTAGTGATGGTTTTTATCAGAGTTAGGTTGATGGTTGGACTCGATGATCTTAAATGTCCCTTCCAACCTGGAAAATTCTATGATTCCTCCTGTGTGTGGGAGGCAGCAGACAGAGTGGATTGATGGAGAGACTGCATCACTGCTCCAACCAGAGCCTGGACAAGGAGGATTTCCCAGAACGTTTGTATGTCTCTTCCTTTGGAAAATAACCTTTTAAATCACTCTGCCAGCAGCAACTGAACATGACACTTAAAGGATTTTGTAATAGCTCGTGGATGACAAGATTTTTTTTAATCTTTGAATGTGATCTCTGTCATTTTTACGTAAGTTGCTGAGACAGCCAACAGGTTAGCAGAACCCTACCACCTTCAGACTCTGTGCTGGACAAAATACACTGGGCAAGACAGTAAACAGTATTAGCTATGCCAACTTACTGAACTGGGAGAGATGCTAGCATAAAACCCTGAAACAGAGATCCAAGGAGGGACTTGTTTAATCAAGCAAGCTTCGCCAGAAGATGAAATTGCACAGCGCAGATGATGCCATTAACCTACCTTTGGGAAAAAACCCCACACTTAGACAAATCCTGAAATTCTTGTTCAGTATTTGCATCAAATCCATGGGAATTGCATGGGCTTCAGCATGTGTTTTCTCCCACACCAAAGCAGCCAGATGGACAGACAGGGATGTGAGAAAAACATTTTCTGTCAAGCCTAAGGGGAGATGAACAAGTAAAAAAAGCCCCCACGTACATCCATCCTCCCACCCCGAGCACGCACACCCGCCCTGTGCTCCGTGCCTGGCTTTCCCAGAGCACTGAGAAAGCAGTGGGAGGGCAGCCAGCGGGGAGCACTCCTGCCAGCACCTCCGCCACACTTGGGAAGCATTCCTGGGGTGCTCTGTGCCGTGTTGGAGTGGGGAACAAGACTGGGGCTCCCCACCTCCACCGCCCTGCCACCCAGTATGGCCCCGGGAAGAGAGGTCGCCCTGTTTCACAGCTGTCAGTTGCTGCAACACGGAAGGTGGCTTTCTATAAATAGTTGCTTTTCTGCTAAAATTCACCTTCCCCTGCTTCCATTACGGCTTTTCTCCTTGTTCATGCCCATTCCTCCCTCTCTGCAAAGAAGGCTCCCGAGCAGTCGCAGCCAGCTGTGAGCTTCCCCACGGGAACGCCGACTGCATCCTGAGATGCTCCCGATGCCTCCAAGACATCGCCGACAGCCCTGCCGTGCCGCAGAGCATCTCAGCTTCAGGCAAGACCACTTGCCGCTGCTGTGGGAATCCACACGGTAAAGTGCTCCTCAACTCACAGCTGGGGACACGAGCGTGCTTTGCACACTGCAAGCAAGAGAAACATTTCCTTTGAAATCAGCGGGGCAGAGGAAACAAATTAATCACGCGAGATGTTTAGGAAAGCCTCACCTCTCCTGAAGTGTTTCAGCAATAATGTTCAACAAATGGTAATTGTGCCCTCCCTGCCTTTGCTTTTACTGTCTGAGGAGGGGAAAGACAAAATATTACTTCTCTTTTTTTCCCATCACTTTCAAAATCAGATTTTCAGGGTGGCTGTTTGTGTCCTCTCTGTACTGGACACCAGAAGTCACAGGCAAAGCCTGAATCTTTGCTCAGAGAGATCTCCCAGGAAGACCAGCTTGGAAAGCAGCCCCTGGGAAACCCATGCTTATTCCCTGCCACTGCAAACATCACAGCTGATAATCCCAATCAGGCAATTAATGTGGGTCTCCTTATTTTTTTACTTTCCTAATTTTATGGAACATAGAGAAAATAAACTCAAATAAGGGCAGGTTATCTCATGTGTATAGCCCCTCGAAACAAAACCAGAGGCAGTAAGAATGTAAAGTACCAGCCACACACAGACCTTCTCCAAGAGATTCTATTAGCACAGAGACGTAACTGAGCTACTGGATATGCCTTAAAAAAATTGCAGGTCTGAGACACTCTGAGAAATTACCTTGCCTCTCTTTATGAAGCTGCTTTTTTCAGTGGGGTTTTGGGTGTGTGGGGTGTTTGGTTTGTTTTAGTTCTAGGGTGGGTTTTTTAGCTTCAAATTTTCACTAATTCCAAATCTTGATTTAAAAAAACCACACAACCCCCCTCAAAACTTATTTTGCTTGTGTTTCATGATCTTATGACCAAGAAAAGCTCCATGCAAATATATGAATAAGTAAGGCAGTCATTTTAGATATTTGCTCATTTAAATAGAAGGCAACTCTTTGCATGAATTTAACATTGTCAGCAAGCATAGGAGGTGTCAAATGCTTTGGCCTTTTCATTGTTTCTTACTGATACAATAATAATTGCGAATAGCTCCTTTTTTAAAAAGTAAAACACTCACAGTGCTATTTGGGTTCTTTGTAACAATATTTAACATAGGTGAGGGCATAAAAGGATAAGCAGCTGAAGTCATGCCTCCAGATAAAGTACGTATCTGTCACCCAATATAACCGCATGGACAAAACCACTTTCAAGGGACAGAAAGACAAGACAAGTTAAGGGCTGCTGTTACCTGTGGCCAACCCTCTCCGACTTCTGTTTCCATTCTTCGTCCACCTCTTTGCTGCGGCCACATGCCTGTCCTTGCCCCGCTGGCTGCTCCATCCCTCTCCTGCCGGCAGCATCAGAAGTACCACTCGCAGCACTGGATATCGCCTACTCGATTCATCACTGAATCAACATGACATAAATCCCCCAGGCACAGCAAAGCAACACTACGTTAATGCGTCAGCTACACTGCAAGAACATCTCTCAAAATGCCTAGAAAATTGTTTCAGATGACCACGGCTTTGTTCTTGCTGCACAGACACCCGCCTGCTTAGGGTGACGCTTTTATAGGAATTGTTTTAACTGCATTCTGTCCCATGCAAGCACGCAGCCAAAAAAATTTAAACCCTGCTCTTGATATAGTCTTTTCCAATACAGATGGAGTGCACAGGAACCATTTATCCTTCGCATTTTTATTTTCGGCTTTATCATTGCCATTTCCTCAAGACCCCTTGTCATGTCTCATTCTCATTTTGGCGCTAGCCCTGTGAGAGTTACACGTGTGGTTGTTTTGACCCAGGAACATCCTCCCATCCTCAGTTCCACCTTAATGTAAAAAGACAAAAGCAAAAGGCCGACCCCTCTGTGTGATTTTATGTTCTTACTTATAGTGCCTAAAGGGTGGATGAACATGTGAAAACAACACAGAGCCTCACACGTGCAACATAAAGGATTTCTATTGCTGTGGAGACCTTATCTTCTGTGTTTTCCTGACTCTACAGTAAATTAGAGACACTTCTGCACAGTGAAAATTAGCCAGGAAGTTTGCCTTGCAAACAATTCCCTTTAAAAACGCCTTGTAAGGGACCACTTGGCAGCATTAAACTTTTTGTCTCTTAAACATGCAATTCTCTACTGAAAGCAGATAATGTGAAACAAAATAGCAGAAAATGAAGTGGTTTAAGATTATACACAGTCAGTTGGGCTTTCTCTAAAGAAACATTACACGGACCCTTTACAGCTTGCAAAGCTGAGTTTCTCGAAGCCAAAAGAGGCAGTGTGGTTAACGGCAGGCTCGTGTCAAAGGACAGCAGCAGGATCCTGCACGATGGGTTTGCATTGCAACTGCACTAATACCCATGTCACATAAAAAGGCAGGAGCGATAAATGGGAAATGAATGGGAAGATTAATTCCTGGTGGCTTTTATAGCTAACAGCCGTACCACCAGGGCAGCAACACCAGTCGGGAAGTTTTGCTCCCCATGGCTAGGTTGGTTCCTGCTCTGAACTGGGACCTTGACTCTGCGACGTCGCAAGCAGCAGATGCTACAGATGCTTCAGAGAACTGAATGTGGAAAATACAGAAGGATGCAGCACTCTCCTTGTTCCTTGAGGAGACCTGATCCTGGCCACTGGACCAGCCTATCATTTCTCCATCATCAGTGCGGAAACACTTCCTGCAGGCTCGCGCTCCTCGGAGTGTTGCAGGAGGTTTTGGCAGCTGGGAAAGAGAAAGATGGGGATCTTCAAGCCTCTGGAAAGATAGAGGCAACTCAGGATAAGCAGGTTAGATGGGTGTCTGTGCTGTATCGACACGCAGTGAGATCAATGTGGCTAGGCTGGATGGCCACCCGAGGTTCACCAGGCTGGAGCTCTATGTCCAGAAGCCTTTCAGACACAGTTTAGGAAAAAGTGCCCTGAAGCAAGATTTAATATCTTTCCATTGGAACAAAAGGTCAGAAACCTCAAGATAACCTTGCACCAGCTTCCTTTCTCCAGTGAGATCCAGCTTCTGTCTGGCAAATGCTCAGGAGCTACACAAGGCCAAAGCTTTAGCGCTCTCTCACGGAGCCTGCATTGGGAATCTTAAAGCAATGGGATGCTGAGTTCAAATAATCTCATTCATGGCTTTAGCTTTTGAAAGAAGCAAAAATAAAAACAAAGAAATGACACTCGTGATGCTTGCAATCACTGCCAAAAAGCAGAATCTCCCATATGAGCTGAAAAACTAAATATATAACATATGAGTTTCAAAGTGTAGGTGAAATCAGAGCGAAGATGTGTCTTACAACAAAGCTATGAAAGGAATAGTAAATAGAACTGGCAAAAACACTGGTGTATTTTAAAGAAATAAACCCAATAAAAATTATTTAAATCAAAACTACTTAGACTTAGCTATAAGTATGAAAAGAAATACACTCGTCAGGAAAAAAATAAAGTAGTATGGACCTGACTATGCTAAGATAAAGCCACATGAAACTGTGTGCATGCTGAGAAAGACGGTTTGCCTTTTTTTTTAAAAAAAAATAGCACAGCTTCCCATCTGCTTGTGGACAGCAAACAGAAGTCCCAAGGCCCTGATCCATACCAGAAACCTCCACGCTCACTCTGGTCTCCCAGAGCACAACCACACCAAGCTTCAGCTCTCATCTGTCGCTGGAAATGCGTCTGAGTACATTTTGTGTCCAAGCTCTGTGTGGAGAGGTGCTGGACCCTTGAGGAGCCCCCAAGCCTCTACAGACAGATGCTCAGCCTCTACAGTTCAGAAGCTCCGGCACCCAAAGTAAAGGACCCTTTAATTTTGGAACTGAGCTCCCTTAGGGGCTTAACACAACCGTCCACGCTGGCTGCAGAAGTTAATGTCTCTCCTGGGTGTGACACCCCGGCAAGGAGCATCGTGGACAGGCAGTGGCATTGCTGCCGTCCCCAGGCAGTGCCTCGGGAGCCAGGCTGCCCTCCTCGGGCCACCTTGGACCACAACGGAGGGCTGGCTGGAGGAGAAAAGCCAGGAAATACAGTGATACTGAGACAAGAGATGTTCCTCACTTCCCTTCCACACAAGGGAAGACCTGGACCTTTTTGAGCCAAATCAGTGCTTTTCAATTTTTTTATCCTCTCGCCCCTGGGCACAGATACTGGGAGCCCTTCCAGGCTGAGCAGGCCACTGCTGCATCAACAGCCATAGAGGAGATCCTGAAGAAAGTTCATTTGTTTTCCAGCATTATTACAGTTAATTGGAAACATCTGCTACAAATATCTGTATGCCAGAAGCATCCCAAGCTACTAGGCAGTCTCTGCAGGAATACCCACTCTGTCTTTAGTGGATAGGTTTTGCCACCGGCATCTTTATTGTCAAAGAAAAGACACCATAAGACTAATCGTCCAAACGCACAGTTTAAATTGTCTCTGCTCGTTTTCACACAAAGTAGTAACATATGTTGTGCTGTCACAGCTGTGA
This sequence comes from Xenus cinereus, assembly GCA_025774025.1. Classification (NCBI taxonomy): domain Eukaryota; kingdom Metazoa; phylum Chordata; class Aves; order Charadriiformes; family Scolopacidae; genus Xenus; species Xenus cinereus. Next base: position 130,538,574 of record JAOXJK010000012.1, read on the forward strand.
AAGATATTTTCATCTCCTCGTTTGGCTTTTAAATGCTTTCTTGCAGTGAACCAGGTCATGGAGTTTTGGGAACACTGCTCCCCTCTGACACCCAGTAGCATCCTTAACCTAATTCAGAGCTGCAGGAAGAATATTCAAGTACATGCAATTAACATTTTACATTTGTATTGAGATTAATGTCAATATATTACATTAATGTAAGCACATTAATTAATGTAATGTGAACGTTAAAAATTTGTGTAAGTATTTATGTGAATAAAGGGTAATTATTTGAATGTCTAGCGGAAAAAAGTTCCTGTGGGGATAGAAGACAGCCTAAGTATGAAGTCTTTGCAAATCCCAATAAATACATTCATTGAGACCTACTGAACATCTGGGCTGGAACTTACAACACAGGATTTCTAAACAGGTTGTCAAAAATAATGAAAAATTTAAGTGCAGACTGGACTTTCTAAATATTATTAGCCCTCTGTCTGACTCTCCTGTAATTTTCTTTTTAATAGGCTGAAATGTGAGACACAACCACTTTTAGCAAAACAAAACTGTCAAAATTATGAATAATGAAAGAAAATCAGAATGTCAATTTTTTTTTTTTTTTTTAGGGAAAGTGATGAACAAAAACATTCATATGTGGTTATATCTCTAATCTTTAATGAAGTTAGACCAAACCAGACAGTATCTATACTATGGAGCTTGCCCACAACAGCTGGACACTTCTTACTGACTGTACAAGGCAGCATGATGGAAAAAATTGTTTAAAAAGGTAAAGAGTAATAACTCAGAACTTCCAAAGACATCTTTGAAGCAGGTGCTCCTCCCTAAGATGCCAGACAAGGAAACTTTATTCACAGAGAAAAAAAAAAGCTGAGATTTTGAGCCTGATTTTTTAAAAAATAAATTGCCATGGGTAAGATTTTCACGCAGATGGTCATTATGAATTCTAATCTCAAACCAGATTAGAAACATATTTTCCTTTTACACGAAAAGCAGAAATCAACCTTCTGTAATATAATCTTTTTAGATCCTCTCCCACCCCAAGGGTAAGAACAGCCACAGATTTCTCATTTAACAGTGTGGGAATGGACATTTCTGTGTCGACACCATTAAGAAGTTCCAAATCATGCTGAAGGAACTTGCACTCATTGACAGAAAAAATGAACTGTGAAAAGCAGAAGATCACGTAATGTCTGGATACATACTTTCATTTGGGAGAATCACGATGCCGATAGTAATAACACAAAAATAGTAAGGCCTCTGACTGAAAGAGCAAGTATTCCCTTATTCCCTGGAACAGCAGAGTTCCCACACGACATTATAACTGCAGCAATATTTAGGATGTGAACTTCTGGGCTGGTTTTCTTAATGTTGAGCAAGGAGTTTATGAGGACCATCATCCCTTCATCTCTCATGTTTCAACAAGGTAATTTGTATTTCTTTCTGCTTTCCTCACAAAGAAGCTGGCAACAATTAGCACTTGTACTAAATTCAAGAGATACTAAGTGAATAAACCCTTGAACCTTGTCGCTCAAGTTAAATACTGGTTAAATAGTATTCTTGAACCCTCACCGTACAGCTACAGAAAAATTAATAAAGCTGCTCTACAATTTTAAGGCATTGATGAGAAAATTATCTAGTGAAGTGTACAGTTCCTGAGCACATTCATAGGTCTTGAAGCCACAAAAAATAAAATTACGCCCTATCACTCATTTGGTCTATGAAACAGCTTTGTCTCAGAGAAGCGGTAGGTTTGGTGGCCCATGCCACAGCTTCCTCTGTCCCCCTGGGGAAAGCTGTACTCACACGAAGGCAGGAGATGTAGTATTTTTATTGGTATAGACCAGAACTAGATGAAGGAAAGAAAGGGGAAAAATCGCACATTTTTGTTTGTAGCACCAAATCACTCTCAATTCTCACATTTGTTGGCTTGCCATGCTTGCACGTCTGACACAAAAGACAATCTTACTCTCAGAGAAGAGTAAATCAGCAAGAAAATTCTTGGAATAACAACAGTGAAATATGTCCCACACTTGCCTAAAAATGCGTATTTAACCTGCTTTAGCCATGAAAATTTGATTAATGCGTTTAATGCATTTGGAAGAAATAGACACTCATGTCAAGGGTAAACAATGTAAAGATGGAAACTGGGGGAGAATCATCTTAAGAAAAAAATGAAGCAGATGCTTCAGGATACAACCCCATTAAGGATAACCATCCTTATGGCTGATCTAAAAAGCAAGCTTCACGTGCCCCAGGTAGAATAAACCACCATCTCCACTCTTTCCTTGCATGGCAGTTAAGGAAACACAAGCATTAGCATATGAATGGATGAAACAAATGTCCAATTTTCCTGTGAAATCTTAACTTCTGCTTTTTGAAGATTAGGGAGAACAGAAATCGCGACGCACGCTTTCTCCTGAAATCCACAGAGCCCTACAAACCTCAGAGGACCACACACAAGGAGGGAAGACGAGCACTGACAAGAGTGGAGAAGAAACAGCACCAGGGGTTACCTGAGCATAACAAGTGTGGTCCTGACACAGAGCTGCCACCCCCGGGGCCTGCCCATTCAATGTACTGCTGGGGCCAGCAAACCACCCACTACGTCCTCCTCTTGCACCCAAGCTCCCTCTTTCACATGTCCAAGGTCCTCTGCCAATGGCAGTGTTTAAGCAGCAGAGAAGCCATGAGAGCCCTGATGGCATCTAAGGGTACCTATATGCCTGCTTTTGGCAGCACATGCGACTGGAAGGTGGCACAGCAAAGGTGGAACTTACCTGTAGCGTGCCTGGAGTGGGAAGTCAACATGATCAAAGAGTCCATTTAAGAGCCCCAGCCTGCCTTTGGGAAGGCAATCAGGTAAACACGTGATGCAGCACTTAGTGCGCTGCCTCAGGGCTTAGGTCTCTCTCATCTCCTGCGTCTTAGCTACCTAAACCTCACCCCAACCCCAAACCTCCCTGTGACTGATGGGAATCTTCCCATCTAATGCCTGCCTGCCTGATTTCAACCCACTTCCACAGGGGAACTTCTACAGGTGGTGAAGTCTCCACCCTTGGAGATATTCCAAAGCCATCTGGACGTGGTCCTGGGCAACCGGCTCGAGGTGGCTCTGCCTGAGCAGGGCGGGTGGACCAGATGACCTCCAGACGTCCCTTCCCACATCATCCCTCCTGTGATTCTGTGAAACTGCTGGAGTTTCCTTCACAGCACGAGTGGTCTTCCAAGAGGGAAATCTATGTGCTGTAGGAAGAAGATTTTCTATTTCTCTGCAGGCAGGTCAATATTTAGGTTGTGCTCATTTGCAGTGATCACTGAATATCAAAAAAGGAGCAGAAACTCAGCACATTCCCACAACAGCAAAGGACCTGGGAGGAGAGGATGCAACTGACACCCCTTCAGCAGATGCAGAATTTTCGGTCTCTCAAGTGTTCCCCTTTCCTGCTGTGCCGCAGCTGCACGCACAGGAACACATCATCTTTTACACCGCCCACAGCGCACAGACACATACGCCACCGGGGAACGCTTCAAGCACACGGAAGCAGCTTGCAATTTAATTAAAACATTCACACAGAGAGAGGCACGTGCACATCCCATTCCTCAAGAGAAACACTTTAAATAAATACGGGAGCACAGGACTGCTCCCGAGTCCCTTCCATCAACTGAAGAAACTCCATCCTAGAGCAGCTCTTTATTATTATCTCTGCTGCACCAAGAAAAGGCTGTTCATGACAACTGGGGACTGTCTTTTATCGCCTGGCCTTGTTTCACCCATGGTCCGTTTACTTCCATATTGCCCACTCTGTAATTTCCGTAATTAAAATTTAGCTCTTTTCACTCCCTAGTGTTTACTCTCCTCCTGTATATTTACCATCCTGAAGACAGGAGTACCTCAGTCTCCACTTTATTATCTGAACAAGCCAAGGTTTTTACAGTGCCTTCTGGCACAACTCATGACCCGTTGTGTGCCCCTCGATTGTCCTGACAGCCCCTCTGTGGGCCTGCTCCAGGTTGAACTTGTCTTTCTTTCATGTGAACGGTACACACTCTTCCCGCTGTGCTTTGTCAACACCGCAAAATATGTTGTTAACACCTTCTTTCCCTGCTAGAAATACCTCACCCACTATTCTCTTGGCATGCATTTATGGGAACTCAACCTGGCCATTAATATAAGGGACAAAAAAAAAAGTTTCTATAAATATGTCAACAAAAAGAGAGTCAGGGAGAATGTCCATCCCTTACTGGCTGCGGGGGGAAACATCGCGACCAAGGACAAGGAGAAGGCTGAGATGCTTAATGCCTTCTTTGCCTCTGTCTTTAATAGTCAGACCAGCTACCCCCAGGGTATTCAGCCTCCTGGGCTGGAAGATAAGGATGGAGAGCAGAACAACCCCCCCATAATCCAGGAGGAAGTAGTCAATGATTTGCTTATGCACCTGGACACGCATGAGTCTATGGGGCCGGATGGGATTCACCCAAGGGTGCTCAGGGAGCTGCCGGGAGAGCTCACCAAGCCTCTCTGCATTATCTATCAACAATCCTGGTCAACAGGAGAGGTACCAGACGACTGGAGGGTGGCCAATGTGACACCCATCTACAAGAAGGGCCAGAAGGAGGATCCGGGAAACTCTAGGCCTGTCAGCCTGACCTCGGTACCAGGAAAGATCATGGAGAGGATCATCTTGAGTGAGCTCTCACGGCTAGTGCAGGGCAGGCCAGGGATCAGGGCCAGCCAGCATGGGTTTATGAAAGGGAGGTCCTGCTTAACCAACTTGATCTCTTTCTATGACCATGTGACCCGCTTTCTCGATGAGGGGAA
>JAOXJK010000012.1:130544102-130558365 GCA_025774025.1 Xenus cinereus
GTAGAGTAGGGTGGATGGTTGGACTCGATGATCCCAAGGGTCTCTTCCAACCTAAATGATTCTGTGATTCTGTGATCACCAGAGTCTGGAAACGAAACAAAGGCTTGTCTCATTGACATGTCCCTGCATTAACATTAACTTCAACTAATGGCTTTAAATGTTTTTGGCCATCAACTGTGGAACTCCGCTGCATGTTCCACTGTACACTAGCCCCCAACCTAATTAGCAGCACTGCAAATATTCTAGATAACTACTAATATTATGCTCAAAGATGTAATTAAGATTGTGTATGTATGCAGATACATTGGAAGAAAAGAGAACAAACTTCCAGCTCCAACTGGTATCTTTATTAACTCATTCTCAGTGGCAGTGTCATACACAGGGTTAACGTGAGGTTAATGTATACCCCACTGTGACCTTTCAGACTGAATTTAATTGCATCCCTACCAAGGATATAGAAAATTGATAAGGTGCGTGCTGATTGATTTTCTTCCTTGCAGACCACAAGACCTCATTTCAACAAAACCTTGCTGTTAAATTTTCAGCACAATTGAAAAAGAGTTTCAAATGATATACATTTGATTACATACATTGATATATATATACAATCTGATTTTTGAAACTTATATCAAAGACTCTCCATCATAAACCGCAAAATCTCCACTTACCCTCTCTACTGCATACAGCATTATCCTTCAGTTGTTAGCGTGCCTGAAGTGTGCGTATAACACCGTCAGAGCCTTGCTGTCAAGTGTTAAAGAGCACTTCTAGGCATTTTGCCCCTGTAATCTTTAGGGACTTCAGTAACTACAAGTCAGGGGAAAATCAAAGTAAAAAGAAAATGCAGGTCATCATGACCCTAATTGTAGAATAATCTTATGGTAGACACTTCCTCTAAATATGCACAACACATTTAGGTTCTACAAGAAGTTCACTGGCCATACTTTAGTAAAGCTGGGACAAGGATCTTTGTGAACATACCAGTGCACAGGGAACTATTTGAACTAGGAAATTTTGCCAGAATATTTTAAACACTGTGAAAGCTGTATAAAATATGATATGTCTCATTATAGAAGGTTTTATTCTAAGCTCTAGCTTCTTTTCTTTGATGCCAGCTTAGACTTTTTGCTAATTTTTTGTTATTCTTTTAAATATAATTATTTGGTGATATTTTCAGATATTCAACAGTATCAGACACTACACTCTGCACTAAAAATGCTCATGGGGAACTTTGAGATACATGCTCATTGAAAGCAGATTCCACTTGCAGCGGATGAAAGTAAAAGCCAGTCACACTGGGGTTTCCAGGTTTTTTTAAGGAGGTTATGGCAGGCACATTTTGTTATTAATGTATAGGGGTTTTAGCTATTGCACTCATCATCACGGTCAGAACAACTCATCTACATTAAAGCACTGAAAAGCACTGGGCACAGCTGAACTGCCACTTGGATCAGTTGCATTCAGAGGAACAGAAACTTGGATGAGTCCCAAATTATGGTAGACCTAACGTCTCATTTGCCAGCAAATCATTTGTAGCGGGAATGACTTTAAATGACAACACTAAAATTAAATTTGTCCCATGTTTAACATGCCCATTAAAAAGAAATCCTTCAATGCCACTCACTGAGGCTCAGAGGTGGATAGACAAAATGACCAGGTGGTTGGCCACAGCCCACCCTCAGCAGTATCCCTGACTCAGACCACCTGCAATGGCTGCGGAGTCAAGGCTGAACCTACTCACTCCAAAATTCACCTTTACAGCTACGCTGCTTTCATGAGTCTCTGATGCATGGAGATGCTGGGAGTGCCATGAGGAGCCTCAGAAAACCAAACTCTGGGTAGACCGGGATAGTCCGACCTACGTCAGTTTTTGTTGCTTTACTGAGACTCAACTTTGATTTCCCAGCAAGGCTGCACCCGAAGCAGTGCTGGACCCTCCTGCAACCTTCAGGCACCTTCAGCTTCCCTTGGACGACCCTCAAGAAACGAAGCACATTGGCAGCAGCAAACTGGGGTGGATTTGGGGCTGGGTGAGTTTCACAGAGCTTTGAGCGAGGAGTCAGTGCTGCAACAAAGCAATCTTCTGAGAGCCCATTGTGAATCTAAATTCCCAGTTTCTCGTTTAATTCATTAGAATGGAAGCTCAGTGTGAATGACTCCATTAAGGCAGAGGCAGAATTAGCCTCATCACACATGCAGCAGCATATGTCTCTTTCAACATGCACTGCAAAACAGATACCAAATGGAAAACAGATGATTTTGAGCTTCCTATTCTGTCTACTGGTAAAGAAAACATTCTCAAAACCCGGTATATCTTCATGTAAATTACTACATTGCAAAGATAAATATCAAAGTTATGTGAGATGCTAGATAAGTAAAAAGGCTTAAAAGAACAAGGAAGAAATAAAAACACCTACAAAATCTCCAAAGACAAAAAACAAACAACAGTTTATTTGTGTTCCCAGGAAAGCTTAAAGCCAAACATTAGCATTTTCTTTTGGAGGCAACTTTCTGCATATTGAGAACCAGCTTAAATAAACGGCTGCCTTTTCTTCTTAGAATATTTGGGCAGTCTGCATATTTTTTTCTCCTTTGAGAAAATAAACATGAAAACCAATGCAGGAATAACACCACACAGGAGCAGTGCAGAAGAAATTAAAAAACCTTGTTATAATTATAAATGAGACCTTGGGCCAGGCAGAAATGCGTATGAAATGCTGTCAGGTGGGAGTGTTTGTGAGCCATCCTTCAGGAACAACAATTGCAGAAATACACCCTTGTCATCTTCTTGTTGATCTCCTTTCCCCATCCTTCATGAATTTTATATGGCTTTTCATTTTTATTCCCATACTTCTCTCTTAATCTTGCTTTAGCACATCCTCTGCTAGATCCCAGGGCTCTTTTGTACTCCAAAAACCTCAGTGGAGGATTTGCTGGTATCTAACATGAGAGGCTGAGAGGCTCCAGTCAGCTTTAGGCAGCAGCCCTGGAGGGGAAGTACTTTTCCTTCTTTGCTAGATAGTAAACATCCTTCTTCCACTGGGCAAACAAATTATCTTATGTTATTTGTAAAGACACTCAAGTAATATTCTTGTTTACCTTTATAAAGGTCTTTATGCTATCTCTAGTCTAGCTGAGGGAAGCGAGCCCACGGTGTTGCAGCTAACGTATGGTGAGCAGAAGGAAGAGCCTGCGCAACGGCGATCTGCCCCCGGAGAAGTCCGCGTACGGGAAGATACAGAAACCATCACTCTGAAGTCTGAGTTTGGGCTAAGACAGCAAGCAGCAAAATGGATCTCAAGACAATAAGTGCCTTTGATGAGCAACTTCATTTTACTCATCAACTTGGCAGAAACATGGTTTTCTGCCTCCAGGGAAGGGTGCAACATGTACTCATTAATGACTGTTTATACAGATCAACACTACTGCTGTGTTAATTCCCCCTCCCCCCACCTTACATGAGATATTTCATGATCAAAGTATTGAAATCAACACAGCCAAAGCAACATTACTTGAGCAGTCAAGTTAAGCACATGCACGTCTGAAGGATCAGATCTTAATGAGGTTTTTGGGGTTGTTTTTTGGCACAAATACAACAAACACTTCAACACAAATATAACTCTGCCCATGCAAAGTGAAGGGCTCTGTTCATGTAATTAGCATCTACAAGCACAAGTATTTGTTTATAAGAATCAAACAAATCATTAAATATTTATTGGACTGTTTTCATAAATAGACTTACTAGTTCTGAAATAGCTGCTTTCTTAAACTGCATGACCAACACGTAATATGTTAGCCTTCACTTATCAGCTTTCATTGAAAAGAATCCTGCGAATCTGACAACTTCATTAAAACCAGGGGGTGGTTTCATGCAGGGGGTGCATGAAATGCAATACACCCAAGTCACAGGTGACAGGACAAGAGGAAATGACCTCAAGTTGCACCAGGAGAGGTTTAGATTGGATATCAGGAAAAACTTTTACACTGAAAGGGTTTTGAAGCATTGGAATGGGCTGCCCAGGGAAGCGGTTGAGGCACCATCCCTGGCAGTATTTAAAAGATGGGTAGAGATAGTCCTTAGAGACATGGTTTAGTGATGGATTTTGTCAGTGTTAGGTTGATGGTTGGACTAGATGATCTGAAAGGTGCCTTCCAACCCAGTCAATTCTATGATTCTAAGTGAAAACCAGGGTACTGCCATTCCAGTCAATATGGCTGTAGATAAACTTGGTCATCACAACCTCAGCTGATGTGTGTGAGTGTATACCTTAGAGAACATAAAGCCTGTTAAATCATTGGGTCCTTCTGAAAATGAAAACACATCCACAGTGCACCCAGGTTAGTTTAAACTACCAAAGCTGGCTCTAAATTTATCAAACTTGCTTTCAGACTGAAGGCAACTGAAATATTTTACAGTAACATGTCACTTCCTAAGGAAGCTGTCGTTAGCAATATTTCCCAGATATGGGTTAATATTTTCAGATGAGTAGACAGAGCAGGAGATACGTGTTCCTGACCAAAAGCCACCGACTGTCTGCATTAAACATTTGTCCAGGATGTGTCAGACAAGAGACCCGAGGCTGGGCTCTTGGTGCAAAGTGCCTGGCCAAAATACACTTGGGTCCTCTAGGATGAATTTCTTGCCATGCCGTTTCATTAATGTTTCCAAAAGCCCCAGTTTTGCTTCTGTATGAAAAAAACCCCAAGTTTCAAATCTAGCATTTTGCACTAAAATAAATGTGGCATTTTGACCCGTCACACAGACAAGCACCCAGGCTTCCAGTGCATCTCCCGAACTACCAATGCACAGCAGAAGCTTAATATGAACTTTTCATAACGTTCAACATCAAAGCTTACTTATCTCCTTCAAACTCCTATTAGTATCTGCCATAGCTTAGATTACTTTTTCTTTTTCTGTGCATTTCCCACATTCAGAACCATTTTTGACTTACTTCTGACATCAATAAGCTCCATGAGGAACACGGCGACTGACATGGCAAAACCAAACCTAACACAAAGGGTCTCTAATATATCCTGCAACGTTTTCAGAAACAGACAGTAACTAAAGAAACATCCTGGAAATAATAGAGGCAATAAATAGAAGCTATGTGAATATTTATTTTTATTTTCAAGATGACTCCTGAAATTACGAGATCAATTTGGCTTTGTTTTTCTCTCATCACTTTTCCATCCTGTCAGAAGGCAGTGCAAAAACACTGTAATCAATACTGTCTTGTTAGGCTGGATTAATAGATTTATGTTAATTGCAGCCACCTACATAAAAATACTCCTTAGCATTCTTCTTCCATAGGGCTTCTACTGAGGATGAAGTTCAGAACACACAGATAAAGTGAAAATAAATGTTTTTTTTTCTGAGAAAACTTACCTTGTAGCAGGCTTTCGGCAGATCTCATGAAGGGGTCTGATTGCTTCCAATGGCTTTGATCTCGCTATCATGCAGCGGCTCCTGATTGAAACAAGTGACTTCAAGGGGAGGGAATGGGGATCACTCAGCTCAGAAAGGGTCTTCTCACATCTGACATGCTTTTTTGTACTTTATTTACTTTCAGGCTGGACTGAAATATCAAATCTCTGCAAGCTCCAGCTAATGGGATGGGAGTTATCAGCTCCCTCAAAGGTTCACGCTTCCCGGCTGCAGACAGGACAGCAGGATCCCTGCTCCCACCAAGACCGTTGCTGAGTCTGGGGGATCCTGAAATTCATCTTGGTTCTGCGAGGAACACCCGACGGCGAAATACTAGAAAGGTAACTAGCCAGCATATCGCTTTCAACTTCCTAGAAGAAAAAGCCTTAGCCTTAGCATTTGCCGTTTCTTTCAACAGCATGAACTAAACCCCGATAAGCATCAAGTGATGAATGAGTTGTTTGTCCTGGCTAAGCGCTGAGCTTAGATCATGGGATAGAAGCTAACAAGAAAAAACATTGAAAATGCAGCACCTGTTGACATTTTCCAACATGCACTGACCTTTCCAGCACCATTACCTTTGGCCCTGCAGCACAATTGCATAGTTTCAGTTTTACCTATTGATAAGATCCTCATTATCTGAATCCTATCAAAATCTTTACACTTTTAGTGAAAGCGGAGAAAAAGACGTTACTGAAAAAAGGACCATCTGAAAAAAGGTGTCAGTTCAGTGACACCAGAAAGCCCCCCTTGTTGCTGCTGGGGTTAATTGTTCACACCACCAGACTGTAAGTACAGCACAGAGACTGACTATTAACGTGAGGACAACTCCTGTGACAGTAGTAGGTAGCTAACGAGCACCAAATCCAACATTCAAGGACAGAATATAGAAAATGAATCTTGTAACCTGCAAACCAGAAATCATTTCATGATATATGAGAAGAGTCCAAGATAATTTATCACTCAGAACACAAAACCCCGTATTCTCCCTTTTTTAACTCACTTTATGAGGTCAGAATAATTAGTTTTATTTCTAGCAAACCTCTTGCCTTCACTTCCCCTCCTCCATTTAAATTTGCTTAATATGCAAAGGTAATACATTTTATTGAAGAAATAAGGAAGATCTGCATCATGTCACGTCTGATTCAGAACTCAGTTGACTCCCCACCAGCTGGAATCTATTATTTGATTAAAAATGCTGTTGTGCCAGCTGCCTGCAGCACATTTCACTACTCTGACTCCTGGTGGAATTAAATCCATACTGAAAATGTAGTCTAGCATGAATCAATCTCTTCTCAACGTTAATGCATACCTGGAAAATAAAAGCATTGAAAAGGGAGCCCAGCCCTCCTAGACCTGGCCACCCCAATCTCTAACACAGAAGGCGCTCAGTGGGGAAGAACTTAAAACTTCGCATATTATAACACAGCAATTTCATAAGGAAATGTCCTAATGATATACTCAGGTTTGTTTTTAAGAGTGATCTCTCTTACCATAAAAACAAACCAAACTCTTCTTCCAACAGAGCCAGTCCTGAAATAAAAGACAGTTGCTGAGTTTAAAGAATTAAAAGCTCTTATATCTCACTGATAATGGTGAAGTATTTACCAGCAGAAGGTAATTATTAGGGAATGTGCCCAGAGCAAAGAATAATTTATAGTTAAGTCTGTTACTGCTAATTTGGTTAGAATGAGAGTGTGTCAGGCAAAAAGCCCATTTAATTCGAGGGGGATTTCTGCCTAATGTGGACTGCAGGAGTATATGCCAAGAGTATATGCTGTGAATAAGCACTGAAAATGTTGCTCAGCCAGCTTCCTGCAGCACAAGAACGTTAAAAGCTTTAAGGCAATAATTTGCAAAGGCATGCTTAAAAGCCCTCTAAATAGAAACATAGCGATGGTATATCGATCAGAGTGACTCTTCCCATTTTCTTTTTCAGTTATCTCAAAGCAAGTTGCAGACTACAGCTTCACTAGCTCTGAAAAAAGTCCATCCCAAGTTTATATTCAATGGGATGTTTGCATCTTTCTTTGTTCAACGGATGGCCATAAAATATGTTTAAAAGTTTTGATGATTTCGAACAAGGTACATACAGACATAAGAACATGCAGAGGTAAGGCTGAAAGCCCAAGCCCACCAAGCCTGGTGGTGTCAAGACAGAGAGTGCTCAATACTTTCTTTAGAAAACTAGGTACATGCTATGTGGATATTTCACTGATTAAACTGATTAACATTAGTCAATCTAAATTCCCAAGTAGGAGTTAAGTTATGCCATGTATAAAATATCTGGAAGACAATATAGCAGGTTTTAGTCACAGTACTGAACATAATTGAGGGGTCAAGTCACTGCTGAGCCAAGCCTACACCATCTGATGGTTGCTTAAACTGAATGGATGGTCTGTGGTTTTTTAATTATTTATGTTATCAGATCCACTATATGACTTCCCCAATAAGCAAGAAATACATTATTTCATATATTTTTAGAGACTAAGCTTTGTAGATTTTGACTTTTCAACTTACAACTTCTTTCACACCAGCAAAAAATGTTATAGTGTAGCCCCGTCTATGTATGTTCAAGCATTGATTAGAAATTAATTACGCATGCACATACCAACATCCTGCAAATACAGAAGACATGTAAATAATCTTTATGTACTTCTATTCGCTAACTTTTCTGGCAGCATATGCCAGCAACCCCAATCCACCATCATTAATTAATTCTCCGTGCCAAAGGTGTGAAGTACCTGGATCTCCCACAGTACCTGCTTTACTGAGAGAGCGCAATGGCTCACCTAAAGACATCACAAAGAGGATTTACACCACTGAAAATGAAGTTTAGTTTATCCTCGGTATATGCTGCTTGTCTCACAAGTATCACAGACAGTGACACCTAAAATCACGATGTTCCTATACGCCACAAACAGCCATACACTGAGATTCAGCACCGTTTCAGGAAGGGAACACCACCAAGCCCTGTATAATAAGAGTACGACGCCCAGATTTGCCAAAAGAGACGTTGTAAAATAGATTCAATGGCAATTACAATATTCCTATCCCAAATGGTAGCTGAAACTTTATCCCACCCTATTCTGCCATGTATTGTGTGTAGGCCCTATATTTCAATAAAAGGAAGCAAATGCTTTTAACAGCGCACTGGAGAGTTTTTATGAGATATGAGAACTACAGGAAGACTATTGTCCCTTAGTAAACATTTGTTGACTAAATGTGCCATTCCAATTAACATAATCCTTATTGAAATGATAAAAGATACTGATGTTTAACTTAAATTTAAGAAAATTACTCAGTAGTAACAGCAGTAAGGTATTTTATGTAAAAAAAAAATCTTCAATTATTTGCATGTATTATAATATTTTCTTTTAATAGTACTGATGTAAAAATCCTCCATGCACACATGTTGTAGGTATGGAGGAACCTTTCATGGACCCAGCCAGGTCTGCCCAGGCTGATGCTCTCCTAACAGCAGTGGCCACCTAGGCTCAGCCAAGCGCCACGGCAGTGTGCTGAGCGGGCAACTCCACCTGCAACAAAACACACCCTGCCCCAAAAGCACAGCTCCCAACACCTCTGGTCCTGCCTCTGCCTGTCCTCGTGGTCCAGGCACACACCGTGCCCTCATGTGAAAGACGATGGTCTAGACAGTAGGGGCACGTGAACACAAGTGTTCGGGGAGGCTTCGATATTGCTGATTTTCTGAGTACTGCCAGCCCACGGGATTGTGCTGCCTTTGTTCCATAATCTAGAAGGCATGAACTCACTGTGGCAGGAGACCTGAGGAAGCGTTATGATTAAACTGGTGATACAGGTTCTGGCAAAGAGCTCCTGTGGACGCTTAGGAAAACACTGAGCAAACCCCCCGTCCGTACTCAAACCTCCCGTCCCACAAGCTCCTGACCTGCAGCAGGGCTGAACATACACCTGCAAATGGAAGTGCTCAGAGACCTGATGTTAACTAATAAGTAACACCACGAGCCCTTACCAAAAAAGATACCTGTATTTCATCTCAGACTTTCAAAATTAATAGAAACATTTTAAGAACATTCCATATTAAGGGCATATGCCTGCATTTTTCACCATTGCCATATGATAACAACATTCATTTTCCTCACACAGTGCTGTGAAAAAGCCTATGAAAGTTGTGAAGCACTGAGCCATCACAGTTATTTTCTCTTCCTTCTGTCATGGTAGCATCTAGGAGTCCCCGGCCAGGACACAGGCACGCTGGAGGCTGTTCTCAGAGAGAACAAAAAAGACGGTTCTTTCCTCTGCGAGTCATATTTTAAACATCAAAAAAAAAGGAGGCCAGTAAGTGGGTATGTATGGTTGGCAGGAACAAGGAGGAAACAAAGAGATAGCATCAGTCAACACAAGAGGCAGTGGCTGTAACACACTGTTAACCTACTGGTGGTTTGTTTTTTTCGGGAATTATGGCTGAAGAGATTTTAAGAAGGGATTTACAAGGGGAAAATGGGGTTAAGCCTGTTGATGTCTGCCCACAGCTCATCCTTAACTTTGGCAGTAAACAACGAATAAAGCCCACAGATGCTGGTTTGGATACAGAGCAGGTCAGTGATGAAGCTGGTATTGCAGGTGAACTGGAGGGATGTGTGGATGGATGTGCCAGAAAGGCGTTGGATATGAAATCAGGCTGCTGCCTATTACTATTATTGTAGAGAAATAGATGAATATTACAGAAACACTCACAAGAGAACAAATTTATTTTTACAGCAGGTTTGAACAAGGTAAAAGCTACACAAGCTATATGTGGAGCATGCTTGGCAGTGGCCTGAGGGGTTGGTTGTTTTCAGGAGTTACTATCTTCTGACTCGTAAAATATCTGTATGCAACAGTTGGAAACTTCTGTGTTCCATGATTTATTTGGTCTTCTATAAATTGATGCACATAAGTACCTGCTATTTAATTCTGTTAGAAAATGTTTCAGATAATATTTTCCCTGTCATCTCCTTCGCTCAGCAATTTTACAAAGTTAAGAGCGCAGAGGCATCTGGGGTCCATTTGAACTCAGCAACAAACCCTGGTCTTAAAAAAAAACATCTGCCTTTCAGTAGCTGACAGTCTCAACAGCAGTGCTGCCTCTTATCCAACTGACCTGTGAGACGGACTAGTATCTACCAACCTCCTTCTGAGCCTCTGGAAATACCTGAAAGGCAGTGGGTAACATTAGCTTGCTAAGGTATCACTGTCCTAAATAACTGTGAGCTGAAAGAGCACATTGAGCCCCAGCATCCTGGTATCAAGAACACTGCACCCAGTACAGCCCAGTTAATGGTCCGTAGTGAGCGACCCTGCGGAGCAGAGCCTGGCTCAGGGAGAGCAGCACTGCTTTCCAGACTCCACTGGCTACCACGATGACACCTTCACTAACTCCAAGGGAGATGCCGTGCTCATATGAGGACCCAGATGGATGCTCAGAAGTAACTCAACGTGCATGTTGCAGCCTGAAGCCGAATTCCACCCCACAACTGAGTACCTATGCTCCCTTCACACTATAGCATCCTATAAGGCTCCTATAAGATGCAACTTACCGTACAATATAATAAGCCTCCTAAATAAGTTAAATGGGCCATGTCCTAAACATGGCTCCTTCCCTCCTCTGACTAGAGGGAGACCTCGGGTGACCAGCTCTGGTGTAGACCTCCTCTGTCTGAGTGTCCCGAAGAGCACTCCAGGCTGGTGAAGCAGAAAATGTGTGTATCCATGTTTTAGTGCTTTATCTGGGGCAGGGTATTCTTCTGCTGTCAAAAGTAGAGAGTTATGTTCCTGACAACAGGAATGACAGAACTCAATTAAGAAAATAGAGTTCAGAGAGGCAGAGAGATGCAGTTGAGCTCTGGCTGAACAAACCTTATTAATTGGCTGGCCACCAGCTATCTAAATAGATTAGAAGAATTATTATCACAGCTCTAGTTTAACAGTTTGGAAAAGTGACATTTAAAGTTGCTTCTTAATGTACAGACATCCTTAAAGCTATGCAGTAAATTTGTTATTTAAAACCTACTTGTAAATACATGGTAACTCTTGTTAATTAACGTCAGCATCCAAAAGAATTGGCAAGAGCAAATCAAAATACATCAATTTTTGAGAAATGAAGTAATTTCATGAATTCATGTTCTCATCAGATAGTAACCATAAAAAATATGCCTATTGCAAATGTACTACAGCCCAGAAAAATGTCATTTTTACTACACTTTCTTCAGAGCGAGTCAAAAGAAATTAGATTTTCAAGTCCTTGAAAGACAGGCATATGAAAACACTGTAGTGCTTCCCCAATGCCATCTTCATATGTCAGAACACTACATATGAAAATTCACACATTTGATTTCCCAGAGATACCAATGAGGTATCACAGTTTCCCCTTCTTTTTAAAGACCGCTTCCTGGGGAAAAAAAAAAAAAAAAAAAAAGTGCATGCTTCAGGCACTCTTACTTATTCTGGGTGGACGCAGATTATGCTGTCCCAGTCGAGTGATTTAAAATTGCATTTATTGTGATGTTACGTGATTGAAGAGGTCAAAGCCTTCCCTGGGGACAACAACTATAAGGTGTTCTGCAAACCAATTTAAGGAATATGTATTAACTCCTTCGCTATAGGAGGTTAACATGTGCTTGGTTTCACTGTAAATAACATGATCTTCTTAATAACCAAGAGAAAGACAGTAATTCTCATATCAACAGAGTAGAAACGAATTATTTTCTTACATTGCCCCTCCCCCCTCAAAATATGCAAAGCAAATTTTGAAATTCCCATCCCTGTGTATCAAAGAACATTCAGGTTCAAAGTCAAATACTAGAAAGTCAAGAAATGCCAGAACAAATTTAGTTCAGCTCCCTTGTGTTTATACATTAAGATGAAATATTTAATTACGTGATGACGTGCTATTTTTTTGACTGCATTATCTGTGATTTAAATAACAAGAAACAAATTCCATAGTGCATAGTTCCATATCCATATTCAGATGTCTAGCTCATTTCAACTATAGTACTTCAATAATTGGAGTTACTTATCTTGCTGAGTGAAGTATAAGGTCAGACAAAAATTTTCCTAATACCACCTATGAATTTGGTTTATTTTTTTTCAGTAGACAAAACATTTTTGGAAATAAAATGTATCTTCTACCAGCAAATACTGCTTGATAGTATGCTGTGATCTGATTTCGAATGAAGAAAACCAGAAGAAATCTTCTTTTGCCTAATTCTTTTCAAACGGGTCTATCACAATGACCAGCTTATCAAAATTTCAACTCACATTCTAAAAATACCAGCTATTTATTAATCTACTGTACAGACATGAGTCTAACACTCAATTAGAGAAAGTGTCTATGAATCATGCACATTTTAGGAATATACGGCTCTGAATAACACTCAGCTTTTAAATATTTATTGATAAAAATATCTCACTTCCAACAGAAATCTAGATACAAATGTACAAATTAGGGCTAGAGCAGCAAGCCTGCTTTATGGCTGAGGTGTCTGGGCTTGGCTAGCTGCCTTCTCTGCCTTTTTTCACCTTGGCTCTGATAATTGGAATAAAAATGAATGAAAATTCAGGCCTGCAGTTTTAATAGTAACTATTTGTTATTTAAATTTCCTTTTCCACACTGAACGATAGCAAGAACATGTGCTCAGAATTAAAAGGCTGCTCTTTAGCATCAGCACATTGATTTCTTGGGGTCCTTGCAAAGCTTTTCACATTGTTTCTGGACTACAGCTCTACACCCCTCTGACTGCCTGTCAGACATCATTTCTGCTTTATGAATAAATAATAAGATGCCCAGGGGAAATGTTGCGCTAAGACAAAAAAATCAATACGCGTCTAGCACGTGTGAGGCAGTTGATCAGCTGAAGTCTGTCTCAAATATGTGGAGTAATTTTAATAACAAAACAAATGCTTTCTAAACGGAGCTTAAAGGAGGGTTATCAAGAAAGCACTACCATGATGCTACTGCATATCCTATTTGAAGAAGAATAATATTGTCCTCTTAAAATGTGAATAGATATTCTGATTGCAAAGCAAATACTTATCTACAAATTTCAAATATTCGTATTACAGAGATACAGTAGCAACAGATTTTTTACTCTGCTCCTCTTGGAGTAGTTGTTTTGGTGCACATCTGCATAGTAAGGTTGTTAGTACCACTGACTTATTTTTCATTTAAAAAACATCTTCCAAAAGTGCCTCTCCCTCTTTTTTTTTTTTTTTTTTTTTTCCAGAGGGCCTGGGATCAAAAGTGAAACAAAAGCAGGGCAAATTAATCATTCATGCAGCTCTGTAATCACCTTAGTCATTCCTGCAGCGTAAGCCTATTTTTGCTGTCAGTGTGTTTTGGCCGCCTGCTATCTGCCACCGTAGCCCCACAGAGGCCAACACGCTGCCAGAGTATTTAAATTGCTCCAATTCTACGAGACGGGTCTATACAAAATGACCTTAACCCCTGCTGGGAGGTGGGTCTTTACATTACGTCTGGGAAGGGTGGGTTTTGTCGAAGGCGCCCTAGAGTGAGCAGTACAGGTAGGAATCGCTGCTTGCTTGCTCTCTGCACTTACCGAAGGTGGTCCTGCTCAAGCATAACTCCTACACCTCCTTCTTCCCACGTCCATGTCCTCCAGCTCCAGGAAAGCCTACACTGTGCCAGGTACCAGCACTCAGCCCCTGTGTTTCCTGAAACAAAAGCTCTCGAAAACTAAAATAGCTTAGAGAGGAGATATTGTTTTATTCGACGTCAGGTGCCAGGTGGAAATGCACAAATCCAGCACACCTTACCAGGGACATTCACCCATTATTTATACACAAAAGATTCTC
>JAOXJK010000012.1:130563708-130581386 GCA_025774025.1 Xenus cinereus
CCCCCACCCTACTGTTGTAGTCTACTAAAAATAAAGCAGCGCAAGCTCCTGGAGAACTGTTGCTTAGCTGCATTCTCAATTATCACAATGCTGGCCTTACTCATTCAGTGTCAAGGTCAAAGCAATTGTTTCTTTACTTTAATGATGAAGTATCCTGTTTATAAAAATCTTATCTGTTTCCTACTTGGTAAAAATATTGCACATTTCAGTCAATCATTGCTGGCTAGTCCTCCAGAGAGAAAGTGTGAGAACATAACCGGTAGTGTTAATCTTTGCCCTTAACAGAGGGCTTTTTTCCCAACTCCACCCAGAATGGCAATTGCCTCACACTGACACACAGGCAACCAATTATACCAACGTTTCTTTCCTTCTTTGCTGCAGCCAGACAAGAACAGCAGAAATGCATTAGTTGTATATTTATTCTTGTTCTTCCCCCCATCCAATGAAAAGCATAAGTAAAGTGGCATTTTTTAATTACCGTGCACCTCTAAGTCAGCGTCACGGAAAAGCTAATGCAGAGAAGGAATTTCCCCATCAGTTTTAAAATATGAGAAGTTTTTGGTTCCTCTTTGCCTTTGAGGTGTTCAGCTGCAAAGACTGCGATTCTCCCCGGGCTAGTCCAGGCTGCTGAATATTTCATAGCCCCTGAGAAATGCAGCTGTAATCAACTTGCAAATAATGAAATGGGCAGTGATAACAGAGCAGAGGTAAAGTGAGCCATTAGAAAGCGTCAGTGCTTTGGCTGCTGCTGCAGTCTTGCTGCAACAATTTATCAGGTTATTTGACAAAATAATAATGCTATCAACTACGAAATCAAAATTAATGTTATGCCAAAAAAAAAAAAATCAGGAAGTGTCTCAGGTGGCCAACATGAAGAGCAAAAAGAAAAAAACCAGAAAGAGTGCCAAAGGAAGCACGTTCAAGACTGAAACTCCATTAAATAATCACATGCCAATTACACACAGACATTTTAGAGTATTAATAGAAATGTAAGTTTACAAAAGTTACTTAAGGCATGAGAAGTTTTATAAGTATTAAAATAAAACAATGAAACTATTTAAGAAGCAGTAAACATGTTTATTTTAATCAAAGCTTGTAGAGCAACCCAGCTGCTGTCCTAACTTCTTTGTAACAGGATCTTGAGGTTTGACATTTGGAACCTCAGATGTTGACAGTGTCCTCTCCATATTGTTTCGTGCTGGCAAGCACCGAAAGACAGCAAAAAACCAACAGTGAGATGACTATAATGGCATTTCCTGAAGATATGACATAAGCTATGATTAAGAATTTCATGTTGAAAACCAGGATTAAGCAAGAGGCAAAATGAAACAGGCAGTGATAGGATGGATAGCAAGATGCACTTCCCTGGAGGGGTTCAAGGCCAGGCTGGATGGGGCTTTGCACAACCTGGTCTAGCAGGAGGTGTCCCTGCCCAGGGCAGCGGGGTTGGAACTCAAATATCTTTAGGGTCCCTTCCAACCCAAAGGATTCTATGATTCTGCGTACCTATGAACTATGCAGGGAAACTACACAGAAAGTAAATCTTCATCTCACTTTAGAAACTCTGCCCAAAACCCAACTGTTCCTGATTTGCCTCAGTTTTCTGAAGAACAAAGGCTACTGGTAAAAGGGGCAGGTTCATACATAATGACCCATATAGATGGACAGTGAGACACCCTACATGAGTATTTCCTATCAACAAGGATGACTTCTACACATCTTGATGAATTTGGACAGAGGTGACTCAGACCACTAACTCTCTACCCTGAGCTGGGATGATACATGCGGTTAAATTGGGAAAGCCCCAGTCTGCATGTAGGAAAGGGCTACCTCAAATGACTTTCTCCTAAACTCCTCCAGGGCAAGGGGAGTGGTGACTGAGGCATATATGCTCTCACAGGCATGGCTTTTGATAACCTCATGATCTGCCGTCTATCATTAGCACAGGTGAATTCCACTGCACAGCCGGTGTCTAGACTGTAAAATATTAGACTAGTTCAGCTACCAGGAACCTACAACAATCATCAACTCCAACTTCCTGACCACTTCAGGGCTGACAAAAAGTTAAAGCATGTTATTAAGGGCATTGTACAAATGCCTCTTAAACACTGACGGGCTTGGGGCACCAATGACCTTCCTAGGAAGCCTCCTCCAGGCTTTGACCACCCTCTCTGTAAAGAAATGCTTCCTAATATCCAGTCTGAACCTCCCTTGACACAGCTTTGAACCATTCCCATGTGTCCTGTCACTGGATCCCAAGGAGAAGAGATCAGCACCTCCCTTTCCACGTCGCTCCTCAGGATGTTGTAGAGACCAATGCTCCTCAGCCTCCATTTCTCCAAACCAGACAAGCCCAAAGTCCTTAGCCATTCCTCATAAGGAAGGCATTCCTTCCACCCCTTTCACCAGCAAACAGCTGCTCAAAGCAACTGTATTTCATGTGACTCAATATGATGTGCAACCGTGGGGAAAAGCAGATGAGAAACCAGCACAGGCTGAAGAATAACCATAGTGCTCCAGTTTCAGCTGGAATGCAGCCATCCCCAAAAAGTGCCTTGTGGCAGGTGGATCCTCCTCCTATGGACTAGAACATGCTCCAGTGCAGAAAAGTGTAGAGACTGCCTTCCTCAGCCCATGTTTCCCCAGGCACCAGAGAAAACCCCTCTGAACCACGATTCCCATGGCTGCAGAGTCTTCTCTTGTTCTCCCTCTGAGCAAGGACTGACACGCATAGCTGTTTTCTGATGGTTACATGCAGGTAACATGCCACAGTGGTAGGCAGTTCACAGAAGGCTGACATTGGCTCCATCAGTTAACTTCTCATGCTCACAAGAATAAGCTGAATCCTAGAAATTAAAGGAAGACGAGGATGCAGGGCTGCTGGTAAGTTCACACACAACACTGTATGTTGCAGTGGGAAGTCTTGACAGAAGTGTGAGGTTGCAGTATCCCTCAGTGGGATGCTGCAAACCTGTGCAAGCACAAAGCCAACAGACGTAGGAAATCAAAATTGCTACACTCTTTGAAAAAGAACCTCTGCATTCAGGGAAGACTTCAATTAATGTCAGCCTAATCATCTTTTAGATGTTTCAAAAAGTATTTCATAGAAACTCCAAGAATCCAAGCACAATGTAAAAGAAATATTAATGAAGTTGATAAACACATCCTTTTCCTTTGATCCCTTTGTACTTGCTATGTTCTCTACAAGGTACTCTGTATTTTTATTTTGCTCCTCACCAGCAACAGATAGAGAAGGTGGATAAGGTGCCAAAAAAAAATAAAAATCTGGTATACACATGTTCAGTGCAGCAGGGGGAAATCAGCTCTCTCTAACACCCTGGAAACATCACCTATCACTCTGAAAGAAAGTGGTATCTCGGGGTGATACTGCACTGGAGTAATTCCCATGCTTTGATAATCCTAGTGTTATCTTCCATCTGCCAGAGAAGAGATCACACTGATGGACCTTCCAGCTAGATGGAGTCACCAAAAATTCTCTTCATCTATCAGAAAGCTCAGACATAACTGAGATGCCCTCGTTCATATTCTCCTGCTCTCCCTTCTGCAAATACCCAAAGATAAATTATGCAGACAAACTCAGATTTAGACCTTAAATGTCACAGCCAAATCTTACTCAGTTCATTTTTCCTTTTTCTTTTTTTCCCCAGCATGAAAAATTATTCTTATTAACTCACCGGGGATCATGTCTTCCTTTTACTGTCTCAGAAAAAGTACAACATGACAGACAGACCTTGCACAATATAAGGCTGGCAGAACTGCTCTCCGAGTCTACCCATTAAAAATCCAAAATTCTATTTCAACAATTGTGAATTTTCTGCAGTACCACCAAGCCGCTTCTGGATATCAGCATCCCAGTCCGACCCTTCTATAAAACGGGAAGGCTGTGGTGATACAGGCTGCTGTAATTTGTTAAGTGTCTTTTTTTTATGATTTACATATAGAGAATTAGTCTTGGAGCAAGGATGATTAGGAGCTAGATATTAAATAATAAATAAATATACACACATGCACGCAGTCCTGCCATCAAGAGACTTCTAAACAATGTTCAACTCCAAAGTGGGGCTCTCACCCCCCAGCTGACTCTTACAAGCCACCAAGGCAGGCAGCAGTTCACAGCATCTCCTGCCCGTTGGGCAACTGACTCTGCTGGGAGCCTTGTAAAATTTGCAGAATCATATAAAATCTTCCCAATACTACATAGTTGCCAACATGTTGAAGAAAAAGGACTTGGAGGACTGTAATGGCATTTCCTGATGATAAGTACCAGAGGTGAGGCTGGCAGCAATGCTGCTTATTACAGCTGTCTGGCATTTCCCCCTTTCCAGAGCCACTTTCAACTGTTAAAAAATGCAGCCTCTTGCTAAATGGCATTTTGGGCATCTCTATTATAACCATGCACACGTTGCTGAAAATAAAGCCAAACAAAAGTACTTTTCACTGGCCAAGTTAAAAGGTCTTGGCATCCTTTTTCTTTGAGAAGCTCTACTATTTTCACTCTTTGAAGCAGCGACTCGACATGACCTAGGCAAAAACTTTACGTCTGAGTGATGCTTTTTACTGCCTTCTGAAATGGGAAAGGCATAATCCTATGAAAAAAAGGAACAAGAGTAAGGAAGCAGGAGAAAAGTAAGAAAAAGGGAGAAACTGGGACTGCGAGTTATGTGAGGAAGATGATGGATGAGCATAGGCAAGGAAATTTGGCCGGGGAGCCAGAGAGAAAAGAAGGCTGAAGGAGAGTGAGAGAGTAGCAACAAAGGAAGGTGACAGAGTCAGTGGCTCTAAGCAAAAGCTAAAGAGGAAAAAAAACATGAGTGAAAAAAGAGAGTGAGATCAGGAACTATTTGGATGAGAACAGGGTGAGCTGAGACCCATCCAACAGGCAGCTGGTACAAAGGGAGACCAGCATTGGCTCGGCAGAGACAGGAGGACACAGAGCTGAGGCTGCAGTAAAAGAGACCTGAGAGTTGCATGGGAGGCTGGCAAGCACAGAGAGCCCAGCGAAAGACAGGAAAGAAAGGTATGTCCTTTTGGGCAAAAAGAGAAAATGGACAGAATGCTAGCTAGGAAGAGTGGCTGTGGAAGGAACCTAGGAGAGCTGCAAAAGTGAGGAAAAGAGGCAAGAATAAAGTTTAGGAAACGACAAACAAGATAGGAGAGGAAAGACACAGGTCTAGTCAAAAGGTCAGAAGAGACCTCCATGGCAGGACTATGCGGAAGAGTCAGGACCACTAAAGCATATTCTACTCCAGAGCCAAGTCCATGAAGGAGTGCAGGTATATAGCCGCACTAAAATATACACTTTGGGGACAACTGGGCCAAAACATATCTTTTGCTTTACTTCATTTCTCAGCTCTGCTGGCACCAATAGCACAAAACAGGAGAGTAATAATGTTACAGTACAGTTCTGTCAAGCTACGAAACAATAATCCTCTGTGCCTGTTAAGGATACTATATCAATCCCCATGAGCTGTGGATGTTGTTCACATTGCCTTTCTTAGACATGCCAGTGGCTCGAGGATCTGCCATATGGAACGGCATACTGTATTTGTCCACACTCCTGGTGGAAAACCAGACAGGTCTGCCCCATAATCTCCCCCACCCAGCACCTGCCCGGAGTCTGTGAGGACTCAGCTACAGCTCTGCAGGGGATTGATGCTTCCCATCTTTGCACTGCCTCCAGCACGGCTAGTAGAGCACTAGTTTTCCAGGTATGACCACGGAGGTGGAATAAATGACCCTCAACTTCTGCTGGATGAGACAGGGACAAGGCTGGCAAACTGCATGAGAGGCAAGCAAGATGGTTGGCCAGATCCTTTCGGTGCTCGTGATGGAAGGAGAAAAAAAAACACCCACTGAAGTAAACAAAGGTCCAAAACCTGCCAGAAATACTCAGGTGCCCATGTCACTACAGCTTCCCCAGGTTTCCAGAGGCTGCCAAGCACAGCAAGGGTGTGGGGGGCTCCCTTTAAACCCCACAGGTGCTGTTCCTGCAGAAACAGGAGGAGAGAGAGACAAGTAGAGGGGACACGCTAATGCTCCCGAGTCCACTAGTCTAAACGTGCCCTTCATTATTTCCATGGTAACAAGGTAGGTACACAACCACCCCCCTTTATGCTGTATTCTCTTTGTGCATTTTAATTCATGGAACTGGTGTGCACAGCCCAGGGAAAATGACTGTGAGATTTATTTCTTTATTGAAAAAGCTGCAGAAGTGCTGCCACTGAAGCTGCTGCTGCTAGAGTTATGGATGCGTCAGGGTAAAAATACTGCACTGAAAACCTTTCCCATGACCCAGCTCGAAGTAGGTTTTAAAGCAACTCAGCAATACACTTAGATGTCAACAGCAGCTTCTTAGCTATGGGAGAAAAGTGTGTGTGGGGAGACTTCACCACTGCCTGATGCAGTCTCACAGAATCTTTATGGTTGGAAGGGACCTTTGAGATCATCGAGTCCATCCACAAAAAAAAAAAAAAAAAAGTCGTTCCAATAAAGTCTCATTTCATATAATTGGCTAGAGCAAGTTCGAGGGAAGATTCAGGATGGTGTGGAGCTAGGAAAGGCAAGAGAATAAGCAGCAGTTATCCAAAACCATAAACCCCCATTTCCTGTTGTTCCACCTACCCATGAGCTAGGGGTTCTGTGCCCGAAACACCCTTAAAGCCTCAGGCAATGTTTTTTTCAGTCCTCACCTTAGCTAGAGAAGTCCAACTGTTACAGATACTAAAACTTATGATACAAGAAGATATCCAGCAAGAGTTCACTATATGGTCCTTGAAAGAAGCGCAGAAGAACTTGAGCCTCACCTCTTACTCAGAACACTGAACAGTATAAAATACACAATAGTAATAGCAGTGTCTAACTTAAGAATTTTCGGAATAAATCAAACTTAAAATAAGCTTATAAAAGCTTTCTCCCAGAATTTCCCCGTGTCCTGCAGAGTACTCTCCAACAATGCCTGATCTGGTTCACAGCTCTTGAGCCAAACAAAGAGATGAGGTTACTGTCTCCTATTCCAGAGACCTTTCTGTAGCAATATCCCAGTAAATTCACACCACTCTTTGCCTTGGGGCTGCACTACTTTACTTCTGAAACAAAGAAACTGAGTTAAAAAACTCTGCTAATTTTAGGAGTGTTTCATATTAACTAGGGATTAGATGATTTCCTGCAGATTCAGGAATATTGTTGCTACAGCTTCTACCACTTTTTGCTTTTTTTCCTTCTTAATCTGAAGGCTGACCTGCTACCTCAGACTGCTCCTTTCTCTACACAGTCCCAATGTCATGGTAAACAGCATGAAAGACTAAGGGTCTCCATGCTCCTCTGCTTTAATCTCCCACACCGACCACATTTTAGAAGAAAAAATATACTGGAAAGAACTCTCTTCATCACAGGGGGATTGGTGGGCCACCAATTATTTCTTTAAAAGTGAGATACAGCAAGATGCAAGCTAATAAAAATGCTTTCTTCCCCATTAGTCCAGACCCAACTGCAAGACACCAGTGGTATGCGATATATTTAAGAATATTACCCAAACACAGTTCTCTCTACCTTCATCGTAATGGCCTGGCATAGACCACCAGCGAGCACAGCAGATGATCATCACATGCTACAATCTAAGCAGACTTGCCTTTAATCAGGCAGCACAGTTCAGAGCCAGCTGAAAAAAAGATGTCTTGCTAAGAAAATACCCTGCATCTCAGCCATGGAGAGCTTGCTTCAGGAAATCTGCAGATGAAGCTGAAAAATGTGGCAATTTAAAATGAGCAAAATTGGACAGCAAGAGCATTTACCTTTTATGTGAAAATGATTCATGAGACACCCCTAAAAAGTGTCAGACAACAGCAAAGCAGTTCATCAACTATTGATAACCCTGCATTCCCAGGCCATCAATAGCCGTTCAAGAACTCCTAAAGTAAATTTAGCTTCATCTTCATTATTTTCTGTATTGAAAGACTGGGGACAAATTCATGGATGTTTACGCAATGGCAAGAAAGCAAGTATTGTATGTTTTATTACACTACCAAAGCAGACTCTCATTCAGACACTGCTAGTGTATAATTTCTGTCTCTCTAAAAGCTCTAAAATACACTGCTAGTGTATAATTTCTGTCTCTCTAAAAGGAAGGCAATCATTAGCATGTTGGATCTCGCAAATTCATATTATCTATCTGGTAATTACAAAAAGATGGAGAAGCCTTCAAAAAAAATACCCTCCAACTACTGTATTTACTACACACCTGATCAAAATACTATCACCATTACCTAAGTTAGCAGATCTTTCCCATAAACTGTTATTCAGAACACATTAACATTAGTATGAAAAGCATTAAAGAATTATTAGAGGCTGTACCAACTCTATTTTATCCTTCCTCCCAACTTCAAAAATACTAAACTATGCAGCCTGAATGCAGGAAAACATTTTATTGATGGGGATGACAAACTAGGCTACATGGCAGTTTGTTGGGCATTACTAGCCCAAATGAACACTACAATACAGCTCTAGTTTTTCAAAATATGTATACCGTTAGTCAATGCTATTCATACTGCAGCAGCATCGATGTGCTAAATACACACCAGAAGATAATCCTGTCCTCCAGAGACTGCTGTAGCAACGGACAGAAAAATGAGAGACAAGGGAACGGGCTAGGGCATACATATCCATATGTATACAAAGTAATTGGGACGACTGGCTCGTGTCTCATCATCTCATTTATTCATGCTTCAGGTAAAGGGAAAAAAAGGAGGTGCCAGGAAGATCACAGAAGCTGGGACAAGAGGGCTACAAAGGCAGCTGGAAGAACAGAAAGAGAAGTCAAACAGAGCACAGAAAGTGAGGCCAGGGAGGAGATGCCACGAGTGAAGACGTTCAGCCATAACCAGTGACTGGGTGTAAGAAAACCGCTCCATGTTGTATAAATGCAAGGCCAAGACCGCTGGGAGCAGAGGGAGGCAGGAAAGGTCTGTGGGGTACATTGGCTGCTCCGTTCTTGGGCCGTTCCGGAGAGAGGAACCGTGACACCATTTTAACTCTACTGGCTGTGAGGGCGCTGGGCAGGCTGTCCCCAGGGGGGCTGGCTGACCTGCCTCCGGGCCAGGGCAGATAACCAGGGAGGGTTATCAGGGTTAACCAGGCTCCCAGGGACCCTCCTTCAGCCCCCTGCTCCCGCCCTGGCCCCCACCTGAGCTGCAGCATCTCCCATCTCGCCTGTTGGTTTTTTTTTTTTTTCCTCAAAGCAGCCTCAGGATAAAGTAAGGCTACAAAGACTGCGGTAAAAGCACGTCGGCGCATGCATCTTGCTCCCCGCTAATTCCCAAAACTAGAGCAACAAACAAATAGATTCAATTACTGAGGCAGGCGATAGCCCGATTCAAGGGGATTGGTACATATGTTATAACAAGATGCTGGAGCTGGAGCCCAAGTGTATTTACATGAAGAGATCATTTTATGCAAATCTCTTATCCAGGAGCGAAGGCCACGCAGGACAGGAGAAACAGCACTGTACAGAAAGATTCTAGTCCAACCTAGGTGATTCTGTAATTCTGTAAATTCTGTAAGATTCACCCTGCATGGCAGATGGGCAATTTAAGGTAAATCACACAGTTCAGTTATACAATACGTATAACCTGGGGAGAAACTGTAGAGCTTCAAAGTCATAAATTATTTATAAATAACACAGCCTTCTCATGAAATATCCAAAAGGCCAAGCACCTATTTCTCCCATTATTTTTCTCCACTCTCACAAATCGGAGGGAAGCTGAAGATGAATATCTAGAATGAGCTAGTTTGGGGGGGTTGGACTTAGATGGTGGAGCTGGTTAGGGGCTTGCAGACAGGAGGGCAGGGACCGAAGGCAGGAGGAGGGATGTGCCCACCCACCCGGGAGCAAAGCAGCAGGAGCCGAAAGGGGGGAGCTGCTGGAGCAGACCTGTCCCCCTGGGAGCTCACACCCTCCCAGGACTGTCACTGCCAGTCTGTTCGAAATCACCACTTGCTTTCTCGCCCCCCAAAAAAAAATTTCAGTTTTTTTAAAAAGTGAAATCCAGTGCTTAGATTCACAAATCACAGCTGCGGCACCCATGGGCATGGTATGCTTTCTGTCAGCATCGCTGCCTCCTCGGAGCGCTGGCTATGCTCTGTACAGCACAGGGGGACACCTCCATATTCCATTCTCTAGCTTCTTGCAGTACGTCTGTTGGGGTACCTCAGCAGTCTGACACCACCTCGTTTTCGTTACCCAATGCAGCACCTGCCCAAATTCCCCTGCAATGCCCATTTCAACTATCTTCTCATTTTTCTGATGTCCTGCCTGGTGACCCTATATGCCCACCAGTGCTCTCACAGGTATCCACCTTTTGTTAGATATATACCTAGTTCATTTTTTACTTCTATGTTACTTCTTTGCTCTTCAAAGTCCTTTGCAGATCCTCATGCTCACTTTGCATTCAATTCAATGTAGTCTGGATGGGTTTTTTTTTCTCAGAATCACTAGGGGCAGATACCCATCTGCTCAAGGATATCTTTGTAGTCTGAGTAATTCCTAACGTTTGTGCACTCAGCAGACCACTGCTTCTGCTTGCTCATATACAGATGCCTGATGTGACTTTTACAATATGTTTAAGCAGCCTCCCATGCCGAGTCTGAGGATATACATTTATCCATCTTTAAGATCCCTTCCAACTCTAACCATTCTATGATTCTATGATTTTCTCCCTTCTGTCTCCTGTTTTCAACTGGTCTGCTGTTATTTGGGTGTGGGAAAGGTACTTCAGTGTCTAAAAAGCCCTAAAAGTTAACAGATAGATATGCACACACATAATTCAGACATTTTCTGAAACTCCTTGAAGTTTTGGTGTGTGTTTTCTTTGTATTACAAATGGTAAGTTTGCCTAAATGCACCAGGAGTGTAATTCTTGAGTTCACTGCTTGTGCCAGACATGTAATATAAGGCAAATAAAACAACAGAAAAAAACCCAACCCTGATTTGTTTTCTTATGAGCTACAGATATTAGCATCACTGTCTTGTTTCAATTAGCTGCAAAAAAAAAAAGAAAAAAAAAAGTTGAAAATACCAGAACATTTCTTCTTAGTTTTAGGAGTGTCACATTTTTTACATGAGCAAAACTAAAAATAAACACACCTCTTGTATAACAAAGAGCAAATGTAGCACCAAGTGTCATTTTATCCACGCAGTCACCTCTCTCTACACCAGGGGTTTGCATCTATAATCCCTCTGAAGCCACAATGGGGTATGAACATACAAATTCCGAAACGATGAGGAATCTACATTTTCAGCTATCGTGAAATCTTCTCAATAGCTATTGTTCATGTACACTTTGACCTGCCAACCTTTGCAACCTTTTGGTTAACAATGAGGTTTTTTTCTGAACCTTCCTAAATATTTAAAAATGAACTAAAATGCCATAGGA
Source organism: Xenus cinereus (assembly GCA_025774025.1). Classification (NCBI taxonomy): domain Eukaryota; kingdom Metazoa; phylum Chordata; class Aves; order Charadriiformes; family Scolopacidae; genus Xenus; species Xenus cinereus. The sequence goes on from JAOXJK010000012.1 coordinate 130,575,156, forward strand.
ACTCCAGTCCTCCCAAACATTTCCTCTTCACGCACCACTGATGAACTACTAAAACCAAAGAACAAAATCTCTTTTCTGTAGGAAGGAACGTCTCTCTTGGTTAAACTTGTTCCTACCTAAGTCTACAACCACTTCCCAGGTCAGATTTTAAAAGAAGAAACTTTAGTCCATGTTGCAGCTCACTAAGGTCTCAGCCACTCTATCATACACGCAGCTGTTTGTCTTTTGAAGTCTCTGATATTCTAAGTATTCTAAGTATACCTTACACAGTACCTAAGTTCTTGTGCATGCCTTTCATTGGGGAGAACCTGTGTAAAGGCTTGGATTTCATCCTCTCCTAAAATGGGAGCTCTCCTTTTCCTTTGGGAAAATCAAATGCCTGACCTGGATAACCTCCTGTGTTCTCCAAGGATTGCACTAGAGCAATAGTATTTATTTACACTGAGAAGGCAGCACCAGTATATCTAAGATCAGGCTCTTTGTGACTTTTAAAAATCATGAATAAGAAGAAAATTTATATGAAAAATGTTTCAGTCTTTATTTTGCAAACAGACTCACGAGATAAAAACAAATGGGACGTCGCTAGCAAAGGATAACTATACTGTTGCTGCCCTATTGACGAAGATTAAAGCAATGCCTGCAATTAATACAGAATTAGCTTGCAAGCCAAAACAAGAAGGCTAAGGTCACCAATAACAGCTCCACAGCTCCCGCCTGCAGCCCATTTGGCGGGGTCCGTTCCCAGGCAGCTGCTAACGTGCCAGGACGAGGAAAGGCAGTGGCACACCGTACCGTTGTGGCTCGCAATAAAAGCTTTCTCTGTAGGCTTGTGTGGATAAAAGCCTCCTGCCTTGAGCCCTGGCTGTGATACCACTTAAGGCCTATTAGAAGGAGGGAGGGCGAAGCTCAACACCTCCTCTGCTGTTCTGTGGGACACAACAAACCAGCTACAAACAGCTCAGAAACAGAACTAGTAGGAACCGGGCTTTATAGGAAAGGAAATAATCAGAGAAGGCAAGACAAGAAGCTGGCACCATAAACGTTATTTTTCCAACATTTACAGGCTCAAGTCACTGCAAAGAATGAGATTTTTTCCTTATTTTCCCCATATGTGGTCAGAACAGAGGTGAAGTAACCGTTCTGTTGCACACATCCTGCAGGAACAGGAGACAACGACAGACACTGTGTGCCTACTGTACAATCCAGGGAGCATATAAGAGATCCTTCTGTTTTAAAAACTGAAGGTGAAAAAGTGGGAGTGAACTGAGAACCAGGCACAAGGTGCCAAAAAATATGCTGCTGTCCTTTTTTTGGTGAGAACAGATAATCTTTTTCAAGTTTTTAAAGAACAAACTAGAGAATTGTTATTTGAGAACAGGCTCTCTTAAAAAAAGTCTGCCTGCAAAGAAGGTGGCAAAGAGCTGGTCCAATAACCCATCCAGCACATCTGCTTAACAGTGCAGTTGGTGCTGTCACAGAATCAGAGTGGTTGATGTTGGAAAAGTCCTCTGGAGGCCATCTGGTTCAACCCTCCTGCTCAAGCAGGGCCACCAGGTTGCCCAGGGCCATGCCCAGGCGGCTTTTGAGTATCTCCAAGGATGGAGACTCCACTCTCTCCCTGGACAACCAGTACCAGCGCTCAGTCACCTGCACAGTGAAAAAGTGTTTCCTGATGTTCAGATGTCTGTCTGTCTGTCAGTCACAGAACCTCCTGTGTTTCAGTGTGTGCCCATTGCCTCTGGTCCCGTCACTGGGCACCCACTGAAAAGAGCTTGGTGCTGTCCTCTTCGTACCCTCCCTTTAGGTATTCCTACACGTTGATGAGATTCTCCCTGAGCCTTTTCTTCTCCAGGCTGAACAGTCCCAGCTCTCTCAGCCTTTCCTCGTAGGAGAGATGCTCCAGTCCCTTAATCACCTTCATAGTCCTTTGAGGTACTCCCTCCACTATGTCCATGTCTCCCCTGTACTGGGGATTCCAGAACTGGACCTAGCACTCCAGATGTGGCCTCACCAGTGCTGAGTAGACGGGCAGGATCACTTCCTTCAACCTTCTGGCAATGCTTCGCCTAATGCAGTCCATGGTAGCATTCACGTTCTTTGCTGCAGGGGCAAATTTCTGGCTCGTGTTTACTTGGTGCCCACCAGGACCCCCAGGTCCTTTTCCGTCAAGCTATTTTCCAGCTCGTCAGCCCCCAACACATACTGGTGCCTGGGGTTGTTCCTCAGCACTTCCCCTCACTCCTGGTACCTCCCATTCACAAGTTCAAATCTGGGATGTGGGATAACTCCTAGCTGCTCTCCATAGCACAGCCAAAGGTGACATCCCCCAGACAGAGTGCTGATCATAGAATCATAGGATAATTTAGGTTGGAAAAGACCCTTGGGGTCATCGAGTCCAACCATTAACCCCACTCTACAAAGTTCTCCCCTACACCATATCCCCCAACACCACATCTAAATGACTCTTAAACATCCAAGGATGGTGACTCAACCACCTCCAGCTGGGGCTCACCACAGATACAGCCGCCCCACGAGAAGCCAGACTCTTGTCAGGATGTAAATGACCTGTGGTCCTCAATCCCATGTTGGCTACATCCACCTGCAAGCTCCACTTTCCAACCTGCACTGCATCAGCATCCCCTAATTTAAAGCTCGGTACACACCGAATTGCCAGACTATGCTTTTGGAAGTTAACCCTTTCCTGTACTGAACTGCCAGGGCTGGGGGACAAAAATCCACTAGAGGATCATGCAGGAGAGCGAGGAAAAGGCAAGGTTTAAGTTTGCAGAGCGTGCCTTCAGCCACAACACCTCTCTATTGCTCAATGGAAACACCAGTTGCAGCAAGAGAAAGCAGCACTGCACTTATCTCTGACCCCAAAACCTTGCTCTATAGCATATGACTGACTTAATAGCACTAATTTTTTTTTTTTTTTTTTTTTGCAAGAGATAGCTCCTACCTGCATAAAATCAGGCTGATACCAACACACACCACAGGTAGTGGGAAAGTTAATAAAACCAGGTAGTTAGGTGTTTAAAAGGTATAAATGGCTCAGCTCTGGTCATTTACCTACAGCAGTCTTCACACTTATTTTTTTTTTCTGAATTCAATCTTTCTCAGTGCCAGCTGCTGATGAATTTCAGGGAGGATGACTTTGTTAAATGATGAACACTAACATTTCAGAGTTATACCTCTGAAAATTGATTACTACCTATTGACACATAGCTTAAGCACAGAAATTCCTGGTGGTTTTGTTTGGGGTTTTTTGTTTGTTTGTTTGTTTTTTAATTGTTTTATTTTATTCCTCTAGACTCCAGTGAAAGGAAGCTTTTTCTGTTTAAAGCTGCTGCTTTTTTGAAGCATCAGTGTAATTATTTATGCAGGCTAATACTTAATGTAGAAAATACAACTGCTCTGTGGAGCAGGGCACATATCTTGCCAGGTAGAACACAGAAAATACAAAGTCTTGGAAATTCTCCTTCCCAAGGGAATCGCAGCACTGCAATGTGTAACTTCTTTCTAGTTCAGAAAACCAAGTGAAAACAAGTTTTCCTGGCTACTGCATTTTTAGAAAAAATGTTATTTACTGCTGATTAAAACTGTCAACTGGTGCTAATTTTACCACTGTCCAAGAACTAATATTTTAGTAATTCCCACGGCTGGGAGAAGCAAAGAAGTGAAAAAATCCACCAAGAGTTTCCAGTTTCCTAGACTGCCAACCACGAGGTCCAAACCTCCGGGGCTTTGGCATCCCAGGTAGCTACCACCAGCTCCTCAGGCCACCTTGCTTCTGCATGGGCCCACATCCCGTGGTGATAGGTGACCCCCCGCGGGAATTTGGGGGTCCCATCACTTCTTTCCCAGACCAGACTTCTCCTGCCAGGCCGCTTGTGCTGCCTCTGGGGGCTGCACAACACTGACTGCAACTACAGGCGGTGGTGTGCCAGTCGGGAACTGGTGTTACTGGTGCATTACTGGTGCAAGCTGTGCCTGAGCACTGAATAAAGGGGAAACAGATAAATGCTGAGTTATTGGCTATCTGCCTGCTTTGTCAAGTAAATAATTTAGCTAATTTCCTCACAGTAATGACCTCCCATTTTGGTGGGAAATCAATCATCTGCTTCTGCGCTAGCTTGCTTTCTCCAGTACTTCTCTAGGGCTGCTTTTAACCAAACCTATTGAGGAAGATGATAACAGAAACCACCTGGAAACCATCAATTCATCATAACTGGTCAGACCTGACACAATAACACACTCCCATAGCCAGACCCAGACATCACGACTTTCCCTGCAATTTACCTGTTAACGCTAATCAATTCCTGGTGTACGTGCTTTCCAGAAATGAGACGCGCTTCATAGGCAAAATTAAAGATGGAGTCAAAAGTGGGTAAGGCCTTCAGGGTTCACTCACACAAATTAAAATGCACAATTGATACAGAAATGTAAATGAAGAGTAGGAAATTAAATCTTCATGTTAAGAATGGGAAAAAAAAAAAAAAATTAATTCTTGCTTTCACTGCGGACAATAAAATTGACGGGAACAACAATTTAAAAGATTTGACAGAATGTCCACCAAGACAGCCTGGAAGACTGAGGTATACGATACCTCTATACAACTAGCATAAAACATTTCCCAATGCATTGGCAAATTTCATGTACTAAATGGCCAGGAATATTTTTTTCCAAATTCAGCTACAGTGGTAATACCAAAAGGTGACTATATGTATCCATCCCCTTTGACTATCAAGGACACAATTAAGAAAAGAGGTAAAATAAAAAGGAAAGAAAATTATATTAGAAAAATCAAACTGCATTAACATAATATTTGAAGGACAGATTCATTATAGGAGGTCTATAGGTAACAGTTTATCTCAGGTCCACATGGATAATGTCACATGCTACTACTCCCTTGAGTGATGAATTAATCCACACAGAGAAGCTCTGTGACAAGTCACATCACAAGAATCACAAAATGGAGGTTCACTGTGCCAGCTAGCAAATGACACATTAAAAGGGGGAAAAAAGGCAGAAAGTGCTCTTCATACCTTCCACTTCACTATGAGCATGAGGGATTTATTTCACTAATCCATGGCTGGCAGAGACGGGGCTACTTGGAGCTGCAGAGATGGAGAGAAATACCTGATTTTCAAATCCCCTCCAGTTACGGAAAGGTAAGAGCACTTCTGCCACCACTAAACTGTTACTGCACCGCCGCCTGTATCAGGCCAACAACATTTTCTGAAAGGGATAAATTAGAGGAAGGCACACATCACAAATGGCTTCCTCCCATAACCAGGACAGCCACTTAAGATGGTCAAGAGAGCACCAAAACATACCTGTTTTTCCTGGTGGGAAATCAATCACCTTGCTTATCCACACACAAGCTTATTCAGACTAAGCTTTAGGTCATAATTTAGGGTTTTGGGGAAAAATCAGCTTCCTTTCTCACAAAATGCACTAAAAATGAGGCAATATTTGACAGTACCTCAAAGTGCGAAAGAGAACACACATACCTAGTTCAGCCTCTGTGTATTTTCTTCTTCTTTTTCCTTAGGCAAGCAGATCTATAAACCCTCTCATCTAATGTATGAGACTAATAAATGATGAAGCTACAAAGAAGAGACCCCCAACCTTCCATGATGTGCACTCAATTATATTGCACTTAACAAGAGTAAAGGAAAATGAAATTAATTTAATCTCTGTAATTGCCAAACTAAATGACATCATCTTGCCTATTAGATCAAAACAATACATTTACATTTAACAAATCACTGTAAAAAGCGTAATCTTTACTCTGAAGAGTTTTCTGTGATGATATGTTAGCTTCTGTCCCTGGAAAAGTACCTACGATACGTTGCAGCAGAGGTCATGCCTTTATCCACAGCTAGGCTCTGGATCAGAACTGCTTTTAAGCTAAGCTCTACGACAGCATTTCAAAAGAAAGTGAAATTATATTTTGGAACGTGCTTGGTGAATATTCCTTACTAAGTTAAGTGCAGAACTGCAGGTTTTCTTATAGTTTGCAGGCTCTAACAGTCTGAACGTCCATCTATGGCCTCTACTTGAAGGAAGTGCCAGGTCCTGCATTTTGGTCACACCAACCCCAGGCAGCGCTACAGGCTGGGAGCAGAGTGGCTGGAAAGCTGCCCAGCAGAAAGGACCTGGGGGTGTTGGTGGACAGCCGGCTGAACATGAGCCAGCAGTGTGCCCAGGTGGCCAAGAAGGCCAACA
>JAOXJK010000012.1:130648868-130659318 GCA_025774025.1 Xenus cinereus
GATGGGGCTTTGAGCAACCTGGTCTGGTGGGAGGTGTCCCTGCCCAGGGCAGGGGGGTTGGAACTCGATGATCTTTACGGTCCCTTCCAGCCTAAACCATTCTGTGGTTCTACGTGTGAGGGCTGGGGTTTTTGTCTTTAATTTTATTTATTAGGGGGGGGCAGAAGTCAGGGTTATGTATGTCTGTGCCCCAGCCCCTGCCACAGAGCTCGGGCACGGTGAGGGGCACCAGCCTGTGTCCCTCCCCCCGGGGGAAATGTGGAGGACAGGGAGAGTGGCTGTCCCAGGTCACTGCAGTGGCAGATGCAAAACAAAGCCTTTGTTAAAACAGCTGTTACTGCAGGGCCCAGTGCCTTGCTGTCACTGTAGCCAGCAAAAGTAAGAAGACGTCCTCGGAGCAAGTAATGAGGGAAACGGCTGCATCTGTTGTTCCCACTCTGGAGAAGAACCTCCTTTTCCCGAGCATCTGCATCCGCTGTACTTTAACTTCCATGATCTTGGTCTTTGAAGGCTTGTATTTATCTGGGCTTTTTAGCTTAGTCTAGGCAGAACCCTAATGTTTCGGAATGAGAAGATGCTGTGTTATAAGGGCTCTGTTTATGGCCTTACCAGGATGCACATAGCATTCATTCTGTGCTGATTTTTGGAGTATCTCTGTGCCTAAGCGTAGACCCTTGCATGTAGGCACGTGCGTTTGGCTTTGACAGACTACCCAGGGAGGTGCCCCTCTCAGTTGCTGAGCCTGCAGGTGAGGGTCTGTAATCACTAGCCCAAATGCTGGTCATGGGAGAGAGATGGGGGAACAGCTGCTGCTCTATCTTGGTAATTAACTGCTGGAGAAGTCTAAGTGCTACTTGAGTGATGCAAGTTCTTCACCAAACAATTGTAAGATGTCATTTTGCAATAGCTTTATGGACGTGTTTACATTTGAAATGAACTTAGAACTTAACTTAGAATGTCTTTAAGCTGCTAGAATGTCAAGTAGCTGTCATGCATGTCAGAAATCTAAGGGAGACCAATGATGTTAAGTAAATCAATGCTGTCTCAAACCCCCAAAATAAAGCATTGGCAAGCAACCTCTGTATAAAGAAAAATGAAAATGGCTTTGCTGATTGGTTTTTTTTCATTATTGTTACTAACCCAGCTGAGAGAGATGCAGAAAGTGCACAGACTGAATTTTTGCAAAATTCTTTGTCATGCTTTTAACATCTTAGCTTTTAAGTCCATTGAATTTTTAGGAGTTTTTATCTCATAAGAAGTACCTGTCTGTTTTGTTTATACTTTGGTTGCCCAGCAATATGGAGATATTCAGATTCATTTTAGAAATATGCTTACTATAATGTCCATCAACAACATACCTAACATATTTTCAAATATACTTTCAGAAAATTTCTTGCGTGTATAAACCATAAAAAAATCCAGGCCACGAATAGAAACTGCGAAGTGACTGCTGATGTGAGACATGATGGGTCGGAACCACTTGTGGATGTTATGTTTGGTAAGGAGCTCATTTTTAATCTTGACCAAAAAAAGTGCTTTCCTGGTGTGTGTTGTTACAGTGTTACTGCTTTCATGATTCTTTTACTGTGGTTACTTTTTCTTCTGGTTCTGGTCCATAGCTAGATATTGTGCAGCTGGGAGGAAATAAGGAAGGGGGAGTCACTAACAGCCTGATGTTTAGTTAAGTGTGTATATGTGTCTTTGTACTACAGTTAGATCTGGTAGATCTTAGATCAAAGAACTGCCTTATCTTTAGGGTTGAGTCTATGTTTGTATTGACATACTTGGGTGACCTTGCAGTCAGGTACAATTACAGGGAAGTACGTGTAGCTCTGTAAGAATCTGTTCACTTTCTGTAATTTTTTAATATCTGTGGTGGAGGCAACTCAGACTTGAGAATGGAAAAGCTGAATTCCTTTAGTTGCATATGCAACTGAGGAACTTACTGTGCAGTTTGATGGAACTTCTCATATGGATAAGACCATACACGTGCAGATGGACTTGCAGAATGAGGTCAACTGATGTACAACAAATTTCTTGGGTTCCTTTGAGGGTATGGTGGGCAGACAGGGAATTGATGGTAGAAATTTGATCACTTCTGGAAGCGGCCCAGATTCTAGGCTGTAAACAGATGGCTCTAATCTGCTTTTGTCCTTTTCTCTGGCTGCATCTTCTTTCCTGCTGTGCTGTAATGGACCAATGTGTCATGTAGCCCATTAAAGTTTTCATTATTATTGCTTCTTACTACCCACTTTTCTTTAAACTTTCATATATTTAGTGAATCGGTAGAAATGTCAAGAGGGTTGAACATACTTCGTTTTGCTTAGGAAAGTTTCATTATTTCACTGTTGACATTGCTTTTTTCTCCTTCCCCCATGCCTCTGTCTTTCCCATCCTTGTCTCTGCCTGTGATGTATTAAAACTCAAGCAGTAAAGCTTAATGTTTTTCATAACATAAACCCAAACCAATTTATTTCACTAAGGCCAAGACCTACAGTTCTGAACTCTTCATTTTCTAAGAGCTGATTATTTTCCAAGTGAAGAGTTTGCAGACCTTGTAGTTGGCAAACATGGGGCTGAAACTTTGATGCCATGCGTGGTTTTGCATTATGTGGGTTTGAGTGTAGCTTTTGTATTGCAAATTTTGCAAAAATAAGTAATTAACTTAGGTACAATGCTTAACTTCAACTACCTCCTCCCTGTTTTAAAATAATTTCATTTGGGATTTTAGAAATTCTAGTGCTCTCTATTTTTTTACATTATAACCACCAAATTGTGTAAACCTATTCATTGTTTTGGCTGAAGAAGTAAGTTAAACAGACCATAGGCAACATGCGGCTAAAATGCTGAGCCGTTTGTGGAAATTATGCCTTCCAGTGCCTTCTGTGTCTTCTGTTAGATGACTTTCAAGGCATATTATGAGCTATTCTCATAAAATATGTGTTCTTACTATAGGTATATCTAGACAAATGTTTCAGATTTTTCAATAAGGCAGTACAGAAATGAAAATTACACGTGTATTGTGTGCAGTTTAATAGATTGATTTGGTGGTGCATAATCAGATTCCTTGGTAAGTGGGAGTACTTTCTAATCAGACAAGATGAACAGGGTATTTGTATTTATTTATACAAAACAGAACTGCACACTAAAGTAATTGTCTTAGACTTTGTGACTTCTTTTTCCCTTTGCAGCTGATGGAGAGCGATTGATAATGAAGGGAGCCAACTTGACGACAATAGAAATGTTAACAGCATTGGGGTCCAGGTGTAATGCGAAAGAGCTTAAGGAAGAACAGAAAAGCAAGAAGAAGAGTCCCTGAAGAACAGAAAACCAGCTGTGTTTGCATTTACATGTGTTGAAAACAGCAGGCTGCACAGAAGGCTTTTCTCCTGTGAAACAGAATCTGAGAGAGAGAGATGGCCAAAACACTGACCAGTTTAACGTGCAGCAGAACGAACCATTTAAATGTTCTCCGTCTTCACCTGAAGGAAAACATAGTGGATCAGCAAATCTTCTGATGCTAGTAGGTCAGGGTGGCTTAAGATGCATGAATGTGTCTTTCTAAGCAGCTGCCTCTCAGTCGTCTGCATGTTGGATTAACATCACATGTATTTGCACATAGATGTGAAGAATGCACATTAGCTATTAAATTAATATTATGGTGAAGACAGATCTCTTTGGACATTATTTCTATTTCTATAGAGTGGAATGCAAAATATTACTAGAGTTGTTATTACGTTTGAAAATTATGAAATACAGAAATTTGAAGAAAGCTTTGAAAGTATTCATCATTGACTTAGCTGAGGCACAGCAGCTGCAAATAGAGAGTGGATTTTGTAATACTATGTTTATAATACATCTGTTGCTAAGTCCCTGCCATTTTCTTCCTCTCTTTTTCAAGAAAGTGTGAAATTTGTTAAATGTGAATTTAGCTCAGCAATTAAAGTAACAAGGTAATGGGACTGTGAACACACAGTAGAGCTACTAATCCTGCGTAAAAGCAGCTAAGTTTAGCTCAAAGACGAAGGTTAAGTCAGGTTTTTTTGATAATTGGAGGAAAGGGCTATCTTTGAAGTTCAGTTTTGTAATGTTTTTGTCACTCACGTCTGGGAGATTTCATTATGTATTTTATAAAGATCAAAGGGAGAGCTTTATTTGGTGTTTATAGCCCTGTGTCCAGACCTATTATTTACTGAAGTAAGCGCTTCGGTGTCTCATCTGTATTGCAAAGCTCTGTGAGTTTTGGAGGGTTGATCTTTCCTCAGGCTGTGCAGGTGAAGGTGTCAATTGCGCATATATTTCATGTGTGTCAGTTTTGGTCTAGTTGGATTCATAATGAAAATATAATTAAAGTTCCAGTTTTGAGAATTGCAGGTGCAGTACTATTGAGAGGTCTTAGTTCTACCTGTTGTTAATCAGATGCCTGACTTCTATAAAATTGTAGTACGTATGTTTCCAAAGTTAATTTGTCAGCAGATTTAGAGCACAAATCTGAAACTAGGTTTACCTTACTTGTGCCCAGGTTTGTAAACCGACACTGTCCTTTCTGAAAGCAGCATTGTTTTAAATAACACTGTCAAGGGAGTTCTTTGCAGCTTCCTTCACCGGGATGCTGAAGTCAAGGTGCTACATTACGTTGGAGAAGCAGAGCTGTGCTAAAGATGTTGGATGATATTTTATGGTGGCCTCTCCCATGTGTTTGCAACAAATAGAAGAGAGCAAGATAAGATGATTGGGACAGATGAGTCAATGAAATTTAGAGGTGGGAACAATAGATGGGAATGACTTAGTGTGGGATGAATACCTTCTCTGCGGTCTGTTAGCCTTTTTTTTTAATTATTTTTTATTTTTTTATTAGGCCACCAACTATTCCAAGTAGTTTCAGAGCGCTGAGCTCCTGAACCTGCCACTGGGCTGGGCTCCCTTTGAGTAGAGGAGTTACGAGACCTTCTGAAGCTCTTTGAGAGGATTTTAAATCCTGTCAAACGAGAACAGTATTCTAGAAAGTGAACTAAATGGGAATAAGGATGTTCAGAGGCCAGGTTTTGGTTTTTCTTTTTTGTTTTTTTCCAGCTTAGAAGAACATCGTATAACACAACTATACCTGAAGAAGCCTTTACAGGCAGAGAATGGTTCAAGTGGGAAAACAGTGCAGAATTCATTCCCCGGTTAATCATGTATTCATATGCTCCAAAGCCTTGAATACTCAAAAAATATACTCTTACTGTAATATATCAGTGATTTTTGTTTGGTTTTTTTTTTAGTTTTTTCTTTGACAGTTTGTACAAGGATGTCAGTGTGTAAAACTTGCACTTAAATGTGAAGCACTTACATGCGTCTTAAATAATTAGCCATCTGTAAGTGCTTAGTAAAACAGGTTAAGTAATACTAAGTTTCTATAGTGTTTATATTGGCCCAAGATCGGGATTTATATTTATGAAGAGAAAAAGGAGAAGAATGAAGATCCTAGTTCAGGCTTTTTATAGCCAAAAATAAATTCTCTCCACTGTTGAAGAAAGGTGATTTCTTTTTTTTTTTTTAATTATTCTCTGCTTGCACGGATAGGCATCCTGCTCTGTAAAGGCACACTCGTACTAGGTGCTTTTGTTTTAACCCAGGGATGCCCAACCTTTTTGCTTAGATTTGGCCAAAGGTCTGTAACGTAGCCGTTGAGAGATGACTGACGATTCAGCGGATTTGGTGTTGGCTGATGCTGCTTTTTGCTGTGTGTGCTAGTAGCAGCAATTTGCAGTGGTAAAACTCTGATACGTTTTGCGCGTGGAAAAAGTAACGACTAGGATTTGGATATGTAAGGTGTAAAGGAAAGCACACAGGACAGAAAAACAAAGCTAAAAATGTGCATTCTCAAGACTACAAGATACTGAAGCGATATAAACAAGCAATATGGGCAAGGAGGTACTCCTCCGGTGATTATTATTCTAATATGTAGAAAATTGCTCTCCCTGCACCATGTAAGTAAATGTACGAATTTATTTTTCAAGTATGTTAAAGACAACCTTTAATGAATTTCTTCTGTAAGCATTTCGATAGCTTTACTGCAAGCTGTTCGTGTGGTATCCGCGTCTGCTGCTCTCCGGTTGGAACGAAGCCGAGCGACCTGCTGCTCTGACACCTTCCAGACATGCGCAGGCTGGGGCTGTGGATGTAAAGGGTATTAAGGTCAGTCACGCAGAACAAAGCAGGACTGGGTGAGCGTTGACTTTGCACGTTGTTATTCTCTAGCCCGCTAATCTTGATTACTGTACCCCACCATAACTTGTGGGCAGTTGCCTAAATATAAAAGGAACTGCAACAGGCCCTGAAAGCACCACGATTAACTAAATACCAACACCACGTCCACGTGGGGTGTCTGATGGCAGCTGATGACGTTAAAATACCTACATCTCGAATACCTGCGGATCAACTTAGACCTGTTTATCGTACAAATACCTGTTTATTGAGAAGTTCTTGTCAAAGCATAGAGAAAATAGTTCTGAAACAGATGACTGCCGTTCAGATAACTAGCTGGTTAGAGTACTCCCCTTTTAAATATCTGCAGCATTGTTTTTAGAAAAAGACAATGGTATCTTTATTAAAGATTTCAACCTGGAGCAGCAGTGTTAGTGAACATTTCCACAGTGAGTTTTAACTACTAGCTGGGCCAAATAAGTACAAAATTGGAGTGTCCTGATGCCTTTCTTGCAAAGTGAAAGCAAGTAAAACATGCTGTCAGAGGCAGTTCATGCAAATTCTGTTTTTTGTTATTTGTGGGGATCTCAATTTTGGCAATTTCGTGCTACGTGTTGTAGGAAAAACTGAGTGCGATACAGCATTGCTGTGCAAACCCCCCTTGAGAAGTGGAAGTTGCTTTAAATCTCAGTTATTTTGTAAATGTTGCAGCCTAACACGTTTTTGCTGTTTGTGAACATGCTAAAGGGGTCATCTACTAATGGCAGAAAATTGCCCCCAAGTATTTGCCCTGTTGGAAGTGGAAGAATTAATTCGTTTTGATTGGCTTTTCCTAGTTCTTCACATCTACTGTATATGAATTTTGAATGACCAAGGAGTTTATGTAGTGTAAGGAAGCAAAAAAAAAATATAAAAAATAAATATTCAAGGCTGAATTTAACAGTTCTCAAGACTTTTGCTCCCAAATGTCGTGCGTGCTGTTTAGTCTCATCCAGTCTGACCTTTTCCCCCTGGAAGGCCTGAGTCACTCTTTTTGGAGCCTTTTTTATTGTCCGCCAAGAGCTTGCAGTAGCTTCAAGCAATCGAGGTGCTTTGCTCCTGGTAGACCACTACTTGTTCTCCCTGCTCAACCTTGCTCTGTACGCTGAGAAATGTTGGGACAGAGCAACACAGATGGTTAGAGGTGCTGCTTTGCTTCTGATCGTCTTTAACTTAACAACAGATCATCTTTACGTTGAGCTGACCTTCTCAAGATGTTACGAAACTAAGGCTATGCCCAGAGCTGATGTTAGATGGTGTGAGAGCAAAGGAGTTGCCGACCCGTTTTGATCATGTCTTGTTACGTTTCAACGTGGTACTTGAAAGCAGAGTTAAGGTGAGGGTAGAGACTCCACTTGACTTAAACCAACCTCCTGAGTACCAGCAGTGTTGCCAACAGTAGCATATCAGGGGAGATCTCTGCATTGTGCTTCACTGGATGAGGTGAGTATGACTTGCTTACGTATGAGAAGGATATTTCTTTTAAGACAAAATAGCTGGCAAAGTGAGCCAGCAGGCTGGTTTGTGAAGGGAATGCTTGGTCAATAGGAACAAAGCCTGGGAAAAAAGAGTAACTTTGTGGACAGGTTTTCAGAAGTCAGGCTGGCAGTCCCTGCGGGAAGCGAAGAGGACAGGCAGGAGGCAAAGCAGCAGGTTCCTTCCTTACTCCGACACCACTTCTCTGTTTCTTTTGACCCCTCCACCCTTTTTCAGTGAGCAAAGACCAGCCTTACTGTAAAAATAGCATGGTCAGCGCGCAAAGCCAGCAAATTTGTCGGCTCTAACACATTCTTGCACGTATTCCAGGAAGTGTCTTTTCCTTGATGGTGCATCTGAGTGGTTCAAATCACTTGCATGAATAAAAGAAACGATAGTTATTTTCATGGAGTTCTTAAAGTCTCTTTTTCTATGTGGGGCTTTATAGAACTTGCCTTCAAAGTCCACATTTTGATCCATCCTCAAGTATTTACTGGAAATGGAGAATTTAAGAATCGGATGATTAAGTCTTCCTCTCCTTCACAGGGCTAGATCAGTATCAAGTTAAGCTGCACATAAAAGGAAAAGTGCCAGGATCCGTACCAGAAACTGTCTCGTGGTAGAAGCTTAGGAAAAAAATTGGGGAACTGCAATGTAATTTCTTACCTCCTTACAGATTTTCTCCGGCCAAGGTGTTAGAGATGTAAGAATATATCTTGAGAAGGAATCAAGGGTGTAAAGCCAAACACCCCAAAACACCACGAGGCTTTTCAAGTCTAGAAGAACAAACTGGAGAGTACCTGCCTGTCTGCGTGGTTGCCTGAGGTGCCAGAGGCAAGAATTTTCTTAGAAGATCTTTTGAACATGAGTCATGTAGTCAACAACGCCTGGCAAAGTCAGTGCGTTGGCAGTAGGAATAGAGTAATAGTAAAAACTAGCTTTAGCTTCCAAATGTTTTTTTCCCTAGATTTTTCTACAGTCCATGAAAGAGGAGGTGTTTCCCGAAAGGTGAGTCAGAACTGGAAGCTAACGCTTGAGCGACACGCCGGAGAACCTCTCTCTTCCCACTGCATGCAGCTGTGAGGAGACTTGTGCTTTTTGGCAAAAGCTAGCCTTCATCAGCAGTGCCCTGGGGATCTCTTTCGCACCTGAGCTCTTGCTGCCCTAGGATGAGGTCCTTCAGGAGCCCTGATCTGGTAGACGGGCTACACATGTTCCTTACACCCTACGGCAGGGTTTTGCTCAGTTGCAGCAGTTGCAGTCCCTCTCTCTCCCACACTGTTGGTGAGAAGACCCTTCCTCTGTAGAGGATGAGCGTCAGGCTCTGCCCTCCAGCTTTCTGTATCTGTGATGCCCTCTGTGGTGACATCCTGAGAATGAAAAGTAGTGCAATCATCACAGCTATAAATTGGACTTTTTTTCCTGAGGTTGCCTTCGCAGTGACTGATTAATATTCTTAGTAATGAAACTACTTCAATACGCAATCAAAAAAAATAATGCTAAAGCTATAAACCCCTTCCAAAATCCAGTGGGCACATCTGTAATTCACGATTCTAAATTTCATAGATTAATTACTCGTCGCTCGTAGAAACGCTTCTTTTATCATTATTTATTCCAGATCATTTTGCCATTCCTTGTCTTCGCCTTTAATCTTCTAACTGTTCCAGATGACACAGAAGGGACAGAGCTGGGGTTTTTATTTGGCTTTGGTTCTGGAGCTTTGGGATAATTTTTTGTACATCTGAGGTTTCTAAAAAGCCATACTAGAATATTATCTTTCTGAAAGTCTCCTCTGTGAGCAGGTATCCCCCGCTAATGGCTTTTGGTTTATGTGGACCAAAGGCCTTTTCAGGGCTAAAACTACAGTTCTGGACAATTTGTAGTCATCGTGATCTCTTTTTTAACATTGTAATGACTACGCTGATTATCGAATTCTGAAGATAAATAAAAATATTTTTATACTAATGTGTGAACGTTTGCTAGTCAGGGTAGATCCTGCTGCTAAATAAAGGGGGTTTTTCAGAACTTCTGAAGTTAGACACAAGCTCATCTGTCTGCAGTCTCTGCGAACTGGAAAATCAGGTGATTTTTGTCTGGGATGAGGAAAATGAAGCCCGGAATGCTCTTTCTGGTCACCGCAGGCTCTGGAGCTTTCTCTCCTGTCGTCGAGGCAGGGTACAGCCGGTGGGCTGTCACACCATCGCTGCAGGAAACTTTGCCCTGGGTGTAAGCATTTCCCTTTAAACTTGCTTTAGACGCGCTGCTGACTGCACAGAGGGCACGCGCTGAGCTTGCTGCTGTGCTAATTGCATTACAGTAATGCTCTCCGGCATCAGCAAGGATCGGGGCTCAGTGACGAGTGAGGACACGCGTGAACCTGCCCCTCCTCAACAGATGCGGCCTTGGCCAGATCCGGAGCAAGGACTCCTTGGACCAGTTCTCCTTAGGCTGAGCCGTGCTGGAGACTAAAACGGCTTTGTTTTGACTCGAAAACAGACGCATCTCACACAGCACACCCCCCGTGGATAAAACACAGGCTGTGGCCAGCTCTTAGCTCGGAGGTAACGACGTGCTGGTGCACTGGAAGACCTTGTGCATGCATTGACATACAAATGAATCATAGAATGGTTAGAGTTGGAAGGGACCTTAAAGATCATCGAGTTCCGACGCCCCTGCCATGGGCAGGGACACCTCCCACCAGAGCAGGTTGCTCCAAGCCCCATCCAGCCTGGCCTTGAACCCCTCC
>JAOXJK010000012.1:130664030-130697051 GCA_025774025.1 Xenus cinereus
CCCCCGCAGACGGCCCCGGCCCCCGCATACATAAAAGGCGGCGACGGCGGCCCCGCCACGGCCCGTCCTCCCTCCTCCGCGCCTCTCCCGGGGACACCGCCAGCGCCGCCGCCGCCGCCATGGCCATCGACGCGTTTTTAGGCAAATGGTGCCTGGTCTCCAGCGAGGGCTTCGAGGAGTATATGAAGGAGCTGGGTAAGGAACCGGCGGCCCGCCCGCTCCGGGAGGGATGGGGTACCGGGAGGGATGGATGGGGTACCGGGAGGGATGGATGGGGTACCGGAAGGGATGAGGCTGGGGGTACCGGGAGGGATGAGGATGGGGTACCGGGCGGGATGGATGGGGTACCGGGCGGGATGGATGGGGATGCCGGGCCGCCCCCCCGGGGACGCGCCCCGCCGCCCGCCCGGGCTCTGTCCAAGGTCCGCGGGTTCGGGGCGCGGTCCCGCAACCGGGCCCGGGGCGGGTGGGGAATTCTGCGGGATACGGCACCGGCGGCTCTGGGAGCGGACCCTTCCTCCCGAGCTAGCTGCCGCCTCCTAAAGATGTCGGCGACCCTTTTTTTTTTTTTAATTTTAATTTTTTTTTAAAATTTTTATTTTTATTTTATATTTTTTTTGCACCGTAATCGCGGGGAGGCCGTTCGCGTAATCGCGTTCCCTCCGCGCCTTCCCCGCTGCCCGGCGGCACCCCGGATCGTCAGCCGGTGCCAGCATCCCGGCTGCCGTAAGGTTCGCTCCTCCTTCTCCCGGGAACGCCCGGGGTGAGGAACCGGGGCAGCCCGGGGCGGTGGGAGCGGAACCGGCTTTGGGCCCCCCCCGGGTGGGGAAGGGGGAGGCGGATGGTGGGGGCTACAAGGCCGGTGGCCGGCCGGGCTCACAGCACCCGAGGTGGCCACAGACAGACCTGCTGGACCATGGTTCTTTCCTGTGAACTCACCTTGGGTGTCCCCTGATGAGAAACCCCCATGCAGCAGCCCCAGTTCAGCTAACGGAGGGCTGACTGTGCCCCCAGGGGCTGCTTGTGTTCTCCCCGGGGGTAGCACCCCTATCTCAGGGGGATAGTCCTGGCTTGTTAGCCCCGCTTCCAGGTTGCCCTGTATTTTCTAGCACAAAATTCCCAAATCAAGAACAGACCTAACGCCGGGAGCCTCGGGTTTACTGCTTCCCCGTGAGCATCCTGGCCAACAGGTGACAGACACGTTATGGTGTATCTGTAGCTCAGGAGCTATTATTTTCTGCTATTTATTCACAGCCAAAAGCTAGGATGTTTTCACAAGAGGTGGAAGATGTGGCCTTAAACGTCTTTGGAGCAAGGAGAGGAAGAAATATAAGTCTTACGCTCTTCCTGTGAAATACAAAAGGCATTGCTGCATTTGCACCCTGCAGACAGTGGTGGCTGTAATCGTATTTAGTGAGAGGCCTGTCAATATGTGTTAGCTGTGATGTGAGAAAAGCCTTCTGGACTCGGCCCTTTTGCGAGACTTTGGAGGAAATTCAAGAATTTTAAACTCGGTTCAGCGCGGATTAGGATGCCGCGGTGCTCACGTCTAACAGCCAGGGCTAGGCATGTGCCAAGCTGCAACTTCAAAGTATAAATTAAATACTGCAACTGCAGAGCGCCTCCCATGTGTGGGCAACAACTGAGTGTTGTCTGCTTGTTTGTTTTTAGATTACAATCTTAAACCAGTCACTTTTCCTCTGTATAATTACAATTTAGGCAATCAAATTTACTCCAAATCACACTCTAGGAGCCAGTCCTTCATTGGTTCTCACCCTTGCTGGTTACTTAGGAAAGTCTCTGCCTTTGATCCCAACTGATGAAATTCTGCTGATTCTGCTCAGTTGGTATAAAAGAACATTTGAGGATAAAGAAGCCTAATTTCACTCCTTGTCATGTGGATAACATACACGGCTGATCTCTGTTTAGTTGGATCCCAAGGTGTTGCTGATCAGATAACTCCCTGGTTACTCTGGACCGGACAATAGCAAAAGGTTGGGGTGGGGTGTCACTGTGACAATAACTCCCAATTCTGGTCAGAAAAGCTGGACTGGGGAGAAGTGGTGTTTGCTCTGCAGTCTCAAGCTCAGTCTCGGAATCTTAGTTGAGTCTGGAGAAGCAGTGGCTGGAAAGTACTTCATTATTTCCACCGCCCAAGAAAACCGTAATCTTTGCTTTGTGGATTCAGCCCTCATCCAAGTATCCTGTAGGCTCTGGGGGAGTGCTGTGCTGTTTTGTGACAACATTCTCTCACTACACCAGCTGCAGAGCCCAGACACTCGCTCATTTGGTGGCACTTTCCGCTCCAGTTGGTTGCTTATCAATTCTTGCTTCAGATCTGCACTTTCCAGTTTGAGGGATTCATGTTTGTGACCACCCTCTTGCTTGTATCCTCATTGTTCACATCTAAAAGACCCAAGCAAACTACCCACGCAGAGGCTGAGGCAGGGGGAATCTTTTTTGCTGAAGTGTTTTGAGGGCTGATGTCCCCAGAAGATGAATTTTCAGTCACTGGCAAAGCTCACTTCTTCCAAAGTCCTTTTTTTTGGTGTATGTGTAAGTTGACTGTGAGCACTATTTTGCGTGACGGCAATTTTCCAATTCATGAGTGCACAGTTTTGATACGGGAGGTAGAAGATGAACTGCTATGGAAAAATAAAGCATGTTTTGGGTTGCATAGAGAGTGATGGAAGAGTGTTTGTGTAAGTTGAAATAAATATGCCGGTGGACTAACTTGTCAATTGAAAATCCTCTGTAGAATTTTTAAAGTGTTCAGAACTTGAAGGGAACAATTTTACATTACTTAAAGATTTTGTGTTTGTTTTCCTGCTTAGAGTTTATTTCTGTTTGTAAAAATTCAATGCTGAGTTTTGGGACATCTGTGAGTCCTCTAGGGGGCAAAATAGATTTAACTTCAGCTCCCCGAGGGAGGTAAAGAATAACCCTGTAAATAAGCTTTTTTTTTTTTTTTTTTCCTTCCTCATCAGTGGATAATTTAAAACATCCTCTTTCTTTGTGGCTCTTGAGCTTTGATTCTCAAGTGTATTTAAGTGCCTAATTAAATGGGAGTTAGGTATTTGAATTCTTGTGTGGCCCTAAGCCTCAGGGTTTAACTGGCTTTGTGACTCTCTGTGCCTCTCGCCTTGCAGGTGTGGGTATGGCCATGAGAAAAATGGGAAGCATGGCCAAGCCAGATGTTTACATTATTAAGGATGGGGACACAATCACCGTAAAAACAGAAAGTACCTTCAAAACTTCACAGTTCAGCTTCAAGCTTGGTGAGAAATTTGAGGAAAATACGTTAGATGGCAGGAAAACTCAGGTCAGTATTCTAGACTTTCTACTGAAAAGCCACAATTCTTCGGGTGTTTTACAGATGGGGACACTATTTAAAAATCAGTTTTGACATCCATGCTAATGATGCTTTATATGAACAGCTGTCGCTGTAAGTCTCATTGAAATAAATTCTTTTTTTTTTTTTTCCCCTGGATTAAGCAACTTCCAAAGAGGGAAAATGCTGAAGTCAATAATGTCTTGTGTATTTTGTTGTTTTCAATTTGTAGCAGAAGCATTGTGTTAGTAAAACTAACAGACCTCTAAATCCCTGTTAAAGCCAAATGCCACTTCATTTGAAGCCTGTGGGGGGAAAAAAAATCCCATTGATGTTTAATCAGAAGCAATTCAGCCCTAGGCTTAGCCTTTCTGCTCAGTCTGGTATTTGCATAACAAGGGAGCCTGGTTGAGTGTCCAGTGGGATAAGGGACACACAAGGCATACGTGTGAATCACAGCCCCTAATCTCCAGTTTTTGCAGGCAAAGAGCTTCTCCCTGCACCAAATAGGGAGAATATTAAGCCAAAAGGAGGTTAAACGCAAGGAAGCCCTCAAATATATCTCTCATTTCCTTGTGTGAGTACTCTCTTTATATTACCAACACCCCCTAACCCCCCAGCTACAGACTGGCAACTCGTCTGTTATTGCAAGATCAGATAAATGTTACACAAAAGCTCAAAGCCTATGTACAAAGAGATGAACAGAGAACACCGTCTGCTCCTGTTAATTGAAATTGTGCAGGCTGTCGAAGGGCTGCCCGGAGCAGGAATGTGTCAGAGCAACGAGCGAACAAGCAGTGAGCTCGAGGATCAATAAAACATTTAAGATAATATCCTGGCTTTGTAGATGTCAATGGCAAAATCACTACTGGGTGAGCTGGGGTGGGGATTTTTCCTTTGGAATAAGGTGTTGGAAAGCCTCAGGCTCCCTCAAATGTTGTGGGTAAAATACTGATGCTCGGGTTCTTCTTTCAGACCCTTGTCAGCTTAAAAGATGATGGGTCATTGATTCAGGAGCAGGAATGGGATGGCAAGAAGACCATAATAACGCGGAAACTAGTGGATGGACAACTGGTGGTGGTAAATTCATTCCCACTTTCTGATTCCTGAGTGCTGCTGGCCAGTAGTAACTCTAAAAGATCTTTTTCTTTAGAGTCTGTACTGAGGCAAATTAATAAATCCATCTCTTTATCTTCTAGGAATGTGATATGAATGGTGTCAAGTGTGTTAGAGTCTACCAGAAAGCATGAGAACGTCTTCATGTTCAGTAGGAACTTGCTACAAACAACTCAGTTCAGTGGACAGAGCTCCTTTACACTCGTATTTTCCTTTTCCCTGTTTTCTAGTATTTCAATGGACTGAGTAGCCGAGTGCAATCCTTTTTAAAAGCCGTGATGTAACTATTACGTAACTATTCTGAACTTATGGGGCTATTAAATAAAATTGTCGAATATATGAAGTGGAAATGTTGTTACTATAATGGAATTTTAAAGTGAGGTTTTCTAAAAACTCTGTTTGGTTTTAGGCTCTACTAGAAACTGCCTTCGGTTCAAGACAATGCAATATATGCCAACGAACAGTTAATAGCAAGCTGAATTTTGACCAGCATCCTTAATTGCTAAGCTAGTAAAATCTGAAATTGGAAAAAAAAAATAAATTAGAGTTCAGGTTCTAGAGCTGTTTCTAACTTGCGTGTTACAAAGTAAATAGAATTGAGTGGGTATAAATAAGAGATGAGCTTTGTTGCTGTTTAAATAGAGGAATATATTTTCAGGAGTTAGTTTGTTTTTTCGCGTTTCAAACCCACAAATTTCTTATCTGAAAAAAGAGACATACTAGTGAGCCAATGGGCATGATAAACTTAAGCAAACATATACATGCTTTACTGAAAGGAAGCCTTATTTTGAAAAGACTTTGTTTTCCTAGCAAAATTCTTATTTCCTGCCTAGTAACATTCTAAAAATTCTTAACCAAAATCTACTGAAATACTGCCTAAAACTTAAAGCCTCATTTTATTTTATTTTATTTTATTTTTAAACTGGCTTGGAACACCTGGCAATGGAGTTTATATGCTTTAAAGTGCCATAATAAATAATCAAAAATAGCAGTGTCTCGCGTGTTACTTTTACACTGGTTGGGAAACGGAGCCTCCTATGCTACTATTCTTGCAAAGAGATTAAAAAGCTTTGGGTGACTGCCTGCCACACCAGACTAACGTGTTCTAAACATGAAACTGTTTGGCGGCAGGTGGTGGGGAGGTTTCCATCAGATCACGGGCTTCCAGTTTGCAGCCTCAGTTTCCCGAATCCATTGCTACTTCAACCCTTCTGCCATTCTAGCTGCCCAGAGTGTGCGCCGCATTGCTGAGCTTACCCGAACAGCAGAAAAGTCACTTCTTTACGTTCGTCCTACCAACCATGGAAAATTACTTTTTTCTCATAATTTTGGACCACTTACCCTTTTCATAATTTCCTGACTGTTTATGAATCATCCCATTTGCTGATGTCATTTGAAAGAATTTATAGCTGGAGCGTATTTCTTGCATATTTTTTATGCTCTGTGGAAAAGTAAATATTTTTCCTGGTGCCCAAATGTCTCTTTTTTTCGGTTCCTTTGAGCTCCCCTTTCCTTGTGGACCAGGAAAGATCTTCATACCGCCTTCATTTAACATTTTCCCTGAAGATATATGCTGTATTCCTGTATGGGCTGTTAGGAACAGATTTTTTTTGTCGTTATTAGGAGAAGGAATATCTTCATAGAAACAGAAAACAAACTGGATGTGATGAGGAACCTGGTAAGTTTACAATCAGAAATCTGCTAAATGGTAGCAGGAGAATGGCTGCAGCAATTGGCCTGATGTGAAAATCCTGCCTCCCTTCCAAAAGAAACGGCATTACTACTAGAAGTGGGATGTTATGCCTTCCTTGGGGTCACTGGTCTATCACTTACCACTGCGTGTTTACTCTTCTGATACTGGGTCACGTTAATTGTTTATCTTTCATTTGAATGGAAAGACCTTCCAATGTCTTCTATAGGACATCCGTTTTGATTACAATGAGATCACTTCTTGTAAAACAAAAGGCAAAGAGTGTCTTTTTAGAGCGATTTCCTTTGGAAACCAGGCTTATAAAGTCTGTGTGTGTGTGTGTGCTCTCTGATTTCAGCCACACATGAAGTAGAGGCTAGCGGCCCCAAAGATAATTATTCTTCCACAAACATCATGACAATGGGCAGCCTGCTGAAGGAGTTAGACCATTAAAGTGCCTTGATGATGGAAAGACTGCACATGGAAGTGACACTTTGACATTAAGTGGGAGAAAAACATTATAAGCCCTCTTAGCACACATAAGAAGTTATCTTAAACACAGAAGTTGACCAGTAAAAGGCAGATCAACAGGAAACTGGAATTCTTTAGAGCTGATTCTCCAGAACTGTTTAGGCTCACATGTTTATTTGCTTTATTTTGATGTTAGCTTTAGCCTATACTGCTGGTAACATCAATGTAAGTGTACTGTGACCCGGAACTACCATATATACAACCCGTTTGTGTTAGATTAGACCATATGCTTGAAAGAACAATTGCTTGTAATTTGCAAGCCAAGATTTAGAATGCTCAAGACTTGAAAATACAATTCATTTCCAAATTCCTTCTATTCATTATTATACGAACCAAGAGTTTTACTCTTCAGTAGGTGTGTATACTCAATGTTCTCACCGGTGTAAAATAACCAATTGTCCTGAGATTTTAATAACTCTCTGTAGTTCGCTATACCACATAAGATGGTGGAAAATAAAACTTGTGAGAACAACTGAAAAAGAAGAAACTATTCATTACCCAGCCAGGACAGCTTTATAAAGCTACAGAATTATGAAATAAAGAGACAAATTTTGTTGTGATGTTTTAGTGCGTGTTTTTGAAAATACTTTGGAGGGATAAAAGAAACACGTTCAGCAATCTGAAGCTGCAGGTAAGACTTGCTCAAAGAGAAGCAGCTCCCATATCTACTCCAACACGTGTTCATGAGCAGTGTCCAAACTATGTCTTTGCATCTCACTGTCTTCTCAATCTGGTGCGGTTCTACTTTTTCCATAGAAGGGGGTTTTGTTTGTTTGTTTAGGTTTCTCTGTGTGTATGTGTGGGATTAGGGGGTTTGGGTGGGGTGTTTTTTGTGGTGAGCCAGGGTGAAGGAGTAGAAAATTAAGTCGTTCAGTGATTTATATCTGATATTCTACCACATTAGGGATATCTCTTGTCTGAGCTTTCCAGGAACACTAATGAAATGGCACTGTATTTTGGGAGAGCATACTGTCTCTATGCAGTGCTCAGACTATCAAAGATTTTCCTGTTATGGTTTGGTTATATGATTTATTTCAAAATTGTTGTCCTACTCTGCCTGCAATTTCTGCAATTAATACTGGCCTTTCCTCTTCCTCTGCCTCTCCCCTCCCTACCTCACATATGCACTTCAGATCAAAGTTTTTTAAAAAACAAAGCCAATGATAGGAAATTTCTCCGTTTTCTGAGGTCACAGTCCCACCGTCAGCTGTCACTGCCTGACAAAAGGCAGTAATTATTTCTTCAAGTGTGGAGGTCAAGTGTAGGAAGATAGTTTTGCTCTGCCAATGGCTACTTGGGCAATGTTGATCAGGAGACTCAAACATCCAAAAAGAAAATGAATCATTGAATAGGCACACTATTTTTTTTTTTAAGATTAGAACCTAAAAATCTATTATTGTTGGTGCTAGTGAGTATGAAAAATAAACAACCTTCTTACGTCTATATAATATTATGTCCAATATATTTTATAGTTCATAAAGCAGTCCATTCAAAGTAACTCTTATTGAAGTCAGATGCTGAAAATAAGTGCCCTGTCAGTATTTTTCAGAGCCCCAAGGGGCCTTGACCACAGGGCTCCCCCTGACCCCTGCCCGGGAGCCCCACCTCAGCTCAGCCTGAGGCATTCCTCCGTGCCTGAGCCAGTTGTCAGAAGGTCAGTCTCCAGCTCAGATTTTACACAAAAATTTATGCGTTAAACTAATTTCTATGAAGGAACTGACTTATAAGAGGATTGTATTCTACTTAAAATTGTTTTAGAAAAATAAAAACAGTAATGCAGACCAGCTCCAACCAAACCTTTGTTGGTGACTCCTTCCCTGCCTGCGTATGTGCTAACACAACGAAGAGATTAGAAACCCTTTGCACTACGTTGATTATTTGTGCTTGTAGGGGAAAAGAAAATGCCACACTGCGATATTGGGTGGAAGCAAGTTAACATATATTAATTATTATTTGATGCTTCATTTCAGTCCCATTGTTCAGCCCTGGGAGGGTTTAGCACTATTTTCACAGGTTTTGGAGACAATCCAGCATCTGTATAAACACATTTTTGTCCCATGGTTCTACTTCCAGCTTTGACTTTTCAGCCCTTGTACATCAAATTAAGATTTTGTTGACGCTTCCTGGAATGGTTCTATTCATATTATTATTTCAGAGGTAGAGACCCCACTCCCAAGAGCGAATTTGGCTTCCTTTCCAGAAAAAATGTTTCCAAAATCAATTCCCTCTACCAGATGGTCTTAATTATACTCTGGCCATATTTATAGGTGAAGTCGATTATAGTTTCAGGAGAAATGTAGAGTTTCAGGATAAGTGCAATCCAGAACCAGTTTCAGACAATGTCCCGCAAAAATTTACTTAATCCCAACTATTATGGTTGAGACTCTAAAATAAGTAACACATTAATCACAGGTGTACACTCTGAAATGAAACACTAGAAGACATCCCACTCTGAGGACCATGCATGCGACTTATCTAGCACTGGACACTCGTTCCCACATGCACACCATCTGATTCCCGTGGAAATTCATGCATGAAACCAGCAAGTCTACCTTCAGGAGAGGCTTTGGCTAAGGATGCAGCTCAACTCATTGTGCAGTGCAAGTGTCCAACAGAAAATCCAGGACTGAGTGCAATTTTCAGGCTTTTTTTTTTCTTCGTTGCTGTTGCACACCCTGGGGCTTTCTCTGTGGCTTAATGCCTTCTGGGGCCATGAGGAATACTCCTGTACACTGAACAGCAAATCTGTAAATCATAAAGAATAAGGTAGCCTGCATTTCTTGACCTCAAAGCAGCCCTGAACTGAGACCAGGGAGTCCATGACAGGAGAATTTCTGAAAGCTCCTGGATTATCACCTGCTCTTTGATTACATGCAAAGTTGAGCTGAAGGCAACTCAGACTGACTCCTTGCTCTAGAAATTATGTCCAAGCCTTGTTATAGCTCTGCAATTTAATTCCATAAGTAACCCAGTGAAGTAGAGGGATAGGAATTATTCCTATTCTATTGCAGAGTGCAATTAAGGCAAAATACCATTAATACTTTCCCTTTCCAAAATGTGTAAAGCAGTAATTGATACTGGGATTTTCTCTCCATGTTTTCTATTGTCTTGTCTCCACTCATTCTCCTAAACCACCTTGCTTTGTACAGATTTAATTGCACATAAATAAGTTAAGAAAACGAGATGTTACTATTCTTTTACATTTAACATTCTTTTTCTCTTGGTGAGGTGCAGAATGAAAATGCAAGCTGCGTACCTTTACTGGGGGCATTTTTGAACAACCATATTCTTTTTCCACAACTCATGAAATATGTTTCCTCTGTTTAACCAGCTTAACCAATGGCTTCTTACTGAAATCGCAACAGAAGAGAAGCAGCCAATTGACTAAAATAGAAATCACAGATGCCTCAGCATCCTCAGCCCCCTTTCCCCTTGTCACGTATTTGCACAACACAGTTCATTCCTATCTGAGCCTAACATTATCCCTTTGGATGTCCGCTTGCTTCATGAAGATTTTTCTTTTTTCCTGTTATGTTTAAGATTATCAAGGCCCTTGGATTCAGATTCTGAGGATCCAGCTGGCATGTTTACTGGTATAGAGATTAAGAAAGAGAAGAATAAATACAGCTGCATCTTGTCCAGTCTCTCCCCACCTCTTCCCCCACCTTTAACTGTTCTTCCCTTGTGGTCAATGTTTAAGACATAGTTCATAGAAGTTTCTCAACTTATTTTTCCTCATTTGGTCTGTGGAGGACAGGGGAGAACAATTCAGGCTAAATGTCCTTTGATATAATATATCCAAATTAATGTCTGGGAAGAAAGGTCTCCCCAGAGATTTTTCTATGTTAAAGAAAACACAAATCTGAAACATTAACTATCCTTGGAAAAATAAAGTGTACAAAAAGCCTTGGAATATTTAAAAAATCTTAGATAAAACTCTGCAAACTGAGCTCATCAGCCATAGCTCCCATTCATGTAGATAGTGACTTGAGGCTGGCTGGACATCCCTCCTTGTTAGTAAAAGCACAATTTGTGTGAGAGATTCTCTAGATGTCTACTGGAATTTCCTTTTTCCCCAGTTGATAGCTCCTTTTGTCAGTTGTGTCTTTGTTTCACTGTGTTCAACTATTTACTTAATGATAAAATGCAAATTTTTGCTCCATTTAGTGCGATTTCTCTCGTCCTGTCGTACTCACGGCTGTACAATTCAGGAGCTGCTTGGCGCTTTTCCGTAATTTCTTCTATAGATTTTACTAGAAAGCCAACTGCTGCTTTGAGGCTGAAGCATGCTCAGCTGGATTTCTGAGCTGGATTCCTGCTGAGATCAAGAGCTAAGTGCGTTTATTAGAGAGGCACTGATGGTATCTTATGAAGCAACAGCCTTCTGTATCAATGGAAAGCCTTATATTACTTCAGTAAGATTGGATTAGGCTTCAGTAACTGTGAGCTACAAGAACGAATGATTAATTTTAAGATGTGTTACTGAACCTTTGGAATTAGATTATAAATTTTTCCTCTTTGATGTTTATGACACTTATGATGATAAGTGAGTTCACTGGGAACACAATTTGAGTGGCAAGTAAAGTTTGATAGATTCATATTTTTACTTATTTATTCTAATAGGTTGATGAGTCTAAGACTTAGAGCAGAAAGGAGATCGTTATTGCCAGTATCGTTTTATTATTCTCTCACTGTCTTATTCTTGGAATAAATCTCAGGAGTAACGCGTGGAATTGAGTAGAGAACAAAATATATTCCGTTCTCTTAGTGCAATTTTTATTTAATTACATTATCATAGAGAAAACATAAACAGTTTATTTGCCTTGAATAGTAGCAAAAAATTTTAGTAGGAAGGATATTCAGTTGCATCTTACAATAACATCTCACTGATAACGTCAATAATGTTATGATGACATATGTACATGGAAAAAGCATTTAGGATCCAATGCCTTTTTTTTTTTTTCAGCTTAATGCTTATTGGGACATCTTTTGAAAAAAAACCCAATAAAACATGTACAATACTGTCAATAATGCCTGTGTAGTTACTTAACGTTGCTGAAAAGAAGGCTGTAATTAATTTTTTGACTACCCTATACAATGGGGTATTGCCCTTGCAAGTCTTTAAATTAATTTCATGTAATAAAATGCCAGCTACTTACAAAGCAGAGCAACTGTCTTTGTATATTACGCTGCATGTAGTTACATCAGGCAGAAAAAGGAAAATTTGACGCTGTTTTATTACTGTGAGTCCAATGGATCCAGCATAAATCTGGAAAAGCTGGATTATTTTTTTTTTATAGCTCTCACATTACCAGTGAATTTATGAATTATTTTATAATGAGATAACTCTGATTACTTCACCTGTTGCTTTTGAAAGATGCATTTGGATGTAATTTCGGATATCATTTAAGAATAATGGGTTACATGAATAAAAACATGATTTTATTAACACAATTGGTCTTACTGCCCAAGACAAGAAGAACCAGTGCAAGTTTTCTCATGTACTTTTCATTTCACAGACACACTACATTTCTTGTAGGGCAGAGTGGCATAACCTCTATTTTTATGACTCTGCCTTTCTACCAAATAAAACTGCTCCTTGAGAGTTGTGATGGACCTTAGAAGTTATTGGCTCGTCTAAAGACCAGTGTCTGATTTGGCCAATCAAACAGTACTCCTTCAGACGCAGACCCAAAAATACAACCCCTGCAAGTAAAAAAAAATAAACGTAGTGTTCAAAACTTTTATTTCTGTGAAAGAAAACAATTGTGAAGAACTGATAAGCAACCATGGCATACTTTTCTGTCCCCTCTTTATCCTTTGGTGAGGCTAGGTCTAGCATTTCACACAGTAAAAAGCCTCTTCAAAATGAAAATTTGAACATTTTACTGACTTTGCTCATGAGGAGATTTAGAAGACTTCTGCTTATTTCCCTTCTGTGACACAATGAATTAAGTGGAATTCATGCAACTTTCCCTTTTAACGAGTCCTTTAGTAATTAATATTCCCAATTCAGTAAAAGGGGAATTTCCGCAGCATTCTTTATGGGTATGTACCGTCCTAATTCTGTATACTAGATTTATACTAGACGTTGAAACACAAGTTTGCAGCTGAATGGACTCAGATGCTGAGCTCAGGTACAACAGTGTCCCTGAGAAACAACAGCTGAGCTATTTCTAAAACATTTCACTAATGGAGAATCCACATCCTTCCTTAGCAATTCTTTTCAAATATTGAAGAATGATAGGTCCCTTCCTTTGTTGCAAAGTTCGTCCCTGCCCTCTATCTCATAGTTGATGTGGGTGTTGACATCCCGATTAAGGTCTTTCTCGTTTTACCATTCTTCACAAGTGCACAATGGCTTTCTTGGCAACTCCATCTCTTAAGAGCTTCTCACTCCACGGCTTTTTTTCCACCTTTCTTAAAGGTGCATGCAAGACAACTCCATCTGCTGTTCTGCTATCTGCGCTGTTGACAAGGAGCAGGGACTGACAAGGTCTTACTGTCAAACTGACTGTTTGCTCTGGTTTGTAGAAGGCAGACCTGGGATATATCACAGCAGCACGCTGAGCCTGCCCTGGTCACTGGCGGTGCTGTGCCCTGCGGAGTGACCCTGCTTCTCTGCTGACCCAACAGGTCATAATTTGTTGGCTTCTCTGCAAGCCTGAATGTTCGCATGGGAAAATTGGAGTTTGGTACTGAGTGGAATGAATCGATCCAGTTTCCATTTTTAACAGCAGTTATGCTGTTTAGGGTTGGGAAGAAGAAACAGATTAGCAAATCCTGAATAGTTTCACTCTCACCACCTGATGTATTAATTTTCCATATGAGAAGAATTTACTCCTATCTCTGATGGCATATAGCTCACACCTTGGTTACTAGGGGAGATCAGTTTTCTCCCTGCTGTTGTAGTAGCAGTACTCTCAAAAAATACATTTATTTCTCTTACAACTGTCTACAACGGGACACCTAACAATGGCCTCCTTGACAAGCACCTGCCACGTAGCAGTCCAAACAAAATGACCGTTGGCAAAGTTTGAGAGCAGCTTTGGGAGAGATATAGGAAGTTTTGTTCACATACCTCTTCTAGACACTTAAAGTGTGCAGTTACTGCGATTCGAGCTTTACACCTTAATTGGAAAAAACCTATCAATAGCATCTAACAGGAGTTAGAACAACTGTGGCACGCTGTAAGGTAAGACCCATCTCATCTGGCCTAACCTGAAGCATCCAGCTGAGATGCTTTGCTCCTCCCAAGGCAGCGAAGAAGGGCAGACGTGACCTGGAAGTGCCAGGTGCCAGAGTTTGAGGAGTAAACTGCCAAGTCCAGTGCAAACATATTTCATCATCTTCCAGGGACATACAGTGGTGTACTGTAACAGTAGAAACCAGGATACAGTGGGAGGTACAGGGCATACCCATCACCCAACAAATGTCACAGGAGTTGTGTGAATCACACCACGTACTCCAATCCATGAGTCACACTAAGTCTATACAAGCCGTACCTATGCATATATGTACGTAACTGCACCTTTACAATCTGTCTTTTAATAGATCTGTTATCTGACTGTGCAAAATTGTATAGTTATGCAGTAAATTATTTCCGTTTACGTTATCCCTGTCAGATGGGTATTTTGTTTTAACAGCTAACTGCACAGCAATAGGCAGTACTATTAATTAATTGGGAATACCTGTCTCTGAGGCGGTTTGCGTTATGTTGCACTCCGTTGTTTCGATTTCTTTTAGAGACTGCTAAAAGCCACTGGAGGTTGTTATCTCTACCATCAGAAGCGTATTTCTCCCAAGAGCTTCCAACATAGGAAGTCCTTGACGTTTTTGCACATTTGGGTCACTCGCTTGGGTGGCTGATGACAAGCTGTGCTCTGCAACAGCAAGCAGGTCATGCCTTTCCCAGTGCAGGCTCCCAGTCAGCCCACACAGGTTATGCTGCCTAGTCACTGCCTCTGACCATGACTCCCAATTAGCTTGCTCTCCATCAGGTGGCTGCCTGCTCTCTTTTTACAAAGCTCATACAATTCAAGGGGTCTTGCTAGGGTATGAAAACCGGCTTCTTCACAGAGCAGTTCAGTCCACCTAAGATCCGAGTCCACAGCTTGGGAAACATCCACATTTTTTTCTGTTGAATATAGGGAAAGTCTTGGGTGATGGGACATTGCTGAAGTGTCACATTTAAAGGACAGCTTCGTAAAGAGCCAGCAATGAACTGGTTATAACATTTGCCTTTTGTTTCTTCATGGTGTGGAATCGCCGGAATCAATATTCTTGTTCCATCTCACGTGTGCCTTTAAGTTGTCCTTCTGCTGCCAGGTTGACGCCATCACCCACAGCTCCTGTGCTCACCTCCTGTTTCACAAAGAGGATTTGGGCAACTGCCTGACCACCTGACGCAATCACCTGTAACCACCTGGTCCCACCCCACCCCAGAATAGTTTCATACAGCTGAACTTTTCCATTGCTTATGCGACGGGTTACAAAGGGTGGCTGCCTCAGGCAGTTGTGCCATATCCCCAGGGAAAGAATTTGCTCAGCCATGTGTTTTATCAGGTTATTGTAGTAGCTATCTTCCAGTAGGTGATATTGAACCCCTTCTTCCTTTCCCCAACCCACCCCCTACTTCCTCTTCCTCGAAAATATTTGCGTTTTTCTGCCAGAACCACTAGGTGTCACAAGTACTCACATCTAAACTATAAAATCCTCTAAAATATTATCCTGGAGTTCTTGATATTTTCCTTATTCTTATCAAGGGGGACAAGAACTGGGGCATAATTTTGCCGTAAATGTGGGAGCTGCTGGATGTAATAGAAAAAATCAGAGGCATCAAGCTGGTCCTTACAGAGCAGATCCATTGTGTTTCACTGCAAACGATTTAGCATACAAGGGAGTGATGTCTGTTATTAAAGGGCCTTAATTCAGCTAACCGTAGGAAACTAATAAATTGTATGTGATCTGAAAGATCAACAGACTGTATCTAACACAAGGAAACGCGCTGGTGAAACAGGGTGTGTAGAAGCAGAATGCAGAAGGAGCTCCACCCTGAAAGAAGCTTATGGTTAAGAAACAGAACAATCCTCGGGTTAAATTTAGATGATTTTCAAACTAAAACTGAGTAATCCATGCCACTAATGAGACATGTCTTCCTCTTCTTCCCACTCTTGTTCCCATCTGTCTGTTTATAAGCTAATCAATCATTCTTGCCTAGCAGTGTGAGTTGTACACTGACTGGATAGGAAATATTCTCAGCTTCACATCGGGACCTACAATACACCACTAGTTGTATCTGTGGGAGCCTGAGACACTGATCTTTTCTGAAGATATTTCAGTTTTTCAAATGTTACAAAACACATATTTTTTTAGATTTTTATCTTTAGCCCTGTAAACCAACATCCTTTTTTTATTTTTTGTTAAATTGCAGGGAGGCATTTAACCCTCCAGCACCCCACTGCCATGCAACACATCTATCTACACGTACACTGCCTGCCCTTTTGCTGCTCTCTGGGGCATGGCTCTGTGCACTAGTACTGTGTGCTGGACAAACAGCATGAGAGAATATCTTCTATCTAACAAGAGGAAAACCCAAATCTTCCCATTTGGAGCCTCAACTCAGCTGAGTCCCATGGCAGCCGGCAGCCTTCACAGCTTCCTGCTGACACCTGCTTACATCAGCTGGGGCTTTGGCTGGAGCAAGGCACAAGAGTCCAAGGAGATGACCCCAGGTGATGGGAAGTACATGGCAAAAAGGAATATGTATGGATATTAGCCTAGTGACAATCCTGCTGCTTGGATTATAAACGACAAGGCGATCCAATATGTCGCAGCAGGAGTCTGAAGGCACAGCAGTAGGACAGGCTGACCTGACTTACCCACGTTTCCTCCCTCCCCAGTTTCTGTAAGCCTCTTCCCATCCATTTCAAAAATTTTCCATGAACTGTGTGCCAACGGCTCTCTATTCCATTGTCTGCCACACCACTGACTTCAACTCTTTTAACATTTTAATTGGTTTAAGAACATGAAGAGAGATGTGTGGGAGACAGGCTTGCTGAATGGTTTTGATGCTTCTGTGGATATGTTCTGAGCACACTCAGAAATACACCTTTTTTCTTTTTCCTCAGAATTAGCACTTTTACACACAGAAATAAAAAACACTGCATGCAGTTAGGGGCTTGATCAAATATGGTGTTACTGCACGACATTCAAAGAGACCGTGTTATAAATCTGGAGTGGCTGATTATATTGTCATTTTATGCCAGCAAGATGAGAGCATAATGGCTTTGGGCTATACCAGATGGAGAATTTAGGAACTGCAGAGTACTGCACTGCTCCTGGAATAGATACATCACCCTGAAAGAAGCAAAGACCATTCACTCCTTTCAAAAATAGTATTTCAAATATAAAGATTGACATCACCATGTAGCTGTGAGTTACTGCTTAATAAAACTGCATAATGCTTATTAGTCATACTGTACAGGGCCTTCTCACTCAAATCAATCACTCAAGCGAGACGGCTAATTTGGTCCTAAATCGACTATTTAGAATGAATGCTGAATGTTACTAACTGCTATTAAGTAGCCACCTGCTGCACATTATGTTTGGTATAGTGCTGCAATAATCTCAGCTGTGCTTAAAGGTAGAGTTCAATTCCACATAATGTTTTGTTAATAACCTGCCGTGTAAACAAATACAATCAATTACGGCCAGAGGTAATTACAGTGCTGAATCATTTTCTTACAACACTTAAATAAAAATCAGATTGATTCAGAAAGAGTTTGAACTTTACTTGCATTTCAATGAAGGTGTGTCCTGAACCATAATAGGTCCAATTACAAAGATAAGATTAAGGAGGTGCCAGCTTTCTTCTGTTTTTATATTTGTTTTCAGAATAACTTTGTAACAAGGAAAGATTTTTCTAGGCCAGAAATTCCTGTTCTCTGGGCAGAACAGGAATTTCCCATGCAGAAATCTATCTATCTCCCTTTACCAACCAGAAACAATAACTAAAAAAAAAAAAAGTTACATTTTGTTACCACTGGGGTGTGCCACTTAAGAGGATTATGTTTTCTGCCCAGTAATTCATGCTTCTACTGCTTCACACTGTATCAGCAGCCTTTCAACTCATCTGCCACTCTCCATAGGTGAAAATCGAGCCACTTGACAAAATGCTCGGAAGAGTCATTGCTCTCTTCTTCTAAAAGAGAAGAAGAGAAGAATGAAGAGGTGCCGTTCCTTGGCCACAAATACAGCAGTCAAAGACCGGGGGAAGCAGCCTGTGTCCCTACCTGAAAGATCCATTGCACCTGAAGTTTGCCATTTGGAAGTTAGTCCTCTGCTTTTAGCTAAGCAGTCAGGCTATTTCTCTTGTTGGTAGGAAATCTTTGACATTTGCAGAAGCAAGTTCATCCTGTCTTCCTTGCACACCTATTTTATAAGAGAAATTTTCCTAAGAACATGCCTCTCTCTTTCTCCAGTGGTGACATTACCCTAGACAACAAGCCTGTCCGAGATAGAATCATAGAATCACAGAATGGTTAGAGTTGGAAGGGACCTTAAAGATCATCGAGTTCCAACCCCCCTGCCCCAGGCAGGGACACCTCCCACCAGACCAGGTTGCTCAAAGCCCCATCCAGCCTGGTCTCAAGTTTTAGAAGATGACATTTAAGCAAGTTGGATCCCACAGCTAGTGAACGTCCCAGCTCACTGGTGCATGTTCAGCCTGGAGAAGAGAACATTTAGGGAGCACCTCAGTGCAGCCTTACAATGCTTAGGAGGAGATTACCAAGAAAAGAGAGCCAGGCTCAGTACTGACTGGGATGGTGGGATAAGGAGATGCAATGATCGTAAACTGAAACAGGGGAGTGTCTGGCTGCATATAAGGAAAAACGTTTTTCCCTGAGAAGAGCCATGCAGTGTAAGACATGGCCCAAAGAACTGTGGGATCTCTGAACCTGGAGATTTTGATGGCTTGCCTGGGAAAAGCCCTGAGCAGCCTGGTCTGAACATATAGCTGCCCTTGCTTTGAGGAGGACGGTGACCTCCCAAAGTCCCTCCAAGCCTAAATGATTAGTGGTTCTGTTCTGTTTTTCATGCTGAAATATCACAGATGGGATAACATACCCGCACAGCAGAGGCAGTGAAGGTAATGTGAGATGGATGTTAATCATAGAATGGAATCATAGAATATCTCAAGTTGGAAGGGACCTGTAAGGATCATCAAGTCCAACTCCCCGCTCCTCACAGGACTACCTAAAAGTAAACCATATGACTAAGAGCATTGTTGAGACACTCCTTGAACTCTGACAATCTTGGTACTGTGACCACTTCCCTAGGGAGCCTGTTCCAGTGACTGACCACCCTCTCAGTGAAGAACTTTCTCCTAATGTGCAATCTGAACTTCCCCTGACCCAGGTGCATTCCATTTCCTTGTGTCCTGTTGCTGGTGCAGGGTACAGAAAAGGTTTAGCACAAAGGATTGCATCAGATGCTAAAAAGACACCACGGGCAAATTTAGGTTCAGCTGGCACCTTCAGTGACTGAGTTTTCAGCAGTATGTCTGTTCTTATAACAATTTGTCACAGTACAGTTGTGGTGGCTCTTGCCTTGGTGTGTGTGGAAAATATAAGAATTAAAATCCATTTTGGAATATGAGTGAGAGTGAAATAAAGAAAAAGGCAGAGAAAAAGATAACTAGTACACACAAGTATACGGAAACATAGAGAAAGGAGGCTCAGAAAGAATGGCTGATTGACTAACAGATGGATTGACTAAACACACTGCACTTTTTTAGCTTTACAATGAAACATTTCCCCTGAAGACAGCTGTTGAATTAGATTTTTTTTTTAAAGACTAGATTTTAAAAAAGTAAATCAATATCTGCATTCAAGAATGAAAACTAAAAGATGTTTTAGTAACAGAGGCCATTCAGGGAAATGTCAGACAGGCAAATCCTTGAGCCTGCTGGAAATAGGTGATGAAAACTGGTATAAAGAGAATCTAAATGATGGGTCACTTAAATTCAATGCAATTTGAGAAATATGTAGTCTGTGCCCTAAATTCTGCAGAGTTCCAATCTGGAGCGCTCTTGGCTTTTGCCTCGGGGAATGATACAGTGTAAAGTCTGTGCACAGGTTTCCCATTGGCTTTTAGGGCAGAATCATGCTCTGCAAAAGAACCAAGTTAATGTTAGATGTTGATTTCTCAATGTGTTGCTAGCGTATTTCCTATTGCAAGTAAATTGCACAAAAATGAAAAATAACTATAAATAGAACAACATGGTATGAAAGTGTGATATTACATTCCATGCCCAGTGATGCTGATGTTTTTGATTGATTAAGTCGAAAAGTACAGTGGAAGTTATTTTCATTATTAAACCACACATTTCTGTCAACAAATTTTCACTGTCTACTGAGTAATCAAAAAAACCATGGCCATGCTAAGATTTTTCAGTACAGGTTTACTCTTCTCCCTCTCGTATTTGACAGAAATCTGTCATATTTCAGCTAGCTTTGTACCTGGTTGAAAATTGAAATGATATTTTCATAAATCTAGAGTAGTAGGTTTAGAGTGAGTAGGTTTGACCTCTTATTCTACAAACATGGGAACTATCAATGAAAAAAATATTGCTGGAACATTGTTATTTACTGTAATATTAATCTCAGAATAAATCAGGGGACTATGGCACACGACTTGACAGGACTAAATTACTATTAATATCTTAACAGACAAATGATCAAGTGCTTTTAACTATTGCGGGTCACCTAATCAGCTCCATTTGCTGAGCAATAAATAACAGAGAAGAACGCTCTTAGGGTGGCGAGTGAGCACTACGAGATACTGACACTAATCTTCCATATCACTTTAAGCAAACACAATTACTTCTGCATAGATCTTCAAAGCCGTATGCTTATGTGTCTTTTAACATCTGACTGTAGCCTCTGTGCTTTTCTTTCTCATCTAAAAGATATAATGATAGTACTTCTCTACCTCACAGGCATTTATTGGAATACTCAATATTAAAATAATGGGGTCACAGAACTAGTTGAGGAAAGCGGCTATGAGAAGGGGGGAAACTCACTAATGCATTTTAAAAACTATGCTAATCAATTCCTCCCCCTAATTTAGTTTAAAATTATGCAACCCCCACCACACCTTCATCAGCCCCACCTTAAATTATATTCTTTGCCTCTATGCTCACTAAAATATTAATGTGGCCCATGCAGAAATACGTGTGGTCTGCTTTTTTGTCCTCAGATTCGGATCCTGAAAAAGAAGGGAAAAACCCAAACTTTTCCCTTGAGCTTCCTGGAAGTCTTCATGGCTCAGCACCACCTCACGAGTGCTGCTGATGCCACACCTTACAGCAGCTCCCTCGGAAGACAAGGCTTTTTGAGCCCCAAAACTGCTCTGAAAGCGCCCCAAGTGAAAAGGATCCTGAATACTATTTTTTCCTTTCAGTCTTGAACAGGCTGTTGCCATTGTTAACACTTCAGAGGAAACCATCACTCACGTGTGAAAATAACCAAAACATAATGGACTTATTACAATTTTTACACACTTTTAAAACATTTTTCATCCAATGGAATAAAGGAGTCTACTTAATCTATATTAAGTAATTATTTTGCTCTCTTTTGAAGTCTTTTTGCTGTTTGCAAGATATCGGAAGTTCCTCCTCCTTTAACCATTGTCTTGTGGTGGTTATGTGATATCACAGCCCTCTGTTTTTAGGTCAGGCCTGTGACTGAAGCTAATTGCATCCTTCTTGCATGGGAGGGACTGTATTGACTTGTTGATGTTCCATTTTCCTATTTTGAAATCAAAAGACCTCTGCAATCCATGGAATGGATAGGCAAGCTACAGAAGTGTGATTTGCAACAATATGCGTCATCAGAAGTCCTGGACACACTGATGGAATAGTACCAACTTCATTAAATCCAGGGTTCTTGGTTCAATTGCAAAAGGATTGCAACTCAAATGCAAAACCAGCATGTTCTAAATGTCTAGGGCATTTATAGACACTTCATAGCTTCACAAAAGCATTGGATGCACTTCTGGAGGTCATTTAGTCCAACGTCCGGCTCGAAGAAGGACTACCACCAGTACGGTGTCACACCAGCCATAGCTTTGCTCTGGCTGGGTCTTGAAAAGTCCAAAGCGGTGAATCTGTTTGCATACATTCAGATTTGATTTGTTGTTATTCTGGCCAGCAGGTAGAATGCCGTATAAGAAATGTCTTCATCTGAATTGGGTAGGCAAGGTCAAGACCCAGAAGCAACAGCTTCTCACTCTTCTGTCCAGAGGATAGTTAACCCAGAAAGGGGTGGAGGTTTTGTAGTTAGGAATAATTATAGTGGAAGTGATATGTCCCGAGAGCTTATCAAGTACAGTTTGCCCCGTGTTCCTCTAGGCATAGTAAAACTTGGTAGTGTTTTGTAGTCAGGGTCTGTACAAGAGGTGCAGCCGTCGCAGATAACCTGCACATCTCAGCTGTTCCTCTCTAGTAAATACTGGTAAAGGCTCCTTTTTCCATTGGAAATGGATACATTTATGATCATCATTATGATACATTTATGATTATCACCATAATATGTATGTGTTGATGCATTGAATGTATTAAATGTGTTAATGTATTAATTGCCATTAAGTGGCCTCAGAAGGAAACAGCTTGCTATTATCATCCAG
This sequence comes from Xenus cinereus, assembly GCA_025774025.1. NCBI lineage: Eukaryota > Metazoa > Chordata > Aves > Charadriiformes > Scolopacidae > Xenus > Xenus cinereus. The sequence goes on from JAOXJK010000012.1 coordinate 130,686,389, forward strand.
GCAGCCCACTGGGAACTGCACGGTTCCCAGTTTCTGAGAATGTGCACTTTCGGATGAATGGACAAGCAGTGCTGGTTTCTAATGCGTTATGGTGGAGGGGGCTGAATTGCTGAATTGTGTGTTCCTCTGTGAAGGAAAAATGTCATTTACAATTGTAGGTGTGTCACGTGTAAAACTTTCAGTAGGTTTCCTCAAAATCCAATTTTTGCCTTGCTGAATGCTTCTCTTGTTCTTAAGAACTTTCATCTTCCTTCACAAATTCCACAAAAGTTGTGCAGGAGAGATTTCTTCCAGTCTGAAAGAGGCATATTCCTTAACACATTGCCTTCCATATCAAAGAGAAATTTTATCTTAAAGGTGCCATGGAAAAATTATGCACTTGCAGAGGTAGATCTTCTATCTATAGACAGCCCGTAAAAACTGGATTGCCTTCCCAGCTACCACCATTTGATTGTGAGCTGAAAAGGCAACTTCACAAATTCCCTCTGCGTACCTGAAGCCTTCAGGTTACTGCTGGTTTCCTGAATCAGTACCAAACGTAGTGGTACTGATTTTGGCCTCACATTCCTGATATAAAACAGGACCAGAACTAACAATGTCAACTTAGAGACAAACAAAAAGCTGCTGCCATATATCAATAACTTTTCCCCACGACTGGCTTGTGCTTGATTTGTGCCACAAAATTGAGGCTGTAAGATAATAAGCAATTTCTAGTCCTTTGGCTTATCTTATCCAGTGAGCATTCTGGGCTCATTTCTTATTAGAAAAAAAATTTAATATTTACTCTGTTTTCCCATGAGACTCCTTCCTCTGTCTTTTATTCATTTGATATTTTGAATTCAAGTGACTATTCATTTTTAGTTGGCCTGTGAAAGTTAAAAAATGAGGAATTTGATGGCATGGAAGTGAGGTTTATCTTCTTCACAAAAATACTTTGAAGCCTCAGAAATTAATCCCTCATATTTTTTCATTAATGTTGCATTTTGCATTTTAACCAGATCTCTGCCTCCAAACAATATAAATGGCATTAAACTTCCACTTGCTTTCTACAAGCAAGATTACAAAGTATTTGCCGTGATCACAACCAAAGTAAAGCCACCCAGGCTTATCCAGTCTTTATTTTTTTTAAGTTAGAATTTATGATGATACCAGAACATTGGTCTTCATTTTAAAAAAAGCAACTACTGTCTAGAAAGGAATATTTTGTTTCTCCAGAGACGCACTTTTCTTGAACTCATTCAAACTGAGAGCTGTCCTTGAAAAAGTCTATTTGAATTTAACTCCTTTCTTTCATGGCCACAGGAGTGGCCAAACATTTTTTCTTTTACTCAGATTTTTTGACCTTGTCCTCCTGCTGTTCATGTTAAATTCAATTTAAATAGCAGTAACTGAAGTGGGCAGTGCCTAGTTGAATCTGTGTAGCCATGGTATCCAAGGAAGCAAGAGGAGAGCATGTTCTTTCTTGCCCGTGTGCCACATTTAGGAGATGCTATGGAGACTCCGCATGGGTCAGACTCTCATGGAGTTTGTCCTGTGGGACACATAGTGGTGCTGAAGTTGATACGTGACACAAAACGTGGTTTTCTGTGGAAACCTGCTGTGGAAACCTGCTAAACAGGAGATACTGTTTCCACCACATCCCTCCTTGTTGCAATGGCGTGCAGGCATCGCTCAGCCGGGAAGGGAAAGGCACAAAGCCAACACAAGCACTGAATTGGGAACTGACAGTTCCTGGTAGCAATCCGGCAGTTGGAGACGTGGTTGTCCACACAGGAGGAATCTTCAGCCCCGCAGAAGGCGAGAGCTGCACCCCAAGCAGCGGTCATCTGGATGCTGGAGATGGCTGCTGGACCTCAGCCCCTGAGGAGCCTGTGGGAAAGCAGCTGGCCTGGGCCGGTGCCAGCACAGAGGGACTGCATGGAGACAGACCATCCAAAAAATCCCACTTAGGCATTTTTAGACTCCTGGTTTCTCTTGATGGTGGGCTGGCCTAGGACCAGAGCCCCCTGCCCGCTGCTGGACGACCTCCAGGACCTGGAGCAAGAGTTGCTATTGCACAACCTCAGGTGATCGCCACTGGGGCATTAGAAACCTCCCTCTCACTCCAGCAGCCCCAGAAAACACTCTTTTTATTTTAGCTAAAAAAAAGACTCTGTGCCTCAGTGCCTATCCCTGAAGGAGCTCACACCGCGTCTGGGCACGGCTTTGCCAGCATCGGTGGTTGCGTTGTGCCAGGGGGTGTGCAGGGTGTCCCCAGGCTGATGGGTGACATGCAGCATGGCCCTGGAACCACCTGAGTGCCCTGGCTCCCCACTGGCATTGCCATGGTCTGATGGACATGAGGTGGGAAGTGGAGGAGCCCTGGGGCCTGCTGAAGGCGGCTGGAGGCCTGGTGGCACCCGTAGTGCCAATTCCAGGGAGCTACGCTGGATCAAGACCTGTCTGCTCACTCCTTTCTCCAAAGAGAGGAGTCCCTGGCCCCAGGGCTCTTAGACATCCAGCCTGACAGGGCCCTCTCCTCCCAGCAAGGCGATGCGTGCTTCTTGGAGCTCTGCTCTGGATTAACTGCATTTTCATTTGACAAAACTATTGTTTTCCTCAAGAAACCTAACGAAAACAAGAAGAAAAACCACTTGCAATTACACAACTAATTATCAAAAGGTTTTACTTTTTATTATTTTCATTATTTATTATATTATTATTATTTACTATTTGTTCTCCAGCAAAAAAAAAAAAAAAGGAAATCTCTTTCCAAGCTGCTGCTGTCTTCCAGTTTAGCACCTGGATTATTCAATCATATCTTTAAATTTAATCATTTGGTTAACTCTTATGTAAGAAAAAGCTCTCCCTTGATAAGGAGCATACTTGTGTGCAGTTAGCCATCTGCAACTGCGTGTTAACCCTCTGATTGTGAAAGTGAGGATGACTGATCAGACACGTCTCAGGACTCCAAAACAGGCTGAAAGCTCTTTGGTGTCTGTTAAAATCTTAAAATCAGTTGTTGGATTTTTTGGATCCAGCTGGACGATTGCTAGATTGGGACTTTATACGGCCTTATACTGTTGGAGCATTTATAGGTACTCTTGAGGGAAATTTTGCCTGTGATAGTGATTAGATTATTTTGCTTTTTGCTAACTTAATTTTTACAAGGCTGAATAAAAATATTGGTAAATTTCACAGAAGAGCAAAAGCTTTTGCTCTTTTTCACTCACAAAAGCATCAATTGAAGTTCTTTAAGAATTCTCTACTACTGAAAAATAGGACGTTTGTATGGAATGAGTAGGTGTCCCATGTGTAGGTTTTGCCTGGCTCCTACAAGGTAGACTTTTCTAACACAGAAAGCAGAAACTTTCTAGGCTTTTTTTTCCCTTCAGTTTCTCTAGGAAAACCGATGGTAAATACGATTTTCAGGCACAAGTACCTTATGCTCTTCAACAGGTTATCGTTGTATGCAGTACGTTACAGAGAAAAGCATGCAAAGAAACAGATGAATTTCACCAACAGGTCCTTTGCGAGAAAAGGGGAGTACTAAGAGTGAGGAAGCAGGGAGATGGGAATAAAAACCGGTGCACACTGGAAGGAAAGGCAACCGACATGAATGGGGAAAGATGAACAGTTGTAAAAATAGACCACTTAATGGAAACAAGTTCACGTGAGCTAGAAATGCCAAAAAGCATTCATGTTCCTACGTGACATGTACTTTTAAAGTCTGACTGTTGCTTTTATCTTCCCTGGTAGGATCCAGCTAAATGGGATACAGTGGTAGAGATGGGAGTGGAGAAGTGGTTTCTTTTCTCTTTTCGTTTTTTGTATAGTCTGAAAGACTATACATTTTTTTGAGGAGAAGAATTATTTTTTTCAGAGTCCATCAGGGGTTTGGATGCTGGTTTTAACCTTTTGAACAAAAAGACAGGATTCAGGTCCCACCTGGGACACCCAGTTTGGGCGTCTCCCTTAGGTGTCCACATGTGCTTTAGGAGACTCCCTCAGTCCAATGCCCCTGACATCTTTTGGGAGGCCTTGGGTCATCTCCACATGGCTGGCGGTTACATCATGGGACCTACTAAAGCCCTGCAGCTTGCTGGAGGCAGCTGGAGGTCAGGTGGACACCCAAGGCACCTATGGTGGCACTGGGTGCCTATGTTTGGGCAGCTGAGTTGAAACTCAAGTCAACCCAGTCAGTGGAGCCTGGTGGTCCAGCTCAGCCTAAAGTAGACACTCACTGGTCAGCTGAGCAGCAGTGCAGGCTCTACCAACTGTGCTAGCTAGATATCTACTGAACATGAAGGGGTTTAGACACCTAGAGCACAGATAGGGACCCATTACACCTTTAGGTGTCTCAATCTTATGTCAAAATGTCATTTCCAGGTGACAAATTGCAACAATGCAATTAGAAGAAGTTAAGGTTAAAAATGTCTTAATTTTAAAAATCTTGAATTTTTTTCTTCTGAATCTAATTGGATACATTTCAGTCAGTAAATGAATTATTGATTGCAACTCAGATGTCAATTTTAGGAGACAAAATGGTAGATTTTTAGCTTCATTAACAGGAATGCTTCTTTTTCTTAATCCTTTATTTCAGTACTTTAATTTTAAATCAAATATTTTGTTTCTCTGCCCTTTTCTTCATATCCAAGTGAGCTGGAGACATAGCTCTGAGGCATTGGCATGCTTTCTTAAGATTATTTCCAGAACAGCCTCGTGGATGAATTGCTTGCACATGTATGGAGAAATTATACATGTACTTGGAAAGGATGTCAGAACTGACACACAAACTGACAGCTTGAAGAACTGGGTGTCTTTCAGTGGGGAAGTCAATAACCATTTCATGCATGTAGCATGCGTCTTTTTGTGGATAACATAACATTGCTTTTTTTTTTCTCAAGAAAGCTGATTTTTTGGAAAGGAAAACAGGGCGTGCTAGTTTGTGCATATGTACAGAGTGTGCTCGCTGTGAATGAGAAAGATATCTACTAGCAAAGTATATTTATTTCTTGTATAATCACTTCTTTGGTAATAGTACATGTTACTGAGGTAGCCGACAAATTTATTTAAAAGAAGAATGCATACTCAGTTACAGTTTCTTTTTACATGCACGAACACAAGCAAATCTGTTTAGCTTTATGATAAACAGTAACTCCTGTGGTGCTTACACATTTCCATTCCAGGCACCTGTTTTCATGAGGGGAAAAATTCATATTTTTTAAAAAACATTCGTCTTTCTATTTGCAAGTGCCTTGAATTTGACTTCTAAAAAAAAAATTTAAAAAAGGAACAAGAAAGACTATTGGAAGCGTTTCTTGTTTATCGGCTGAGTTTTATGGGAAGAATGAGAAAATAACTTCCCATGGTAAAGTCACTCACAGTTTTTTGAGCAAATCTGGCACAAAAAAAAATAAATCAAAACACATAGAGTGAACCAGATATAAGCCCTACTGATGTGGAACGTCTTATACTGTGCCAGTGAAAACTGGGCTCGATTTTATTAGTTATAAGCCTCTGAAAAGCTGCTGCTTGGTAGGCTAACGAAGCATCGACAGTGTGGCATGGCATTCCTGGGCAGAGAGGTGTCCAGCCCCAGTGCATGGGGAGCTGGTGAGGTGGCAGAGGAGGTGAGTCCCTCAGTGCATGGGTCACCAGGTCATTGGTGACACCGTCCCTGCGGCAGGGGCATTTGGTAACAGAACGTGATGCCAAAAGTTTCCTTTTTAGGAAGGTATTTTTAGACTGACTTATTGAACTCTGGCCCTTACAAAGGCCCCATTATCATGGGCTAAAGGCCTAATCCCTCACCAGATTGAGGAACTGATGCCTGCTGGTGCCAGGCTAGCACTCGTGCTCTGACTAAGGTTTCCTCTCTTCTTTTTTTCTCTCCTCACTCATTAGTGAGCTTCCTCTTGTCCTCCTGTGGTACATCCTTTGTCCCACCTTTTCCCTCTTTTTTGGAGTGGAGGGCTTAACGGCTTTAGGATGTACTCAAAGTATGGCATCTGAACAACTAGCTGACCTGTTGTCAGAGAATGCCCTTTACAGGCATTGTAGCTACTGAATTGTGGAATTAAAGGTATGTGCAACTGGAACAAAAGTAAGTTTGGAACAATAATGAGGTTTTCTGTAGCCTGTTCTGGACTGACTCCACACAATCTGTTTTTGCTTAGTACCCCAAACTGTGACACCATAGTGACTATAATTCTGGCATCATCCTTCATAAAGATGTCCTATTCATTTCAATGACCTCTGTGGAGAAGAACCGAGGTTGCAATCTCTATCTTGGATTAAATGGTCCTTGGGTTAAGGAGCAGCCTTTTTTTCCTCAAACCCATTCTCTGTCCTCTATCTTTGCTGCCTCAAAATGAGTATTTAGGGCAAATCCCATCACTTACACCTGGTGCTACTTTAGTGAAGCTGAAAGGGAAGCATTTTGAACTGTAAATAATCCATAATTTAAAGGGGAATGTAAATGACACACTGAAATGAAACCTAGAAGAAGGATATTGTTGGAGGAGTGATATTAGAGCAGGTTTTCTAGAATCAAGCAGAGAACTGACACACTCAGAAGAAAATGACCCAAAGGGGCTGTTGGATACAAAATAGTTGGATACAGCTACCAGGTGTCCAGCCAGTACCATGAGTGGAGAATGTGACAGTAATATGACAGTGGAAGAGAACTGTTTGTCTTGAAGTAAAAATCAGCAATATGCTTCAATTTACACTGCATTTGGCACTTCAGCTCTTTGCCAGGAAGGTGTTATTTTAAATTTGCTTTCACCTCCCTACCGTAACATTGTAGTTTTCCATGCTTTAAAGTGTTCTTTAAAAAAACCTCAAGGGCTGCCTATATTCTCTGACTCATCTTCTGCATAAGTGAAAAAAACAAGCAGGGAGAGATAAAAGAGGGAAACAGAAAAGATCAGGGGGCCCAAAAAGAAGAGGGAATATGATTTCTCAAGACATTTTGGTCACACTGACAGGTTTGTATGTCACGGGGTTTTTTTTCTGCTGGATCTATTGGTTTTCTGGAAGAAACACATGACCTTTTGAGAACATAGTAACTAAAGACTTCGGTCTTAGATTGTGGCCATATTTATCATGGCAATATTATGATAAAGGAACTGTTGTCAACTCTTTAAAATTTGCTTGATATATTTATGTAGATTGCTAGGCTTCTGGGATGGGACTATAACCACAATTAAAACAAGTCAGCAGGGAAGAACATACTTGGGGAGGTGATTTTGCAGGGATCTAAGTTAGCCTTGTTCAAAACAGGCTATACAAAAATCTCATTTTAGAAGTGTGATTTAGATATACTTGCAGACACGCTTTCACTTAAAGCAGAGAGACAATAAGGCTTAAAGTGGATTTATCATTGCCCAATAACCAGCATTTCACAATCTGAAATAAAATTACTCAAGGTTCCCGCAGCACACGCTCTACGTTGCACGCACCTCCAAGGTGAAAGGCAAGTGGCTGAAGTGATTTGAAAGTGCAGTGTGGTTGCATCAGCCAGGTGAGAGGCTGCTGGAGATGAGCCTCAGCCCTGAGTCAGCAGAGCGTGGCATGGGACCGGCTCTGCTGGAAGTGGCGAGGAGCCTCCCTGCCTCAGCTGGAGCCTTGGGAAGTGTTTTGGCAGAGAAAGCTCTCCTGTCACCTACTGCCCCTGCAATTGTTTCCACAAAAGATGCAGCTGTCCATCTTTGGGGGAACCTTCCCTAGGATGTTCTGAATGATAGACGTGTTTTTTTCCAGCATTTACAAGGATCATACAAAATCTGATCAATGCTTATAAATACTTAAAGGGAGGGTGTCAGGAGGATGTGGTCAGTCTTTTCTCAGTGATGCCCAGGGACAGGACAAGAGGAAATGGGCACAAACTTGAATATAAGAAGTTCCACCTAAAGATGAGGAGGAACTTCTTTCCTGTGAGGGTGGCAGAGCCCTGGAAGAGGCTGCCCAAGGAGGTGGTGGAGTCTCCTCTGGAGACGTTGAAAACCCACCTGGACATGTTTCTGTGCAACCTGCTCTGGGTGGACCTGCTTTGGCGGGGGGGGGTTGGACTGGATGTTCTCCAGAGGTCCCTTCCAACCCCATAGCATTCTGTGATTCTGTGATTCTGCAATAAGGATACTCTGCATGAGCAGGGCGCACAATATTAATTGCACCATTAGCGTGGAAGCTTTGTTTAAAGCCAGTAAGCCTTCCCCTAAGCAAAAAGGATGGAGAGGTTGAAATGCCAAATTCCCGTGGGAGAGAAACTCTGACTTTCCTCACTCTGCCTGTTGTCCCTGTGCAAACTGCAGCGTGGCCCCGTGCGTGGCCACTCACTTGCAGGCAAGCCCAGATAAATACCCTTGCTTTAATTCCAGACCAGTGGCTCCTCCAGGGAGGCAGCTCCATCTATGTATAGCCTCTTGAAGATCTGGCCGTGCCACATGCATCTCTATTAAATCTATGGGTTTAGATGCTCTATTAACTAAACTTGTACTTTTTCTGCTCCTGCAAAATACAGAATAATTTTTAGCTGACATATTCCACAGTAGCAAAGGGTTACTCTCCCATGGCAAATACTCCTAACCGGAGAATTGTGCCAACATCCTCGTGAAATCTCTGATATAATAGTCTGAGGGACTTTAGCGACCAGAACTGAGTTGCTCAGAGTGTTTTCCCACAGCAGCACCTTCCACCACTCGTGCCCTGAGCTCACTGACCTCCTGCTCCCCCCAGACCTGCCTCTGCCACCCAGCAACGCTCGCTTCACCTGGTGGGGAGAGGTACCCCAGGTCAGCCCTCAAAGCAAAGAGCCAGAACTGAACGGGTTTCAGGAATTCGGGAGAAGAAGTGAAAAAGCCCAGAGGCTAAATGTTAAGCTGAATCAGGGCCAGCTGAAGTTGATTTATAACAACCACTACCAATTTCCAAATAAATAATAATTCTTTAACCATTTCTTGGCTAAACAGTAAATAATCAGATCTATTCCAAATATTGATCCAGAAAATGACTTGCTTCTATTGAGTAAGCACAAACATGTTTTGCGAGGAGGCCATGACTGAATTATCCTGTTACTTTTCTTACAAAACCCTTTTCCCCAGTCTTGGCTGGCATTTGCTCTCAAAAAGGAAGCTAAAGTAATTATTCTAAACAATAGACTTGCTAAACATCATGTTAGTGTAGGAGTCTGAGATTCAAATTTTGTTGCTGAACGTTCTTGCCAAGCCAGACTTACGATTCTTTGACAAAGCTGCCACTTCCAGGTTCTTGTTTTGCTTTTTTTTCCACCTGTGAATATGAACTCCTTCCATTTATCCATGCAGGAAAATACAAGTTTCTCCTAAGTTGGTAAAAAAATCTCTTTTCCGTGGGTAATGGTAATTTTTAACTCTGCCACCAGGAAAGATCATCAGCTGTAAAGCACTGCTCAAGCCAAGCTTTGAAGGAAGAGGAGCTCTGAAGTGAGACCCTTTCCCTGCAGCGAGCTGTGCCTTGGAGGCCACGCAGCCAGAGCAGGACCCACCACGTCTCAACTGCCTTTTGTGGCCATTCCCACCCTCTGAAGGAGTCACCGGCCAGCGCTGGCATCACTCCTCGACACCTGGGCCCTCCTGTCCTGGATAACACCCCAACATGCTGCTGTATCCCCACCAAATACAGGAAAACAGCTTCACTTGGGGATTAAAACCTGGCTGTCCATGGGAGAAGCCCCGCTGAGGAGCACACAAGGTTCCCACCCACGGGTGGGAAGGTGGTGGCAGGTGGACCCCGTTGCACGGGCAGGAGCTGCAAAGGTAAGGGCAGAGCTGCAAAAACAGAACTGGGCTCTCGGACCAGTATAACCAGTTGAGATTATACAAAGACAGCTTCGCTCTGGAATTAGTTTTAGATGTTTCAAAGGCCAAGCCAGGTATCCAGCAGATATTCCTCATGTTTTATTTGGTTTTATGCATAGATTTCTTAGAGGAGGGAACAGTCTCATGAAAGCGTTGTTAATGAAACCTTGCAGCCACAACATCCCAAAACTGCAGGAAACGCTGGAATGGTAAATAATAAATATTTTGCTAAGAGCAGACCATGTGTTGTGCTTTCCCTCTGCCGTTGTCTGCAGCTGGCAGACCTCATCTGCAAGGTCTCTGAAGCAGTACGCCTCTGTGATACTTTGCTGCTGGACAAGTACAGCCGAAGATCTGTAAACGGAGATAAAAGCCCGAGAGTATGTGCCCAGGCTATCACAGCCCCGGCAGCACGTCCTGGCGGGGACTGGGTGCCTGTGATTGCTAGAGTGACACCAGTTTCTACAGGAGCACAACAGATAACATCAAAGACAGCAGTAACACGATGACAGAGCCACCCACAGAAACCAGGAACAGCCACCCCTTTTCCCCCCGGGGATGACCAGACAAGACGGAGCTGTGCTATAGTATTTTTCCTGCTGCTTTTCAACAAGTTGGGGTATTTTTAGCCCGGATTCAGAATGGGTCACAAGCCACCTATATGCATATACTTCTCCTCCTGCTGGAGTTTAAGTGCTGGAGCGTGTCCAGAGGAGAGCCACCAAGCTGGGGAGGGGTCTGGAGAACAAGTCCTACAAGGAGAGCCTGAGGGAACTGGGCATGTTGAGTTTGGAGAAGAGGAGGCTGAGGGGAGACCTCATTGCCCTCTACAACTCCCTGAA
>JAOXJK010000012.1:130715713-130731920 GCA_025774025.1 Xenus cinereus
ACCCCTCCAGGGATGGGGCAGCCACAGCTTCTCTGGGCAACCTGGGCCAGTGTCTCACCACCCTCACAGGAAAGAATGTCTTTCTGGTATCTAATCTAAATCTCCCCTTTTTCAGTTTAAAACCATTACCCCTCGTCCTGTCACTACACTTCCTGATCAAGAGTCCCTCCCCAGCTCTCCTGTAGCTCCCTTCAGGTACTGGAAGGCTGCTATGATGTCTCTCCGGAGCCTTCTCTTCTCCAGGCTGAACAACCCCAGCTCTCTCTGTCAATAAATACAACAAAGATGGCTTTAAATGACTGCAATGTGTATTGGACTGATTTGATTCATGTGTTAGGAATAAAGACATCACCATATTTTGTTAGATCAATAGACAATCTTCTCTCATATCTGATGCCAGAGGAGTAGGAAGGGTCTAAATGCTCTCGGAGGATGCTTCTGTTTTGTGAGGCCACCAGACCCAGGACTGTGGGCTCTACTCTACAGGTGCTTTTCTTCTCATATTCTTTTAGGAAATGCTAAAGACAGAGAAATATGTCTGATGGGAAATGAGACTTCTGCAAAACAATCCTGCTTTTGCTCTCAAGCGATTTTTTAGAAGCCAAGAGCATGGGGGCCCATTTTTAATGCTTTAACAAAGCATTTCAAGTCATATACCACATTATTAACCCGAGGAACAAATAATTTAGGTAGAATTAGTCACAGATGTTACAAGGGAATTTGAAATGAGACAGAGGTACAGAAAAGGACAGTGTGAGATCCAAGTGTGCCTACAGTTGTTGTGACCCGACTGGTCTCTCGGGCAGTGAGTTGGCTTGATGGCCCTGTCATCTTCTGGCAGAAGTCAAGTACCTTCCTACTGCTTTGGGCAGGGATTTCCTTTGTTGCTGGATATGCTTCAGTCCTGAATAGGTAATCATGTCATTTTCTAATAATTACAGCCAGCTTGCATTTCACTGAAGATAAGGGGCGGGGCCGTTCAGTGCATTTTTATGAGTTTAAGGAAATATAACAAACAAGTTGTATTAGATAGAAGCTCACTGAAAGATAACAGTAAGATACCTTTCAAAATTGCTTTCTAAGATACTTGTGCCCTTTTCATTAAAAAGGAAATCCAGATTTTCCTGATTTTATTTCACTTCTCCTTGTTCTGGAGAGGGAGGAGACTTCTGTTGGCAGCCTGGCTGGGCAGTCTGGGAGCATATTAGAGAAGGCGCTTGTGTGGAAGTACAACTTCAGAAATGAAAATGGTTTTGCTAAAGTCCATGGGGAATTTGAAATGCGACATTCAAAAAACTGACCCCACACCCCTTTTTTTAAGAGATGGTTTTCCCATTAAGGTTCATAAACTGTCCTGGGAATTTAAGTAGGAATTTTGTCTCTGATTCAAGAAGACAGGACCACATTCCCGGTAATTAGCTCACTAAGCTCAGGACGGGCTATTCTCATTCCTTCATTGCACGTGACCAGTATGTTTACGTCTACCATGGTCATTTCTGTCCTATTGGGCTTTCTGCTTTGCAGATATACAAGTTGAAAAGTGTCAGTGAGTGATCTGTGTGCAGTTCTTCTCACCTCTAGTGAAGAGCAAAAGGTAGAGCTCTTTCTTCAGTCCAGTTTTTTAATTCTCCCTAACTGTATATATCAAGGTAGTTGCATGAAAAATGAGTTAACAGCAGCATTTGCTGTACAACACTGCTGTATTCAGTGCAGCTGAGAATCCTGTAGTCTCCATTAACTTTGCAATATCAGGAAGTTTACTAAAATATCAGGAAGAGTTGAAACAGTTCTGTTTGGTGAGCTTTCCTGGACATCAGGGGGGAGGGGGGGACAAAATGTTAAAAGTGAACCCAGCATCAGAATTCCCATTTTACAGATGGATCAAATAAGGCAACAAAAGATTGACTGATTTGTTCTTTCAAGCTGCTGTCCATCTTCAGCTTGCAAAAAAAATAACCAGGCTCAGATATCATACAGACCTACAAGCCACTTGTAGTCTGGGGCAGATGAAGCGAGAAGAGTTTTCCTCCTCCCTTCACCTTTTGCAGAATTCAAGAACTTCAGGAATCTAACAAGCAAGCACTGAAAAAGAGGCATATGGCCATGATTTTCATGCGGTCACTATAATTTGCTATATGGTGGAAATTAAGATCCTGGAATGCTGAGAAGGCCAGATGTATAAAACAATTCAAAAAGCAGCTAGATTAATTTGGGGAGGGAAGCATCCAGACTCTCCAATTTTAGAATGTGCATGTGGGCTCCAGCTCCAGCAGTGCCTTGTCTGTGGATATCTGGGCACTGGAAGGATGTATGAGGGAAAGGATCACTTGGTACATCTCTTGCTTACTCATGTGTGCATTCCTCTGCATCTATAGATTGGCCACTGCTGGAGATCGCATCCTAAATACATTTTCAGTCTGATCCAGTACAGCAGTGCTCATGTTCCTATCTCTAGGTAAGCAATGCTTAGGCGGAGGTTTATTTTAATGTGTCTTTATCTCCAAAGCTCTGTTGAGCAATTTCTAAATCATTTGAATAATTTCTTTCCACATCCCTCGTAAGTGATGCCACAAAGCATTTGCTGTTCAGCACTTGTGAAAGTGCTGATCTATAATCAGATACTAATCTTTTCTGTTGCTGCCTGGAAAAAAAAAAAAAGAAAAAAAATTACAATAAATTCAAAGCTGTCTCATGAGGGCTGTGAAGATCAAATGCTTTTTGTTTCCCCTTTTCACCCACAATAGCCTGCTTTACAAGCTAGCTGCAGTAGGCATTGGCACAGCAAATGAATTCCAAATCACTCTGGGCTTTGTTTGACCTAGCAGTCAATATAAGACAGAGACACAACTGCATTATAACTTCCTTCCCACAACACCGCATTGTTTGGAAGCTGCCCAAAGAATATTACACCACCGACTACATTTTTAGCCCAATGGGTATCAGTAGTCCAGAAAACGGGTTCCCTTCTTTGTTAGTTAGAAAACCTCCCATTTTTTTTACCCAACCCCTTAAACTCTATTATCTTTCTAGTACTAGTCAATAAAAACAGAGATACCCTTACGAACAGCCACACTTGATGTCAGAGAATAAAAATGTTCTCAATAGGAACATTTTTACTGTTAATGAAACAGAAGCAACTGCTTTAAGTGTTGCTAATTTGTTTTCTTACTCCTTCCCCTGCGCCCATTTTTGTCCTCAAAACCAATATACTTAGTCCTGTTATCTGTCAAGCAGTAGGGCCAATATGAGTACATGGTCACTGAAAATACAGCTTCTACCATGAATTTACATGACAGTGGCAAGTTATATGTTTTAATTTGCGCCGTATAAGTGAAAACCACTGTTCACAGAGGCCAGAGCACTATAAACCCTTCCTGTACTCTTGAAAAAGGCAACAAGGGCTCAAGGTTGAGGAAACTAATTGCATATTCAAGATTAGGCACAAGCTGAAATGCCTCACTGTTTCAGAGCTCAGGACAGTAAGATGTGACATTGAACAAGGAAGATAATTTGTGATGATTCATGAAAAATTAATTGTGCAACTAATCCTGGATACTACACAGGTTAGGTATGATAATCCTGAAACAAACCTCTTTATCTAAGGCTTTGATCCAAAGCCCACCGAGGACAGGAGGAGTCGTCCCATTGACTTCAACGGGCTTCCAACCAGGCACTTTGCTGTTGTCTATTTATAAGGTAATTTTTGTTGTATTTTGTTGCAACTTTACAATATCTGAACAGCTGCTAATTGACCACATAGAGGTATAATGGGGACTCTTTACCAAGAGAGTAGCTCGGGGCAGGAAGCCCATGCTTGGTGCTGACCGCAGCTCCCCCAGGGCAAGGTGCCAGGCTCCCTCCAGCAGGTCCGAATCCCTGCGAAAGGAGGGAGGAACAGGGTCCTGCCCTGCTAGGACAAGCCATCAAACTGCTCAGGAAATAGCTTTTCATCCTGGCCTCACTTACCGAAGGTTTCTATGAGGATGTCCAACTTTAATGTCCGGCTCGGAGAGCAGTCCTGAGAGGAAGGGTGGTGGGCTTGCTGGCTTCCTTCGTTTTCTAGAGCTGCTTGCACTCCACCCTGTGCAAAACATAGCCTGCAAAAGGAAAGTAGGTTCATTAATACTCCAGCCTCCTTGCTTCAGCCTTCCTTGCCTTTCCCCAGCTCTGGATGGGGCTGGCCATACCTTGTGAAATAGGTTCAGGGCTGGCTGTGGTCTCTGGGACCCGGTGGCTGTTGGGCTGGGAACAGGGAGCATGGGATGGTGCTGGTCCCAGATGTGGTCCAGCAGGCATGGGTCAGGACCGGCCCAGGGCTTTGCATTATCTGCTGTGTCTTTCTAGGGGTGGCCATAGGGATTAGATGTCCCATTAGGCATATGCATCCTAATAATAGGCCAGGGATAACTTATGCTTGCAGAAAAAATACGTGGGGAAATTTGTCCCCCTCTGCACTTTATCTGCCCTGAGTAAGTCAGGCTGTTACACAGATGACCAAGAACAGCTGTGACACACAGTCAGTGATAGTGATGACTGAGAAAGTGTTTTATAAACTGAATAAAATGCCTCAGAGTTGTCACTGAGGATTATAGATGCATGAGGAAGGTAGCATTAAAATTTGGCATTTTGATTTTTGTTCTTCTGATTGTTTGTCTACCCACACATTTCTTCATGATCATCTACCATGCATTTCTTTTTAGAAGCAAGTTCAGTGCCCTCCTGCCCTTGACAAATATTTGATGACAAAAGACACGGAAGAAGGAAATAAAGCTATGGTTTAGCATTGTTTTTTAGGCTACTCATGTGGCCTTCTTAACTTTGCAGAAAATATAAACAAAATGCTACCCCTTTTCCCCCATCAAACTATCTGTTTCATGTTACGGGTTTTCTGTATGCCCCTATTGCATTCTGAGCAGAGGCTGAAAAACAAATGTTTTAGTTAGATGTTGTCATTTGATTGTCAGGGTCTTGGAGTGTCTGCTTGTTTATTTACAGGTGGTAACTCTGGGATGCTGAGCTATGAGCTTTCTCAGAATACTGAAAATTCTCCCATTCCTCAGACCCGTGCTGGGATTTCTGTATGGTAATGAATCATGTCATTAGTGTTGGACAGCACCAATTCTTAATGAATATAAGTTTCACTAGTCAGCCACCAAAAAAAGTTGAATAGAAATCTGCTGTACTACAGTTTATTGACATCAAAGGCTTGGTAAGTCATGTTCAGTTAACTGCGTCTTCCCCAAAACAGCTATAAATAAAAGAATAAGTACAATCAACAGAAGTCCCTGGCTTAGGATGCATGTGACTTTTTAACATAAACCTTAATCCTGGGCACCGGAGCATTCACATGATTATTTAATACATATTTCAAATACCAAGAAAAGCAAATGACTGGGTAAGATCACTGATTTACTATTTTCCTCTCTCACATACAAATGAAAAAATGCATTTTATACATGCATCTGCTTTGCCTAGTCTTCTGGGACACTGTTCTCTGCCGAATAGGAAATGAATTGTATAATCTGTGATTTATTTTTCTGCCAAAATATTTTTTTTCTCATTTCACCCAACCTATCCTTCAAGCACATGTTAACCTGGAGAGTACAGACTAGCTCAGTACTTTCCTAGAGAACTAGGTATAAAATAATGGGTATATGAAGACAGAATATTTACTATGATGGTTTAAGTTGAGGTTTTTTTACATGCCTCGTGACCTGTTCACAGACCCAAGTACTTGAAAGCGTAGCAGTGAAGACGAAAGGAGGTTGGCAGCCCGGAAAGCCAGCCCCATCCTGGGCTGCATCAAGAGAAGCGTGGCCAGCAGGTCATGGGAGGTGATTCTGCCCCTCTGCTCTGCGCTTGTGAGACCCCACCTGGAGTGCTGTGTCCAGCTTTGGAGTCCTCAGCACAGGAAGGACATGGACCTGTTGGAACGGGTCCAGCGGAGGGCCACAAGGATGATCAGAGGAATGGAGCACCTCTGCTATGAGGAAAGGCTGAGAGAGCTGGGGTTGTTCAGCCTGGAGAAGAGAAGGCTCCAGGGAGACCTCATAGCAGCCTTCCAGTACCTGAAAGGGCTACAGGAGAGCTGGGGAGGGACTCTTTGTCAGGAAGTGCAGTGACAGGACAAGGCACAATGATTATAAATTGGAAAAGGGGAGATTTAGGTTAGATATTAGGAAGAATTTCTTTCCTGTGAGACACTGGAACAGGTTGCCCAGGGACGCTGTGGGTGCCCCATCCCTGGAGGGGTTCAAGGCCAGGCTGGATGGGGCTTTGAGCAACCTGGTCTGGTGGGAGGTGTCCCTGCCCAGGGCAGGGGAGTTGGAACTGGATGATCTTTAAGGTCCCTTACAACCTAAGCCACTTCATGATTCTATGAGGTGCCAATGGCTCTCAAACAGTGAAAGGACAGTGACATTATTCACCCAGGAGATCCTGCAGGGTGGCACCTGGCCACCCTCCGTGGGGCAGCCAGCTTTGCTAGGTACAGGTGCCATCTCCCTGGGCATAAGATGGGAAAAGAGAATTTCACAACAAACAAAAATCTGTAAATGTAGGAGTTGTTTTGCAATACAGACCCAATTCCTATGCTGACATATAAGGTTAATGTGGCCAGAATAGCCTGTTTTTAGGGTCAGGGTGTCTGTGCCACTTCTCACCTGCAGACATTTTTATCCCAGTCAGGTATCGTGAGAAACAGTGATATAGCCAAGTCTATGGGATGCCTGATTTTGCAAAATCTTGTCTTTCTGTGGCAAGATACCTCAGCCTCTTCAGTCCTAGTACTCCTGGAGATTTTGGGAACAAGCACTATGTATGCAGTCTGTTCAAAAACATGTGGGCTGACCTCATTTGTGGCTTTTTTAACGTGTTGCTTCAACAGTCAAAATCCATTATTAATTTCTATGATTCAATTGAATTCTTTCACTTCCTCTCCCAAACTGTTATGTTTCGTTGAGAGTTTGTGAATCCAAATCACATATTGCTGGACCTTTCAGCTGTGCTCTCAATGGATACTCTTTCATAATGCATGAACACACAAACAGAGAAAAGACAATTCCCCCAGATTTGTTGCATTTGGTTGACACTTTTGATCTTTAAATACGCACTGGGGATTCAGGAGCCTGGGAAAGACCTGGCTAGAAATAATACACAAAATATTAACTTTAAACATAGATATAATGGTCTCAATTTCTATAGAGCTTCCAGCTCATTAAGACTCATGTGTACCTCCAATGCTGTCACATGATTCTCCAGTTAAATATATAGAAAAGTAATTTTTGTCTGGCTTTTGTGTTTGTGGAGTCCGTCAGTTCTTTGCACATATTTTTTGAATTTCATTTAACCATGTTTATTACTTCATTCCTTTGTTCTTCAAACTGCCTTTTCTGGAGTAGTGTTAGCATCCAAGAGTCCCAGTTTCCTTAAAAAAAACCAACAACCCAGCAATGAAACAACCAGTAAACTATTATCAGTGGAAGCTTGAAAATGTGATCACTGGCAATGTAAGGACCAGAAGACAAAATGAAAGAGGTCCAAAGTCCTGTGGTTTTGGACAATATCAGGGTTCCACATGTTTGGGGCTGATGAGGATAAAGGCACACACACGTTTAGGAAACGCTGAAATGGTGATTCCTGTGCAATGGCATGAAACATGTGTGAGATCTGCACTTTAGGAAATGTCCCTTCCTCTGGTAGCATCGTGTCTGTGGTTAACCTCTTCTGTCTCTGTACTACATAAAAGGCAGCTAGATGTGTTAAAACATCCGGGTGGAGAACAATATTCCAGTTTCCTCCAACAACATGTTGTCTCAGAAGTCTTTTAAAATAGTTTATAAAAATTCCAGTAGACACAGCAAAACAGTAAGGTGTTAATTTAAGAAAATAATCAAAAGCAAACTAGGAAATGAAGCTTTTAGAAAAAAGCTAGGTATGAATGAAGACTGTCTATGCACTAGCTTTCTTTCATGTAAAGAGGAAGAAAATATTCTATAGTTGGATAAGGTGGAGCTATGCAGAGACTTTGTCAAGTTACCACTAAGGTTGCCTGCTATTAATAATAGCAAGTGGCAGTGACATGTCCACCAATTAACGTCATGCATCTTGTCTTCATTTCTTCTACAAGTGATAGCAAATGCTTGTCAGAAAACTCATGGGTGATGAACTTCCATTACAACAGATTCAGTTTAGCTCCACAACCTCCAAATTACATTTTTATAATCTCTGTCTACTGATAATTTTGCATAAAACACTCCCGTTTCTCCTGTGCTGAGGCTGCAGCATTCAGGGATATTTCAAAGGCAGATCACCACAGTCAAGAGACTAGTAAATGACACAGGTGGGAGATCTTTTCCGGGACTCACTGCATTGAAGCCTGGATTTTATACTGGATATGCTAGAGGAAAGAGGTGCCATCCAGAGAGACCTTGACAGACTTGAGGAGACTGTGACATTAATTAATCAGCAGCCATACAGAGAAGGACTTGGGGACACTGGTGGATGAAATATTGGACATGAGCTGACAATGTGTGCTTGCAGTCCAGAAAGCCAGTCACATCCTGGGTTGCATGAAAAGAAGTGTGGCCACTAGGTCAAGAGAGCTGGTTCTCCTCTTCTCTGCTGTGGTGACACCACACCTGGAGTACTGTGTCCAGCTCTGGGGTCTCCAGCCCAAGAAAGACAGAGTGAGTTCAGAGGAGGTCCACAAAAATGATCAGAGGGCTGGAACACTTCTCCTATGAAGAAAGGCTGAGAGAGGTGTGGTTCTTTAGCTTGGAGAAGACAAGGCTCTAGGGAGACCTTATTGGGGCCTTTCAGTTCTTAAAGGGGACTTACAAGAAAGATGGACAGAGACATTTTAGGAGGGCCTGCAGTGACAGGACAAGGGTTAATGGTTTTAAACTGAAAGAGGGTAGATTTATATTGTGCGTAAGGAAGAAAGTTTTTTACATTAAGGGTGGTGAGACAGTGGAACAGGCAGCCCAGAAAAATAGTGGATGCCCCAACATTAGAAGTGTTCAAGGTCATGTTGGATAGGTCTTTGAAAAACGTGACCCAGTGAAAGATGTCCCTGCCCATGAAAAGGGGGATTGGACTAGATGATCATTGAAGTTCCCTTCCAACACAAACCTCTCTATGACTCTATGGTTCTAAATATCCCCCTGATCTTTCCAAGGAGAAATAAATTTTTAAGAAAAAATTTAAAGTCCTTAATCGTCCTTCATAAAACAGAAATCTGGCTAATATGGCTTATTAGCTCTGTTTTTAGCTGTTCAGCCTCACATAAGGGTGCATACATATTAAAATATGTATTCCTGCAGTGATCTTTGCTATCAGTAGACCTAGGTGATAGTGTTGGAACAGAAAATGGACTTTTTGCAAGTGTCATTTTTATTTTCATGAAAGCATTTTTACATTTTTAGTAGTATAGTATTTCTTTTATCCTCCTGCTGAACTATACCTTCAAGGTTGCAATAGTTTGGAGTTTGTGGCCTCTCCAATTTAATTCAAAATCTTAATTTAATTAAGCTCCTTTCTTCCAGGAAAATTTGGTGACACAGAATCACCTTTTTTCTATTCTATTCCGAGTTCACAGAACATTACCATACATCCACGTGTACAAGCTAGCCCATTAGAAAACTAACACTCTCAAAAAGCCCCAAACAAAAACGAAGGCAAATCTATACACGCAGGAAGACATCACAGCTGTTGGATCATATTTTTAATAAGACTAATGCTGGAAAATTCACAAAACATTCGAACATGAAACACTGAGTCCTATGAAATCCTTGAAACCCGTAGCCCAAGAATTTCCTTAGCACGAGATGCCCAAACCTGTCACCTGCAGAGCCTGTGAGAGGGAAACCTGAGACAATTAATAACCTACACCCATTAACACAGTGCACAAGCAAGGAAAAGGGATTAGTTACCCTACCTGAACAGAGAAGAAACTCTGCCATGAAATTCTAAAGTGAAGTATCTTGGAAAGTATAAAACTGGTGCTGAAAAGAAGTGGGATTTTTGTAAGAATTATTTTGTCATATTCAATGAGAACATTTTAAAATTATTTTTCCTTCTGAGTGTTTTCAGTGTAAACACTACTACTTTCTAACAAATGGGGCAATACTATTAATCATTATTTTGCTTTTTCTGATTGGAGAACATACACAGGACAAAGAGAGTAGGATGTATTTCACATTTTTTTTATGCGGAAACTTTTAACATTGGACAAAACTAAGTGTTTTTATTTAGCTTTTATAAATAGCTTTTCTTTCATGGCTACAAACATTACATAGAGTTACTGTTACACCATTCATCCATCTTGAGTATCATGCTTAATATGGAAATAAAAAATACATGTGTTGGATTTCATATGCTTGAACTTTCCGTTCCCTAAGGGCTGGAAATCCCACAGGATTTCCTGTGATTGTTTGTTACAGGTGAGTATGTACCTCACTGGTCACGCTGAAGACCAATGTTGTCCAAGGTGGTTTTTGGCCCAGTACCTACAGAGCCGGACCTCAGAGCACATCCTTTGGGTTTATAATGAAAAATGTTTGGGTTAATAGCAAAAATCCAGAAAATATTGTTTTCTTTTCACTCAAAGACTTTTCTTCTTTCACATTGAAATTAATGTCAACTTTTTTATGTGATTGAGAGCTAATTCCTTAAGTAAGTGTCTTGGGAGATAGATTGTCATGCCGAGGTGAAAAAGGAAAGCAATAAGCTTTCTGCATGCTCAGACTGCAAACAAGTCTGTGCAAGAGACTCTGACCATGGCTTCACATACAAAATGATTTTGCCCTCATCTTGACATATGGCTCCTTTCACCTGTCTGAATCCCTTTTCAGAATTACTCTCAGCTACAATCAGCGAACCCAAAATGAGCAACTCAGTTTTATTTCTTTTTCTCCACTGCTATTTAGATACCATGCAGCAGTAAATCTGCATTCTTGGAGACTTGAATGCTAAAGGTCCTTGTACCATAAGCTCCTTGGAGCAGAGACTGTTCTCTGTGTTAGTAGAGGTTAACACAAAGAGTGCCAGTCCTGGCTTCATTGCATTGTTGCAGTCATATTACAAATACCATTCACTTTTAGCCAGAAGATTTGATAACAAATGGTTCTGCTTTCATATTGCTAGCAAACAGGATAACCGTGTCAGAGAAAGCATCCTTTTCAGGAATGTTCTCTTAAATTATCATACTGTATTTACTTATTAATGGAAGTGCTAGTAACATCCAGGAGAGCAAATATGAATACATTTAGAGAAAAAAACATCACACTTGAACAGAGAAGAGCGTCTTTCCTATAGAAGTTGTAGACTAAATTCCAGAAGGGATGAAGAACTCTCTTACAGTCTATGGACTAATATCAAATAAATAAGAAAAATACCCCACAGGTTTATTTCAATTAATAGGTAGCTCATAAACAATTAACAATAAATCCTGTTGAGTCTTTTTAATCTTTCACAGACTCTTACTGACCTCACTTCTATGAGACTCTATAGGCTTTCTGTAAGACCAAAGACTAGGCAGATGTCATACAGAAGCATCAGAAGGCAAGACTAAAGATTTGTAGTGATGTACTCTTGCTATGCCTTCAGATTCAACTTTTCCCCATAAATCGTTGCGGAGGAGTGAATCACACTAATTATCGCAATTTAAGCTAATGGATTGTTTGGGTTAACTAAGGAAAGCAAACTTCTCCTCTCCATAGAATCATAGGATGGTATGGGTTGGAAGGGACACCTCCCACTAAACCAGGGCACTCAGAGCCCCATCCAACCTGGCCTTTAACACGTTCTCTGGAGATATTAAAAACCTACCTGGACACAATCATGTGTAACTTGCCCTAGGTGAACTGCTTTGGCAGGGAGGTTGGACTAGATGATCTTCAGAGGCCCCTGCCAACCCCTACCGTTCTGTGATTCTGCGATCTTCAGGGATGGGGCATCCACAGCTCCCCTGGGCAACCTGTTCCAGTGTCTCACCACCCTCACAGTAAAGAATTTCTTCCTAATATCTAATCTAAATCTATCCTATTTTAGTTTAAAACTGTTACCCCTGGTCCTATCACTACACTCCCTGACCAAGAGTCCCTCTCCATCTCTCCTGTAGGTCCCCTTCAGGTACTGAAAGGCTGCTATAAGGTCTCCCTGGAGCCTTCTCTTCTCCAGGCTCCACAACCCCAACTATCTCAGCCTGCCCTAATAGGAGAAGTGCTCCAGCCCTCTCATTATCTTTGTGGTCGTCTTCCAGTCTTGGTCTTTCCTCTGCTGACTGCTCCAAAGCTGGACACAGTACTCCAGGTGGGGTCTCACCAGAGCAGAGGGGCAGAATCACCTCGCTCAACCTACTGGCCATGCTCCTTTTGATGCAGCCCAAGATGCAGTTGGCTTTCTAGGCGGCAAGCACATCTTGCTGGCTCATGTCAACCTTCTCATCAACCAACTAAGTCCTTCTCCTCAGGGCTGCTCTCAATCTATTTTCCACCCAGCCTGTCGGATTTTCATCACCCATGTGCAGGACCCTTGCATTCCTACCTTTCATTTAGATGCCAAAGGGGATATCTCAGTTTTTCTGCCTTTTGGCCATGTTCTCTCTTCCTCACAGCTTGAGAGGCTTCTCATAAATTTGCAAGATCAAAAAAAAAGCCTATGAATGGGTTTGTAAACAGTAGGAGTACATCAGCTCTGTGTGTGTGTGTGTTTGTGTGTTATGAAAAGGATGTGTGGGGAAAGGCATGTAAATTACAAAGGATAGTGTCATTGTTTATAAGTTATTTCCTTTAAGGAGTAGTTCTATTCAAATCCAGATGGTACTTGGAGAATTTTCTGCTACTGAAAAAAGAGTTCCCTTCCTCTCGGCTATGGTACATCCTTGCACCACACCTGGGAGTGACGCTGGTCACATTCCCGTTGCCTGGCTTTGGATCTGAATGTTCCACTGTGTTATCATAACGTGGATGCTCAGCTCGAGTCCCTGAGGTGATGTCGCCCTTTTCGCCGGGACACGGGCAGCATGCTGTTGTTGAACTCTAACTTCCTTTCCACATTTCACCCTTTCCCCATCTGCTGAAAGTACTCTCTGCAGACTTACCAAGAGAAGGGGAAGAAAAAGCGAAGACTGCTCAGGAGAGTACTGAGTAATTTCCTGGTTTAATAAATAAAGCTTGAGAATCTTGTTGCTATTTTGTGTTACTATTTTGTGAGTAGAAAAGCTGCAGTATTTTTAGAAACAAATGAGGAACAAGGATTCAAAGTTAGTTCTGTTTCCAGCATTTTGAGTGTTTATCAGATTCATGAGAGTCTCCTGGGAGTCCAAACTAGGTTATGACAATACAACAGCATATTGTTTCATTTAGTCAAGAGGGCCCTTTTAGCAGCCCAGGTTCCCACACGTTTTCCTAACACTACAGTCGCAAACAAGTCGAAGCTACTTTCGAGTTAGGGTAGGAAACCCACTGGGAAGCAGCCATCAGTACTGCCCAAGCGCTTGGATCAAGAAGAAGTTGTCAAATCCATAGAAAGAACAGGAAGCGAGGCAGCAGCATCCATGGAGGGGCAACAGAACCGGCACCACCGCACCTGATGATGTATGTGTGGAGGTCACCAGGACCACGTTCTCACATCCTAGTGGAAGGAAGCGGGTCGTCTCTGCTCATCTCAATACATGATCTTCAGTCGTGTTAACAGAGAGTTCAGAAAAGGTGGATCAAATTTTCCCCATGGGTATCATGGTGTGCCACTGGCACACCGTCAGAAAAGTAAGAGGGTTTTCGTTGCCTCACCAGCACACCCCACCACTCTGCAGCTGGGTGCTCCTTGGAGCTCCGATGCCAAAGGGAGTTCAGCCGCAGACCTGTTAGCCAAAATAGTAGTGAGAACTACTAAGCCTTCAGCTCAGTGAGCTGTTATGTCAAGTATTGGACAGTAACAAATATCCCTTAATGGCCAGTGAAGAAAAGCAGGTACTTCTAAGCTGTTATTCATCTTCTGAAGGCATTTGAAATAGGTCTGTTAAACTGCTTCCTAAAGGTGCTTATCATTCTCCATGGGTTATATAGGGAGGTATCTCAGATGGAAATGTCTGTGGTGGGTAAGGTGGAGATGTCCACCCTGCATTGAGAAGAAGATCAGAGGTGAGGATTCAAAAGGAGAGTAAACCCTAAATTCATCAATTCACTTACATGGACTCAGATCAAGTAATGTACATGTTAAAACTCATTGTTAAACCGTGGCCTGACTGAGGGATGGAAACAGAGGGAAAGGAGTGTCTCGGTTACAGATGGCAAAGCAGGGACATCTGTTTGGGGTTGCTGAATCCAGTAGCCCCACAGAGGTGAGGCTGCCTTGACTTCATTCCCCAGGTAGAGTCAGGATCAAGGCTTGGTTTGTCTTCCCAAAAATGTACACTTGCCCACACACGTGCTATGCATACACCTATACGCAGGGCCAGCCACACAGACCAGCACAGAGTGAAAACATTCGGCATTCACACAAGCACGGACAGGTCCTATTCTGTTTCCCTCCCCGCTGATTGGGATGAAGGTGCATTAATGGGAGAGTAAGTCAAACCAGTCAGAATATGAGGAGTTAGGAGAAGAGGCAGAGACTGGGGCGGGTGTTGTGCTGCAAGCAGTGGGGGTTGCTAGGAGGAAGAAAACTGAGTTATAGGCAGAAAGGAGAAAAGATGTGCTTTGATCCCCTTGTCTTTTGATACCACTCATCTAAGTGTTGCATAGTTGGTGTCTTTTTTTTTTTCTTTTGGTTGGTGGTTCTGGTGGTGTTGGGTGGTTTGGTTTTTGGTTTTTTTTTTTTATTCCAAATGGATTGCTTTGATTCAAAGCCGTTGTTTCTACCACACCAGGATGCCTCAGGCTGCTGAGGGATCCCCTGCCAAATCCCACCCTCCCTGGCCTTCCTAGAGGAGGCATCCCACTGGGGGGCAGGTCCCAGACCTCTGCCTGTAAGAAGTGAAGTCCTGTGGGTGCACGGAGTAGGATCTCGCCCAGAGGAAGCAATGGGGCTGCCATTGCTGCCTGTAGCTGTGCACAGCATGGACAGAATGTGCTCTTTTGCTATAGTTCTTGTTCAAAACGCCTCTTTGTGTGCTGAGCTTTTGACCTATGAGCACATGTACTTGGGTAGCTGAGGAGAGGCCCACTGAATGGTGGCTCTCATTGCAGGTGTTGCAGAGGTGAGGTTAGTCTCAGCTGCATCAACTCCTGGATAGTTTCAGTGGTGGAGAATCGTAGTCACTGATTCTTGGTCCTGTGTCACTGGATCTGACTAAAATCCTATGTTTTAACATAACTCTGTGTGTGTGTGTGTACCTGTGTGTAGATTACATATACTGCACATCTTGCCTATACAAGGAATTTGACATGTCACTAGTTTTCCGTGCCCCTGGGCAGTCTCCTTTCCCTGAATCCCGTCTCCCTAGCAACTTCATGCTCCCACGTAGAGCATGTTCTTCAGGCCATGAAGAACAAGATCTCTCCATCGATCCATTGATTTTGCACTGCATTACTCAGAACTAGGCATGATAGGGTGGGTCCTGGGGGCTTTACTGGTGACAAGCAGAGCGTGTGGATGACCCCAGCTCACTGGCTATCCTCCTGACTGTGCATCCCAATACCAGGTTTGCCTTTTTTCAGTAACGCCACATTTGCCGGTCACGTTCAGTCTGCGATCCACTATGAACTCCCAGTGTCTGCACTATTTCTTCCTTGTTCCCCATCTGGTATTTGTGCTGCTGCCCGTATTGCCTAGTGCTTTTTACCCTCTTAAATGTCCCCGTTAAACTTAAACTCTTTCCTGAGTTTGTTTGGATCACTTGAATTTGAACCCTGCCCTCTGGTATGCTTGCATTTCCTATCATCTCTGTACAGTCTATAAATAACATCCCGGTCATTACTGAGGAGATTGAATAGGACTGATCCAGCACAATCCGCTTGATACATCCTTTCACTTTGACAGTGAACCATTGACAGTCCAAGTTTTTTTTTTTTTTGCATCAGTTTGTACCCCTTCTCTTTAGCAGCAGCTTAAAGTAGCCTAAATTTATAACATGTCTGTGAACGTAGAATCATAGAGTGGCTTAGGTTGGAAGAGACTTTAAAGATCATCTAGTTCCACTCCCCTGCCCTGGGCAGGGACACCTCCCACCAGACCAGGTTGCTCAAAGCCCCATCCAGCCTGG
>JAOXJK010000012.1:130732020-130753286 GCA_025774025.1 Xenus cinereus
CTGGCCTTGAACCCCTCCAGGGATGGGGCAGCCACAGCTTCTCTGGGCAACCTGTTCCAGTGTCTCACCACCCTCATTGTGAAAAATTTCTTCCTGATATCTAATCTAAATCTACCCACTTTGAAGACATTACCCCTTGTCCTATCACTACATGCCCTTGTAAAAAATCCTTCTCCAGCTTTCTGGAAGGCCACATGGATTATTGTCAAAGCCTTCCTGAAGTCAGCAGAGGTGACTACTACTGCTCTTCTTCCATACACAAGACTTGTCACTCTGTGTAGAATTAAATGAGGTTAGTTTGAAATTATTTATCCAGATAGGGCCCCTTTCTAAAGAAAAAGAGAGGGCATACAATCTTAAAATTATTACTTTTCCTTGACCCAAGTTTTCCAAAGTCATTAGCTATAATGATTGCCTTTTTATTCGACAACACGGTCTCTGCCCAACTGGAGACAGAGCCAGTATAAATTGTGATGATGCTTCTTGATTACACCAAATTCCCCAGAAAGAGGAAGCACCAGGGAGAGCCTTAATATTGGTTCCTGTGCTTCTGGCCAGAGGTCTCAGATCCTATCTGGAAAGTGAAGACATTTATGCACCTCACCTTTCATGATCTAGCTGCTCTACCATTTGTTAACTTAAACGAAAACACTTGTGCTGAGTAATTAGGGGCCTTGAATGCTATATCTTATAGTGTCAAACTGCTTTGTAGCCTTATTTTTCCACTGTTCATAAAGAGAGGAGGTTTGTAAAGGAAGTAGTATTCCTGTTAAAGGAATTTGCCTAGACACTTTTGTACAGCCAGTAGCCTGTAAAACTCTGAACACTACGTGGTACAAAATGCAACGAGGTGGCACAACGCCATACGAAGCTGTGACCCTCTGCTGGGATATTGTCTACACAAGGCGACTGAGGGCTCTGCTCTGCTTTAATATCAAATATGCAGAGCTTTCAAATGAAACATGCATATGTGTTTTAGATTTCAGCTCTGGAAATTCATGCTACTATCTGAGAGATAAGTGAGATTATTGTTGGCATGTATAAGTATTGTACAGTAGCTAGATACACTAAATATATCTCCTTTCTAGTTATTATGTCTACAGATTTCCCAAAGAAACCCTAAAACTCTGTCAAACTTGATACAGACAGTGCTTTATCTGGTATGTCCCACAGCTCCGCTACAGATGTCTCCTCCTATAGCTCTAACTGAAAGTAAGAGTGTTTATAAACTTGAAGGATAATATCAATTCTCTCAGTGTTTTTGACCCCATTGCTGACAGAAGTGCCGCTAAGGAAATCTTGTCCACAAGGGAGTGTGCCAGGAAGTAGATACATTCACTTGGAAGTAAAGAGAATACTTCTTTTCCCTGCCCTATACTTCTCAAAACTAATATGATCAATATTGGTGATCACATTATAGTAAATAATATGAAAAAGACTTTAAATACTCACAACTAATACTCCACCGAGGACCTGAAAATAGATCCAGGTGTAATCTGTGCACCCCACCCTTCCTAATCCCTGAATCACGGCATTCCTCCTGATTTTATTTTTTTAAATTTTCATAACTTTTGAGGAAAGTATATTAAAATACTGATTTTCTACTCGAAAGGTAAAAGGAGCACAGTCTCCTTTGAAAAGCCTGTATGAATGGTGTCTAACACAGTTTTCTCTCTGGGTAGTGTCTCAGGGACTACATTATTCCCAATGTTGTTGTGCCCTTTAGTCCAAATAACATCATTTTCTTGTGTTTCCCATCTGTAGCATGATGGCCAATAGCCAATCACAATGTTTCGCGTTGAAATGGCAAGGATATGCTCTAATTGCCTCCCTAACAAAGACCTTGATTACATCTAAATTCCAGGATTTCTGAAGGCATTTTTTTCATGGCATCAGCCTATTTGTTTCTGACTGATTGCCCCTTCAGCACTGCTAACCTTTCACTCCTTTGTATCCCAGACATCAACAGCACATCTTTAATCCAAAATGAAATTTATGAAAGTTAACAAAGTCTTAAACGACACAGTTGAGTAATTTCTACATGACACAGTGTTTATCAGCATAACAAGTTGTTTCTCTATTTAAAAAAAATATGGTCAGTTGTGAGATCCTCTTCTAAAGCATAATTGAGCTTCATAACACCGCCTAATCCTCCTCCCCAAATATTTGCCATGGCTAGAACTGCTCAGCCGTATGTTTATTGTCTCGTGAAAGTGTCCCTATAGGTGGCAGGGTTTCTGTGCAACTAAAATAGCAGCGAAGGCCGTGCACTGAGCCCCTGGATGGATGTGAACTCACTTTGAAAGAATACAGCTGCCCCCCAAATGAACTTGCTTAAAACAGCTAAGAAAAGTTTAAAGTTAGTACTTTAGATATCAGCAGGGACACAGACCCCCTTGCTGGAGAGTCAGAGGTGTTGCCTCTCCTCTCTGCTCTGCTCCACGTGGAAAAAACCAAGGCGTGGGGGTACGGTATCCTTAGGCTTAGCTATACATCACCAGGAGATGCTTTCTGTCACAAATTAACAAGTTCTGCCCAGTCCAAGGCAAGAGCTATGGTACCCAGAGCCCAGATGCAACGTTTATTAGATTCCACTGCTCCCCGTGGGAGCACAGGGGCTGAGCAGGCTCTTCTCATGCCAACTTGCTTCTTCTGTCCCAGAATACATCAATCAGGCAGGGCAGAAGCAGACAATGCTGGCAGGTCTGTAGCAACCAGAGGATGAATATCCCACCACCTAGGGAGGTGGGGGCAAAACCAGGTGTGACAGAGCCTTACAGCACCCCCAGAAAGCATGACCGACAGGAGACGAGTGTGACTGTGGCCCTCTAAAATCAGCCAGGTTTTCACTGCCTGGGTTGGGCGCTAGATCGAGCCGATTGCTTTAAATAATGCTGTTTGTTTGACAGCACCAGGCTACCGGTATTTCTAGATGAAGCCCATACACATGCCGGGGAAATGCCAAATGCACTCGTTTGTCAATCTGAAAGCACAGTTCAAGACACCGGCATTGTACCTCAGTCTAGATGTTCATTCCACAAATATCCGGCCCGTGTAAAAACTTTAGTAAAGAAGAAAATCTAATTCGCAGTAAGATATAAAAAAGACCTTCAGAATCTACAATTCATATTGCCCCTAAATTCTCCTGGAAACCCCAGGGATTGCTTTTAAGGACATCAGTATCCCAATGTGCTCCATTTCTGTCCTGATTTGTACCACCTGCCTTATTGTTTTTGCCTTCAACACTATCAGTTCTGTTGCACTCTTCCTGTTTTGGAAAGTTTCCAGCTCTCATGACATTTTAAAGTGACCTTTGTGTAGAGTGAAAGTGCCAAATGCTAGTCGCTTAATAGCGTATCTGCGTTTAGTTAGGAATTTAAAAACCCAAAGCTACCATTATTTTAATCCCAAATCTCTGGAAAAATAAAATGCAATTGAAAGTTCCATATGGATAAGAGGAGAGAGATGGGTTATATCACAGACAAGGAGAAGACAGTAACCAAATAAACGTGGACTAGGTGAGCAATTCTTTGTTTTTTCTTTTTTACTGTTTCCAGATCTGGAAAAAACACACAGTTTGTACCAAAGTGGATGTTTATTTCCTCAAGGAAATAAAAAGCTGAGAACTAATGTTTTTTTGGAGATTAAAATTTTCCATTTAACCTCAGAGAAGCATTTCTAGGTTGCGGCAGGAAAAGCAGAGGAAATAAAGAGCTTGTTTGGCGCAGTCACTACTCCTTTGCTCATGGCTCAGGGGCGGGAGACAAGCTCTGCTTGCAAAGCTCCTGATGGTTTCCACCCTCCGAGAGCTGGACCAGGGTGGGCAGCTCCGGCGGCCTCACTGGGACCGTGTTGCACTGCAAGGGGAGGGAATGAAGCAATGATGGTGAAAAAAAAATCCAAATTCATATGTCGGGCTCAGGCCATCGCAGTTTCTGAGCTGTGAGAAATGTGTTTTCAGCTCTCCGTTAAGTGTCTAGGAGGATGAACTGGAAGCTCACGTACAACAACAGTTCGTGCTGTATGACTGTTCTTATGAGAGCATGGTGGATGGTCTTCGCTTGAAATAGGTGATTACAATCTGTTTGCATGAGGTGATACAAAGGGCATCATGCTGCCTCCGTTCCTTGAGACAGTCACTGGGGACTCAGAGTCACAGACACTCTGACACTCACAGAGGTGAGTTTTAATGGTAAAGCTAAATATGGGCAATTTGTCCCTTCATCTAAGGTAGAGACCAAGATAAACTCTTACTTAAAACTGCTGTCCATAAACCTCACAGCCTTCTCTCACAGCTCTGGTTTTTTTTTTTCTAGGATTCATCCTATTTGCCTTCTGGCAGCTGCCTCCAGTTATTCTGCATCTACCCAAAAGTGTGTTCAAAGCTGGACCCGCTCTCTAGCTTTTCCAGTGATGGGTAGAGAAGAAAGACGACCTTTACATTTTGCATTTACATGCCATATCTGTCTCGTAACTATCTGCTTGGCCACACCAATTAGATTCTGATGCTTAAGATCTTTCCTACCCTTGAGAATTCTTGTTCTTGACCATAAAACCAGTGGGTAAAGGTTCACATCAGCACTGGCCAAAATAAACACACGCGCCTCTCACAGTTGTTTTTAACTCCAGAGTGAAGGCAGGGAGAGCCCTGCATGATGGCACGGAGGCAGTGACAAGGAATGAAATGCTCCATGTGGTCAGCATGATTGCTGTGGTGTTACTGAAAACCAGTTAATGGAGACAAAAATGAAAAAGCTGCTACTGGGCTTTTTGATTAAATACATTTCCGGAAGTCTAGGTTTGGTTCAACTGTTTTAAACTTAGTTAAAAGCACAGAGTAAGTGCAATGGGAGGAATGAACAGCTTAGCTACCCACCCAGGCTTGTAGTGAACTCTACCCAATGAAATCTCCGTTCTGTGCTTAACATTAAGTACGTGATTAAATGCTGTGCTAGAAATAGGGTACATTGCTGACCAATTTCCAAAATGAAGCCCTCTAGCCTTAAGTTTTCTGCAGTTCTTTCACACCTGCTCCACACTTTGTTTCACGGTTCAAGAGCTGTTTGGCAAAAAAACATGGAATATATTCTGATATTTTTTTCCTCCAGTAGCTGTTCTCTTCCAAATAAACACCAGGATATAAAAAGTGGTACTGAAAGGAAGTATAAATATTTTGGGATGAGAATGAAACAAAGATGTGGTAAAACTATCAGGCTGAAACAATAAACCATACTGAAAGTAAAAAATTCTGGTGCTAAATATGATTTTCCCTATTGGAACTATTCAGCAATAAAATTTTTTACAGAAAATGAATATTGAATCCACGAGATGAGAATAGTTACATATTTCAAGGAAGCAGTGTTAACCCAATCCTAGAGGCAGATCTATTGTGTTTCACCATTTTACTCAGAAATAGTCTGACCATTTAGACAGACAGAAACAACAGAAAAGGTGGCACCACCCAAGAAGGAAAACATAAATCCTTCATGTGGAGACAAACACTCAATTTTATGTGTTGAGAAGCTTTTATTGGAACATCACAATACTTTGGATTAGTTACACTATGGCTCTCAAATATCAAATTATAGAGCAGTCATTTTCCCAATAAAAGGAAATAAGAAAATAAAGAAGCACAGTGCATGAGGCTTTAGTCACGGAACTAAGCCGAATTTTAAGAGCCAGTCCCAGTCTGGTGCAGAGAGGGAATTTCTTCACACTCTTTCATAGACTCTAGTGCAGACAATTCCTTTCATGGCACATTCCTAAGGCACAAAGGAAAAGATTAATATAAACCTTTTGCTGACAACAGGTGTGTCTGCTGCAGTAATCTCTGAAGTCAGTGAAAATACAATTGCTGTGTTTTACATCTTTACATAATTTTCAGAGCAAACAGCAACGCTATTTTCATATTTCAAGTGGAGTGGTTTCTCTTTTAACACGGTCGGACTTAATTTAGTGGCGTATAATAACAAATAGATTCCAAAATTAGGCTCATCTTCCAGAAACAAATTTACCTCCTTGGTATTATTCCTGGCTGGAGAGAAATGTAAGTCTCCCCTAGTTTATTGCACCATGGCTCAAGGACGCTTTCAAGCTTCCAAAGGGGTTTTTTTTGTGGAAGCAGAAGTAGCCAGGGTCGTTCAGAGGTCAGGCTTCTGGCATAAAAAACTTTGCACTTATGAGTCACAAAATATTTCTCCTGGTCCTCTCGCCCCCATTGCCTTCAGTGGCTCCTGGTGACTCACAGTCACAGCTCATGTACGATGGGGACATTAAAAAAGACCTCGTTGGTCTGCATGATGGTTGCGAGTCCTCCTCACCTGACCTGCTTGAGGCAAGGGTCAGAGATGGCAGGACGCCAATGGGAGAGGGACCCTACCTCTCTGCTTTTCGAAGACGGTTGAATAGTTAGAAAAACTTTACACTGAAATGCAGCCACGAGGAGACGTGAAAGCAAATCACCTTTTCAAATGTACGAGACCTTTAAAGAAAATGCAGTCAGAACAAGCCAGCACGTAAAGGCATAATACTGCTGATTTCAAACATGTCACCAAACTTAGTCTGGCTCCACTCTTTAAAAACTTTAATGAACAAAGTACTTTCCTTCATTCAAAAATGTAATCTTCAATTTTAGCAGTAACCCTTACAACTGGGATCCCAAAAATACATTATCGCACTGGCTCAGCCAACCCATGGCTTTCACATGGCTGCTAGAGAAAGGAAGGTTAAAGTGGGGATGAGGGACAAGACACTGTTTCCTCGCCCTCGGGAAAGATGTGGTTCTCTCACCACGGCAGACATTTTGGAAGAGCAGTCAGGACCTGCTGGTCCCTGCTGCTGGGCACCACGCAGGCAGGAGTTGGGCACAGAGGTGTTGGCTTTCATGCAGTAAACATCAAGCGCTTAGCATGCTCACACAGATAAAAAAAACAGAACTGTGTGAATTGATGGGCTTTGATGGAAATAGATGTGTGAAAAGGTGTAAAATCAGTTTTCTAAGGTAGGCAGGCTTTATTCCAAAGACAGGAAAAAGGAAAGAGCCAGTCCAGGGACAGCAGTACTCAACTTGCAAATTTTTATTTGCATTCCACAGATTTCTGCTATCTGAAACCCTGACTTCTTTTAAGAATAATAATCTTGAGGGCAGTAAGTATGCTGTCAATTTATGGCAGCTCTGCCAATATAGTCACTTCAAAGACAATTTACTGTATGGAACAATATTCATTTCCTTCCAGCTTGTTTCCTAAACTCAATTCCCCTTTTCTCCCTCTTAATTTGTCTCATGAGCCAGAGAGAAAGACAAAATTGACAGTCCATTTAGACAGAAGCAAACTGAAGGCTGCATCCTTTTGACCTTTATCAGTGTACAAGGACTGTGAACTTACCACCACCATTTTCCCATCAACGAGTCTTCTCTTTATTGTGGTCTCTTTGCCATTCCACTTCTGCACTTGGACCAACGCTCCTTTCTCCAAGGTTACAACACTCTGCAAAGGCCAAGGGAAGAGTTTCAAACTGCAGCCTGAGCTTTGCAGGTTCGAGTTGGAATTCACTTTGCATTCAGCAAGATCCACATTCTTGGCTAATGACATGCTTATTGACATTAATTTCGGCACCATACTATTTCTTCTTTCAGTGCTTTCTTTGAATAGTTTGGAAAACTCATAGTGCACGAAGGGAGTAGGAAAAAACTCCTTCTGGTGCTCTTCTAGGAAGTCAAGACCACCCAGAGATCATCAGACCCCTTACCTTGACTTTCCGGTCGTCTGCTGTTGTTTCATCAAACTGCTGGCCCAGTTTGAAAGAGATGGTTGTATTTTTGAAGGTGCTTTGAGTTCTGATGGTTACTATGTCTCCTTTCATACTGACGATCACATCAGGCTTCGCCAGGCCACCCAGTTTGCGGGTAGCTAAACCCACTCCTAGAAATCAGAAACAAAACTACCATCATTCCAGCAAGCAAGAAACTTGGTATTCTTTAGTAAATTGTCAGTGGGTTAGTAAGGAGTTTCTTCTTGAATAGTCTAATGCCTGATTCAGATGAGACACTAATTCTTCAAACGTGACACTACTGCGTTCAGAGGCTGAGGCAGCCCCAGTTGATGGAGTGCACCTTCAGCAAGAAATAAAGACATACATGAGCATACACTTATGCACATTTAGCTGAGAAGAAACATAGCTAGTTACAAATCTGCATGAATTTGTGTAAGGATAGAATGGGTAGAAAAATTCAGAAGAAAGGTCTATTTCTCATAAAAGCTTGCAAAAATCCTTTTTTAAAAAATTCTTGACAAATATGAGAATCTGCGCTTTTGTTAAGCAGCTGCATGGAAGAAGCTGGACACTGAACTGCCAATTCTTAACTGTTCATGAAAACATACTGGAGACCGGGCAATTCCCAGGTTGCTGCTAACATCCCTTAAGGATCCTGACATCTAAACCTCAGTGGAAGGTACAAGTATGAAATATGAAAAATGTTAAAGTACAAGAGCAAAGGGCTGCAGAGAGCTCCGGGGAAAATTACATGTGAAAAGCCTTTTGTATTGCCTAATGCTATTCAGTCCAGTTCATTGTCTACAAGTTGTGAGGTCTGAGGGAAGTTAGAATGAAGGCCACTGATGATGTATCACTGTTCTATGAAAGCAGAAAGGGGATAGCTGTAGTTATTGCCTTTGTTATTGCTATGCTATGCTCAGATTAAAAGATACGTATAAAAGGGTATAAAGTTATGTGTAAAGTCTAACACTATTTGTGGTAATTATTCTTTACTAAACAATTAAGTTCAGATCTTCAGAAAAATATCTGTAGCTGAACTTTCATCCCACATTTACTCTGGTTGATTAATGAGCTGCAATTCTTTTTTTATTCAGTTGAATATTTCAAATCAATGGAATCAGTGTCTCAGTGAATCATTTGTATACAAAAAGCAATGCTGTAGCTGACTGTCTGTGCACTTGCTATATCGGAATGAAGTCAGCATTAAAAAAAAAAAAAACAATGCTTAATTTGTTACATTCCTAGCATTCTTCAGTAACAGATAGATTCATTCATAAGATTTAGACCTCTGAAACCAAAGTGTCATGAGACATCAGCTCCATTATATATTGTAAATTATCACAAGTCATGAGTTTAGCGGTGCAGTCAAGAGAAACATAAAAAATGTTGCATCTTCGTAGATTCTTCTCATTACAGAAAAAAAAAAGTAAGATCAGGTCAGTTCAGTCAGACAGAAGTAAATTTATTATAGTAATTCAGCACTTACCTTTCTGATTTTCATTTTAGATGCTAAAGGAAAGAAAATAAATTATGCTAGAAAAGTAATTAAAGTTCTTTTCTGGAAGAAGGCACCATCCATGAGCAAAGGATAAGATGAAGAAGAGATATTCCCAGAAAGGAAAAGTTATTAATAAAAAGGAAAGAACATTTCTCACCCAATTCTTTCATATAGTCATCAAAATTTTCACTAGAGATGAGTTTCCAGGTTCCCACAAATCGGTTACACATCATATAAGTTTTGTGAGGCAGTGGTCCTGCAGGGAGAGGCAATTGCCACAGCACCTCTTGGTGGGAGTCAGGGAAATTGTGTGCCCGACTCGGATCTCGCTGGCCTCCTTTTAAAGATGCCCAGTCCCTGTAGCCGTCAGGACGGGCCAATAGGAGAGGCAGTGCCAGGGCAAGACAATGTGCACCTTGTCCAAGGCAGCCCTGTCAGTACCAAGGCTCCGGGTGACGCCTGCCTCGGCTTCCTCCACTCAATAGATAAGGACACTGAGAGGTGCGAGGGACGGGGACGTGAGGTTGCCACTGCATCCCCAGAGCCGTCAGGGGACACTGTGGTGGGGTCTCAGCAACACTGAGTCACCAAGCACAAGAGCACTGCATCCATGTGAAACCGAGCTCTGGTTCTTCTTCTGCTATCACCATATAGAGTGGAGTAGAATGGAGTTGATAGGATAGGATAGGATAGCATAGACTGTTTTATCTGGAAGGGACCTACAACAACCATCTAGTCCAACTGCCTGACCAATTCAGGGCTGACCAAAAGTTAAAGCATGTCATTGTCCGACTGCCTCTTAAACACTGATGGACTTGGGGCATCGACCACCACTCTAGGAAGCCTGTTCTGGTGTTTGACCACTCTCTAGGTAAAGAAATGCTTCCTAACGTCCAGTCTAAACCTCTCCTGGTGCAGCTTTGAACCTTTCCCATGTGTCTTGTCACTGGATACCAAGGAGAAGGGATCAGAACATCCCTCTACAGTTCCCCTCCTCAGGAAGCTGGAGAGAGCCTTACCACTATTGTCACCTGTGTGTTAGGTGGATTTGGGGGAGGAGCTGTCAAGAAGCTGCTCTACTTGGTTGTTTTATTAACTTTCATGATCCATCCTGGAAAGAGTCTGTGTGTTTCATCGTTTAAAGGCAGAACTGAATTATACTGTTCTGGTTTCTCCTTTTGCATCAGAGCAACAATACCAAACTGGGGGGTCTGCCCTGCACATACCCCAGGCAGCATCACAAAGAGAAGAAGCAGCCAAGCTCTGCTGCCTCCCCTTCTCCCACAACAGGGCACGGTCAGAAGATTGGTGCATCAGTGGAGATCAGCTCTAGTGCCTGGCAGGTGGATGGCACGAGCAGAGGCTGAGTCGTTAAAGGACTTATTCTGGGTTCAGAGTCACTTGGTGAGAGGTTGGGAGGAGGGCATATACTGCTCTCTTTTTGCCTTTCTGTACCTGGATACTTTGTCTGTCACAGAATCATAGAATCATATGATTCATATCAACATATAGAGTTAAGGGCAGATTTAAGCCAGTCATAGAAGGTATTCCTTTCAAATGTGTCCCACTATTGTCAGATTTCTTCAAGATTCCCTGCTCCCATGAAGAGACACCACAACCTTCTTGGGTCCCCGTCTCCCTTGTACTGGGGAGTCCAGGACCGGGCCCAGCATTCCAGGTGTGGCTTTGCCGGTGCTGAGCAGAGGGCAACACCCCTCCTGATGCAGCCCAGGACACCACTTGTCTTCTTTGCCACAAGGGCAAAGTCCACCAGGTCCAAAGGTCCACCAGGACCCCCAGGGCCTCTTCTGAAAATTGAAAAGTTTGAGTTTGAATGTTCAAGAACTTTTTTAAAAATGTACATTTAGAAATATTGACTTGTGGTAATTAAAAACCAGGCATGAAGAACAAACCCATAAACCATATGTATACTTGACAGGCAGGAATTTAAAGCATTGTAGTTCAAGACACCTCAAAACTATCTGAAACTCTTTAGTGTAAGGCCACATCAACTGTAACTCTGTCCTTCCCCTTCCTGAACCATTTTCCTGGAGAAAACTATTACTTGTTACATGAGAGGATTAGATGGCTTTTTTCTTGTGTGAACAATAGTTACGTGTTTTTTTGCATGATTATACTTTCTGGGTTATGACCACTCATAGGGACTTCTCAGATCTACATTATAAGTATGGAGGTACACTGGGATTATAGGTTGTGGAACCAAATACCTTGTGTTAAGGTAGATAGCTGGTGCTGGGCCAAGGAGAGCGAGGTTTGGGTCTTGTCTTGAAAGCTGTCGTATGCAAGACAGGGAACATGCTTAAACAGGAAAATGATGCAGCCTAAGCAGTGAAATTATTCCACTGCCATTATACTGTGATTGTGGGGAAATAAACAGGTCTTAAGTCACAGTTTTTAGTTGTAGGTGAAAAATGTTTTTATCCCATCAATCATAACATCAACAAGGGAAAGCTGAGAAGAATTTGCCATTATTGCTCAGGTCTAACTACAGTGCAGTGCAGGGATTGAGAGTCTAGAGTGAACAAAAATGAAAGCGAAGTAAAGAAGAACTGTTTCTCTGCCACAGGAGGAAGCAGGTGCTGTATCATTAATATGTAAATAATTGTCAGTCTTTGAAGGTGTTTTTCACTCAAAGCTCTTCCAAAGCAGAGATGCATTACATCCCCTTTTGTGTAAAGAATAGCTAGCTCTTTTATCCAATCTCTGGAAATGAGAAACCTCCTCCTAAACGAAGCTATCTATCATTTCTCAAGGAATTACAGAAAAATATTCTACTGTTGTTCCTCAGACATTCTTTGTTCTTTCATTAAATGTCTTATCCACATAAAGGCACTTCAACAAGACAAGGCTAGTGCCTTTGGGAAATAAAAGATGATTGGGATGTTGTAAAATCAGGCCCAAAGAAATTCAAGAACAAATTAGTCAGAATAGAACAGCTATACTGCAGTACCAGTTACCTTAAGAACAAAAGTGACAGAGAATTATTTATACAGACAAAACCCCAGTCTTAAGCAGTCTCAAACAATGTTGACATTGCCACCATCTATCTCTTTGTCACTAAGAAAAATCAGCACTTTCATTTAAAGGACTTACAGTCCAGAAAGAAGAAGAGCAGGGAATTCTGTCTCAGTAGAAATATCATCTGTGGAAACCAAACTTTTTTCAAGTTTAAAGGCAAAAAAAAAGTGTCAAAGATTGTGAGTACTTGTGATAAGAGGGGGTTTTGATTCCTTTTTTTTTCTTATGGTTGTAGTAAAACAGGATTTGAAACCAATACACTTGGATATTGTGAAGCAGCACTAGAGATGAAGATAAAAAATGATAAAAATAGCGAGCTAGAAATGTGAAGAGACTATTTAAAGAAGTACAGAAAGTACATTTATGTCAATTCTCTAAAGGAAATATGATCTGAGCAAATTCAGTACCAAAAAAAAAAAAAAGTCTAAATTAAGATCCTAGGAGAGTAATGAAGAAAACAGAAATAAAAGCAGAGAACAGAGGCCAAATGGCTGCCTTGCTGTGAGGACACCATGGATGTTTTAACACTGACTCTATGGAGCTGAGGGATCCGATCACGACCAGGAGGCAAATAGCCTCCTGTCTCCTTAGCTGGGGCATCCCACGAGACCAGACCAAGACTGCGGTGGCCACAGGAAGGGGTGGCAGCTTGGGGCAGACTGGAGAGCTGGGCGCACACCGGGCTTGAGTGGCCAGGGCACAGAAGTACTCTGAGTTCCTTCCAGCGGAAACAAGGAGTTAAAAGAAAACCAGAAAAATAGCAGAAAGGTCAAAGCTCAGAATAAGCCTTACTTCATCTTTCTCCTGAGCCGAGAAAAATCTGTGGGTGTGAGTCCCCTTCGCCTCTTGTCCTCTGAGAAACGTGTAAAGTGAGCAAATACGCTGATGGGCAAAGATCTCCTCCTCTCAGCGTTCAAGGGTGTTTGCTGCGTTAAGCATAGCACCCATGGGCTTTGCAGGGGTTTGGTGAGGTCCTCCTTTTTCAGAGGGAACTGCTACAGGATGGTTTCTGATCACTGGGGAATAGCTCAGCACTACAGAGAGGAGGGGGGGGGGGAACCCGTTCTGCTCTGCAGGCAAGGACAAGACACTGATCAGCCCTTACCCCTCAGAAATGTGTGTTATCGCCTCCCTCCAGGTTTGAGAGCATGCACCTTTGTTTGCCAGAGAGGAATTATCTCCATTTATTCAAGAGGTCACTAGGCCGCTGCCTTTTTTAAGAGAATAAATTTTGGCCCACTTCAGAGAATAGATTTCAGACACGTTCATATTCCAAGAAAAGCATCACTAACACTTCATTATGGTGCTGGCCTCAGTTAAAGTTCATAGACAGAATGTCACTTTACTGAAATTTCCAAAAGCTGAAGTTTTAAGTGGCTTGATTCATTCACAAAGCCTGAATTCCTTCACCAGGTACAAAAATAAATGGTGATGCTTTCAGAAGGGATTACCTGCCTCTGAAAAATCAGGCTGTGAATGTTGCAATTGTAACTGCAGGTTTTATTAAGAATGTAAGATTTCTGGGAAATAAAGGCTGCTATATGAATATTCGAATATTGGAAATTTGACCTCTGAAATACAGTATTTCCATAGCTGCGGACAGTGGGATACATTTAACTACAGGCTGATCTTCAATGTCTAGCTTACTTACATCAATGCTGCTCCCTCTCACGATCATCTCTCCCATGTAAGTTTGCTGCCACTAAACTGTAGTTTTATCCTGGCTTTTTATATAATTTTGGTTCTTGTTAAGTACTAAATAGATTTAGTATTGTATCTATGGGTTACTCTGTAACATTCTTCCTCCCCCTATGCAACTGATGCTCTTTAAGCTCTTGAGATTTCACAATCAATGAAGGTAAAACCAGGGGAGCTATTTTTTTCATGGCTTTTAAAACATTTTCTGCAGAATTTACTGATAGTCTGCTCTTAAATGACTCCTTAGCTCATTCAGAGTGTAGAAGTCTTTCTTTTTCTTTTCCCCTCCCCAGTTGTATTAATAGTGCAGAAACTTGGGAACGGTCTGAGTCATGCGGAGAAAAGTTCAAGTGTATGAGGTCTCTGCTGCTGGCAATAGGGACTCAGCACCGTCACCTCTGGCAGCTGACCTCAGGAATGTCAAGAATATGTGGAATTTGGTTCACAGATCTTGATTGCAAATCTGGAGATGTAATCATTTCCCCGTTTTGGGGTTGCTGCACACATTGTCAGACTCTTTTCCCTAGACTTCTTGGGGTTTGTGTCCTCAGTTTGAGTCGTCCTGAGCGTAGACATGAGGGCTTCTGTGGATACAAAGTTTTGAAACAGGAGGCCAGACTTAAGGGCAGGAGCCAACAGTAGCTTGAGAATAAGGAGAGTTGAAAGTTGAAAAGCCAAAAGGCTTTGCATCTGGGAACACTCGTGTTCCCAAGGCTGATCTAACCTAATAAGCTGGTAGAAAATGCATATAGGAAGTAAAGGAGGTTGTACCACTAGCAAACTTTTACAGACTTTTAACACTTAAAAAGTACTGACAGTGCTTTTAAAGTTATGATTCTTAATTCAAGGCTTTTTGTCTAATTTAGGACAAAAGGAGATGTTAAGGAAAGGGACATTAAGAAAACAACCACAGCTGAGAGCTACAGCAGCTATAATTTCAGACTTCAGGTGGAAGAGGACAAGATGAAAATGATCCCTGGGTTTAAAATTGTCGGCATTTGTGCGAGGAGGGAGTGCCTGGTTCCTGATCATCCCCAACCCTCTTTCCGCAGTGAGATGGACCACAGTTACCAAGTGGTACTTGCTCTCACCTCTCTTGGCAAGAGGCACTTGCTCTCACGCGATGCTTTCCCACACAGCACTCCTTCCCACATTGCACCCCCCTCAAATCCCTTGCTGACAAAATCCAGCACAAGCATGGGTTGTAGAAAGCTGAACATTTTATTGAATAGCCACAACAAATTAGACTAGCTGAGTGTAACTGTTTTGGGATATATCTGTAAGAGGTACAGTTCTCTTTAAAACTTATTTGTGGAGGAGTTCTCATTGGGTTAAGTTGTTTTTCTCCAGCTTTAAGCATTAGTCCTGTGTGAAGATGGTGTCTTCATGCTTTTTCATAAACTCTTTTGCAGGTAACATTATTCATGGCACATTCCTAGAAAGAAAGGCAAATTTAATCAGCTTTTAACTCTCACTAAATGTTTGTTAGTCAGAAAGTAGAGAATTACTTATCCATTAGAAGCCAGCGTAAGAAAAAAAATGCATTGCTCCCCTCTATACACCACTTGCCAAAACAGTGAAACTCAGCTTTGAGAGCTTCAGAAACAGAAGTCTGAAATGCAAGCACAGGACTGAAAGAACGTCAAAGGACCGCTCCAGCAACCCCCAGGAGATTTCTACTCTCCTCTTAAAAACTCTAAAGAAGCCTCCTAGGACTTCAGTGGAGGGTGATTGGATTCTGGAGCTGGACATTAGCCTTTTTTCCTTTCACCTTTTGCTGCTGTGGCTTGTCTTCTCCACACACATGTGCACAACACACACCCACACAGAACCCTACACAGCTTTCATACTTGCAGCTGCTGGAATCAGCCTCTGCGTGTTAGGCCCTGTCCTTGTCCATTTTTCTGTTACATCAAACTCTGTTTCGTTCAATCTCTCTTTCCAGAACTCTTCAGGAATTTCATCTACCCGTATCATTTTGTAGCATGCAGGGATCTCAGCTGCCTTTTACGAACACAGTTTTAGTCCCCTCCCAGATTCTTCAAAGTGTCTTTTCTAAAACTGGAGAGTGGTGCTGGGAAGCCCCAAACTGCAGGTGGGCCTTGCTGGCACCAAGAACAATACTCCCTGACCAGACAACACCCGCCAACAGAGCTCAGACAGAGTTTTGGTTTTTTGCTGTAACATTGTATTATTGACACAGTTGTTGGTGACCCACAGTATGGTTCCCACAGATGGCTGTTGAGCCTCTACTGGAAATGAAGAAGAGAATTTTGCACCGGCACAGAGCAGAGGCACTTAACATGGACTTTGCTAATGCTTCATCTATACTGTCCAGGACTTAAATATTCTGATATATAAAAATTTCCCTCATGGAGATGTTGGGTTTTTCTCCTCACTCTTTCCTAGCCATGTCTTACTATGAATGGAGAACAGGCACCACCATACCATTCCGTAAGTTTAGCAGCGTTGCAGTTTAATACATACTCCAGACTCATTCAGAGAATCTTCTCACCAAGCGAAGGTGAGAAGTTTGGCACATCTGCCAAACATAATTGCTGGATTCATTGTGCAGAATTAAAGTAGAAAAAATGGAACTTACCACCACCAGGTTCCCATCCACCACTTTTCTCTTTATGATAGTCTCTTTTCCGTCCCACTTCTGCACCTGGTTCAGTACGCCGTTGTCTAGGGTTATGATGTTCTGCCAAAGAAAAAATAGCAAAGCGTGGCTGTTTCATCAGGGTGCTCTGGGCTGAAGAGAAGACTGACTCCATGTCCCAGCAGCACTGAAGGACAAACCATCCATAGCGCTCTTACCT
Organism: Xenus cinereus; assembly: GCA_025774025.1. Classification (NCBI taxonomy): domain Eukaryota; kingdom Metazoa; phylum Chordata; class Aves; order Charadriiformes; family Scolopacidae; genus Xenus; species Xenus cinereus. The sequence goes on from JAOXJK010000012.1 coordinate 130,748,854, forward strand.
TTGAAGGTAGCATTTCTACACTGGGTGTCAAAGTCACAACTCCATCCTCCTGCTCACACATCCATTTTGAGAGGTATATTTGGAAAGTGCTGGTTTTGGACTCACCTTTGTTTTTCTGTCATCTGCTGTGGTCTCATCAAACTCTTCACCCAGCTTGAAAGACACCTCTGTATTTTTGAAGGTGCTTTCTGTTTTGATGGTTATCACATCACCATTGATGCTGATAGTTACATTGGGCTTGGCCACACCAGCCATTTTCCTGGTAGCAAATCCCACACCTGTTAAAAAGACAGGGCACTATGACATTTTTATCTTTGCTCAATGTTTTTCTCTCATTTTTTGGGAAAGAAAAAGAATTCAGTGCTGATTTCCCTATTACTTTCTGATTTTTTTTATTACTTTCATGTTTCAGAGGCTTCTTTGTAATATCTCACTAGCTTGGTATGGTTATAGACCAAGCTGGGTAGGATTATGGAAGGAAATTCTCTGTTCTGTCATTGCCAGAATAGTAAAAGCAATATTTTGAAGACGTAGACAAGATTTTAATGCCAGATATTTGCACATACACTTGTTCAAAATAACTGCGGTAGTTTGTACGCTAACTTGTATGCTAACTGTATCTATAAGCAAATAAACAGAAATATATGATAGTTTCTAAGCCACAAAACCAAACAAACAAATAAGAAAAAAAAAAGACAACAAAAAAAACGAAGCAGTTTTTATATTTAATCAGTGGCCAGGCTGAATAAAAGGAAATGATTAAGAAATATCTGGCAATGGTTACGTCCTGAGTGAAATCTGGGGTAAAGATTAAGAGTGCAAGAGTTTCACTGAAAGCTGTCTGAGTGCTGCATGAGTCTCAGTGAGTATTTTACCCCTACTCTCCAAATAAACCCCAGCTTTTTTTGCACGTACCGATCTAATCACTGCAAGTTACCCCATGCTGCCCCCACACTAAAAGGATGCAGAAACCTCTGCAAGCCCCATTTTATTTCTAAGCAGGAAGCCTACACCTTTAAAGAAGAGTGTTATCCCTCAAACCTTTTGCAAGTATTTGCATGAATCCACACAATCTTCTTTGTTAATATTCACTGGATGCAGCTGCAGAGTTTCACTCACTATAATAACCATGACAATTAATCGGTCTCCAGTAGCAACATGAAGTTTAGGTGTGTTGCTTTTAGAGACAATGCTTGCTGGATTCTAGAATTGCACTACTTTGTTTGTCCAAGGACCAAAGCTAATACACACAAAATATTGCAGTGACGTGGTTTACTTCCATTTATAACACTATTAAGTAAGCACGCATAGACTTGGCTTACCTGAAACTATTTCTCCCAATCAAGGCTTTTCTATATTAGAGGAATTTGACACCACTAACTCAAACAGCCCAGTTCTCCAGTTTAAAAGCATCCGATCAAAATGGACTAAGCCCCCCTTGTTAAACAGCATACCCAGAAAAAAAAAAAGGCAAGAAATAAAGTTCAAAATCAGCATCCCTTCCCTGTCCCAGATACAACAACTCCAAACAACAAGTCTCACCCAGCTCTTTCATATAGTCCTCAAAGTTTTCACTAGAAAGGAGTTTCCAGGTGCCCACAAACTGGTCACACATTTTGTCAGGCTAGAGAGAAGTCTTCCACAGGATCAAGCAGAAAAAAAAGCAGAAATGCAGGACAGGAGGATAGTATGAGCTCCAGGAGATCAGGAGTTATCTTTAAAAAGGAGCCTTGGCCACATGATGCTCTAGGATGACCAATGAAGAGGGAGTCCCAGTGCCCAGTGTTTTCCTTCCTCCCCTACCCCTCCTTTGCCAGTAGGTCATAGTGTAATTATTCATATGCCCTTACTAGCACAAAGATCACTGTCTTGTTTTTATTTAATTATTTTTTTCATTTAAGAACACTCCATCTTAAAGGCAAATATTTAAATCATACTGACTTTCAGAAGAAAAAGGTGGGCTCAACCCACAGAGGGTTATGTTTTCTCCCATACTATTTTCTTTCATTTCAGTCCACCTTATTAGCTGGATACAGATGAATTCCTAGGTTGTAAGATCTGAAAGGCTCATTGGGATAATTTAGTTTGCTTTCTGCAGCCCTGCAGTCAGAGATTTTCTCCAGAGAGAATACTGGTGGCCGTAGAAGGGTAAGGCAATAAAATTGCTTCTTTGATTGGGATCTCCTTATCATTGCACCACCCGAATCAATTGAGCAATAGGACTGTATTCTGCTTTTGTGTGATGAATATAAGGCTCTGTGAAAAGTAAAGTAACAAAACAGATTATTTCTCCTTTTTTCTCCTGTGCTTTCTGAACACCTATGTCCCATTGACTAGCCCTATGACTAGTTATGGCATAAAACTAGGCTCTGGTATTGACCCACCAAAGATCCTTGAACACTTTGTTTTCTGTTCATGCTGTTCAGGTAGTAATCTGTTTGAGTCAAGGTGTGTACATGTCTAATATAATGAGGACCACCTTGACTCATCCCCTAGGCCCTGATCACAAAAAAGCGTATCAGAAAGCAGGCAAGCAATTTGTTAGACTTTCCTTTTGGCTGCAATACGCCATTCCAACAGCAAAAAGCAGCCAACAAGTGCAGACTCCAGAGCCTGCAATTATCTTTAGATGGATTTCTTGGAAATACTCTGCTGGCTGTTAGGCATCAAATATGTTGGTCAACATATTTCCATACTAGTTGACGTTGTAAATTACAGTGTTGTAGAAAAAAATATTTATATAGGATTGCAAGATCATAGGGAAGCTTGGAAAGGAAGGGAGGTCAGGAGGTCTCCAGCACAGCCTCCCACCCAGGCAGGGCCACCTCTGAGCTCAGACCAGGCTGCTCAGGGCTGTGCCCTGTTGGGGCTTGGAAACTTCCAAAGAAGGATGGAGCCAGCACAACCTCCCTGGGCAATCCACACCCTGCCCAGCTGTCTCTCTGGGGTAAAGGATCTCCTTATCTCCCATCTGAACCTCTCTTCTTTCATCTTTTGCCCATAGTCTCTTGTCATTCTGCCATTCACTGCCGTGAAGAGCCTGCCTCCAACTCCTTAGTCACTTCCCCATAGGTGTTGGGGGCTGCTGTAAGCACTCCCAAAGCCATCCCTCAACCAGGATGAACTGCAGTCTCACAGCTTCTCCTCACAGGACAAGTGCTCCAGCCTCCTGAGCATCCTGTGAGACCTCTGCTGAACTCACTCCAAAACCGGATGCGGTACTCTGGATAAAGTCTAATGAGGGCTGAGGAAAGAGAATAATTACATCCATTGACCTACTGGCTGTGCTCTTGTTCATATTGTTCATACAGCCCAGGATGTTTTTGGTCTTTCTGCTGCCAGAGCTCAGCTCATTGCCCACCTGGACCCTGAGGGCCTTTTCTGCAGAGCTTTTCCAGTCTGTCCACAGCCTGCATCGCTGTGAGGGGTGAATATGTTTGGACATGTATAATTAGTTACCCTCTTGTGCCTTTAAGACTGCAGACTTTTTTTTTTTTTCCCTAGAATAGCTAATCTTAGGTTTGGTCTACTCTTTTTTTTGAGTTTCTGCTTATGTACAGACTTTGGGATAATCCCAAAATAAATAAAATAATGCTCTAATTATTGAAGTTGCTGATGCCTTTCCTGGTTGATTTTCTCAGAGTGATCAGGTCCTATAAAAGGAAAATCTGAGGGGCCCTCAACTTTACGCCATTATCCTGCAACTTTTGACTTAGAATTATTGACTTGAGATACACAGCACCGTGTGTGATCAGTTTGCAGGAAACCGAGAACTCAAATGCAGTAATTACACGATGAGTACTTGAAAGTATCAGGTGAGGATTGCTGCAGTGCCCCGGACAGAAAGGATGCGAGCTGGCTGAACTCAGCTCCTGCACTTACTTTGCTTGCCTTTTGGGAACTGTTCTGTGCGTGGCTTACTACAATTAGCATTCATTTCTTTGGAGGGGAAATAGGCCTTTTATATTCAAAATTATAGCCTGAGAGAGGGGATTGGTCTTCCTCTGGTGCTAATGTTTGTGCTGCTGGAAGAGTCTTTTGGAGGAGAAGTGAAGCACCTGCTCTGTGCAAATCAGTTCGGAGCAGGTAAGTGCACCGTCCCCAGGCAGACGATTGCTTGCACCTATTTAAAGTGGATCTGAGGTATTTCTAGATGTCTTGTAAACATGGTGACTCAAAAACGCGAGAAGAGAGCCAGCTCGTGGGCTGACTCGCTTGTTTACATCAAAGCAAGCAGTTATCTGGGAGCAGGCTCATATCTGTCTTGGGAAGTGTCCTCCTGGTGGTCTGCTTTCCCTCGGGAGAGACTTCCAATCACAAGATATCACAGAATCATAGAATCATAGAGTGGTTTGGGTTGGAAGGGACCTTAAAGATCATCCAGTTCCAACCCCCTTGCCCTGGGCAGGGACACCTCCCACCAGACCAGGTTG
>JAOXJK010000012.1:130794131-130809526 GCA_025774025.1 Xenus cinereus
AGGAAAAATTTTTACACTGAAAGGGTTATCAAGCCTTGGAATGGGCTGCCCAGGGAAGGGGTTGAGGCACCATCCCTCGAGGTGTTCAAAAGACGAGTTGACGTGGTGCTGGGGAATATGGTTTAGTGTTGGTTGGTTGGTTGTGGTTGGTTTTTTTTTTAATGGTTGGACTAGATGATCTTGAAGGCCCCTTCCAACCTAGGGGATTCTGTGATTCTGTGGTTCTGTAAAATGTCAAGTATTAGGGCTTAGTAGTTGGCAGGTACACAAGGGACAAGAAAGAAAATATTTCTCACAGAGTCTACTAGTTATTCATTTTCCACGATATTTAAATAAAAGATAGGAGAAATTAACCAAACAGGAGCATGCGCTAGTAGAAAACATATTTTCTCTCTTAATTGATTCGGTTGACTGAAGAGCAGTGTTTTTCAGCGTCAGAAACACACAAATGGCTGTTGATGGGAATCATTAGGCCTGGGTTGGATATCACTTCCTTTCGGTGGAAGCTGCTATTAAGATCTAAGCGCCTACAGAAGAAAAGCTTTTAACTTCCCCCTGCTCTGGCAGCTTATCATTACGAATTCCATTTCACCCTAGCGAGCTGAACAAGGTGCACAGACGAAGTGGGACACAATTTACTTTTACACAGCTAATACATTGCTAATTACACCTGAATAAATATTGGAACGGGAGTTTCTAACAACATTAACCATTACTCTCTTTTAAATGTGTTTTGCTGGGGGACTGTTCAGAACTGTAATCACAATTTCAAGTATAATGAAGCAGAAATAAAGGGAGTTTTTATTATTTTTAGCTTTCAGTAGTGAGGTGAAAATAGTGAGTATTTTTTAGCTGTTTGCCTATAAGAGGCCAATGCAAACATCCAGTAAGATGGCGTTTTCTGCCATTAATAATAAATAAAGTCATCTTGGTGAACATATAGACCCAAATTAACTTTTTTTTTTTTTTGAATTCTAGAAAAGCTATAGAAAATTGAAAATCTCTACAGAGGCTTTCTATATGGCTATACAGGAAATCTCTATAGATCTCATCCTGCCTGCTCATCATAAGAGCTGGAAAAGAATGACCTTTCTGAAACTAGAAACATTCCCTGTAGATACTAATATAAGCTGGCACCAAACTAGGACCTCTTGTCCCTTTTGCAGCTGCTTGCTGGTATTGGCCTTCTCCGGCCAGCCCCTCTCCTACCTTCCCTAAGACCACTCACCCCACGCGCTCCCCAGCTCCACACATCTCCTCAGCTGGGACTTTCTTTCTGCAGCTCTCTGTCCTCAGCCGAGGTCCACAGAAACCACATCGGGAGCTTTTCTCTTGTCCAAAGGGGAATTTGCAGCTGAGGACAGCTGGAGGCAGGAGAGCGTAGGTGTCTTGCAACACCCCAGAGAAGTCCCAGGAGAAGCGAGCTGTATCGTGCTGACTCAGGCTGGAGTCAATGGCTCCGTTTAAGACACCCTGACGCATAGAGAAAGGGCACTGCAGACACCCTGGGACGCGCGCTTGGCGCAGTGCTAATGCTGGGCACGTTCTGGATGGTGTGCTCCAGCAGAGCATCTCCAGGCGTGTTACAGGGAGGGCAGGAAAGTCTTTTCCTGCGAACAGGGTTGAGGCAATCCTGAATCAGCCACGCTGACGCGAGCAGCCAACCTTCAGGCAGCAACGCGTTGGCTCCTTATCGCTAGGCCACAAACACAGAGAAACTTTTAACGGGATGCAACACACACAGGCCTGTGAAATACGGAAATAAGGGGATGTGAGTTACCTGCCCGCACTTGAACAGGTTCTGAAAAATATAGTCTCAATGTGCTATTCAGCATAGGGGACGAGGCGGGCACAGACGGTGAAGTGCCTTTACATCAGCACAAGACACTTGAAGTAAAATACTGGGCTTGCGTTCTCCTTGGAAAATAAAACATTTACATCTCAACAGTCATAAAGGGCGGCTCATTTGTGTCCGTGTCTGTGGTCCCAGTATGCTGGATCTGCACACAGATGGACGCATGCTTGCCCAGATTACCTGCTAGGCTTAAAAAAGGGCTTCTAAAAGCCGTATCCTAATTTACGACAGCAAAAATACAGCAGAAATAACTACAGATTAAATGCTTTATAATCTCATCATTTGTATGGCTTTTATCCTCTTTTAGAGTTCAGATTCATGTTCTTGTGATGGATACCACAATCTTCAATATACTTAGATTGAAAAGGAGGGAATGCTAATGCTGCCGGCACAAGTTCCTGTTTCAAATTTCTTGTCAAGTCACAGAAAGACAGAGCCCAAGTCCGCAAAAATTTGCGGTACGATTCTTTTGAATCATTCTCAAATATGATTTCAGTCATATCCAAAAATAATTAGAGAGAGCGGCAGGAGGATGGGAGGGAGGAGTGGATAAAGGGAACCTTGTCTATAAAAAAAGGAACCCTGGGCCTTCTGGTGTTTTCCCTGGCTCCGGCTGCCATCTAGTGTTTTGTGCGGCTCGGTGAGGCGCTCGGCTTGTTTTGAGTCTGCAGGAATCTTCTCCGAGACTGAACTCCGCCTGTGTACACGGGCAGGATAACCATCACACAACCACCTCTCCGAGGGACAACGGAGGAGGAAGATGTCACGTAGCGAGTGGAGGAAGAGCTCTTCCGAAAGCAGTTCTCAAGTACGGAGGTAGCACCGTTTTCTCTGAATTAACTGCTTCACGTGGCCGTCAGCACGGTCTCTGCTGAGCTAAGGACAGATAAAACACAACATAAACCTTGATCTTCCAGGGGACAGCAAGGGGGTGGGCTTCTGTTCTTCACTACTGCTGGGCTACGGTAGTTGCTGTTGTATTTTGGGCTTCTTTTCCTTACACTTTAAATGGGCGTACAGAAGGCCTGATTCCTAACTAAAGCAAAATTGGTGTAAGGAGAATCATCTCAGTGTAAAAATCATCACTGCAACGGTGCAAACCAAGAGTAATTATGACACCCAATGTATAAACTAATGAATAAATGTATATATACTAATGTATAAAATGTATAAACCTAAAGCAGCAGCCATCAACACAGGCTATAAACTTCTGGAACGGGATGTACATAAATCATTATTTTTAGCACCTTACTGGCTTGCATTGTGCTAGGAAATTATTTCTGCTTTACTGCGGGAGATCTAATCCGTCCTCCTCAAACGGGCGAGAGTTTGTAGCTCTTCAATACAGCGACACGACGGGCTCTCAGCCCAGCACGCTCCTCCCGTTGGTTTGTTCTGGATGCGGCCCGGGGTTTCGCTTGCCCTGTTGTTGCAGCAGGCAGAGAGCAGGCACGGGGGGACACCTCAGAAGCTCTTGCTGATCTTTGAGAAGCCACCGATCTTTGCCTGAAGATTGTACGAACTGGCAAGTGGCGCGACAGGCCGCATTCGCTGTCACGTTTGGTGCAGGACAATCATGAACCCAGAGATGGAGTGGATTATGTCGTGGGGAAGGTCCGGCCGCCTGCCTCTGGCAGGGACTCTTGAGGCCCTCACGTCACTGTCAATGTCATTCCAACGCCTGGAGTCTGTGCAACCAAAGGAAGGCACGCCAACCGCTGTAGATCCAAACTCAATACGCTGCTGGAAGTCGCCTGTCAGCACTTGAGCAACGGGTTCAGACTTGAGAAGCAATTACTTCGCTCACAGGTAATGAATAGAGCTGAATTAGCTTTGAGAGAGCGGGAAGAAGCTCAGGAACAAGAAAGAGATCTCCATTATTCAAGTTGCTTCATACTGAGGTGAGAGATTGACCTTTTTTGTACCTAATCAGAATGTCTAGTTCACACCCTAAGACAAGAGACTATGCAGAATTAAAACCATAGCTTTGGATCACAGATATTATGAGGAATAGTCCGTATTTCTTCTCGGGGATTTTCTACAGGGCTCCTTAAGAGGGCTGGACGAGAGCCTGAAGCCTTTTATGACTTTGTCTTTGGCAAAGCGTCATGCTGGGAAAAGCTCTGAAGGATTGAATCTACCGCGACACCCTCCTTTGAAGCAGGAGCAAAGCTTTGTTTTCCGTGACAACCTGCAATCACAAACTATCAGCAAATCAATAAACGGAGGGGGTTAAGGAAGAGGGACGATGGCCGGGATGACAGGCTACGGCTACCTCCCCGCTCTCACACATAGCAGTGCTAATTATCAGTATTACTTATTTTGTAGTACTGATTGGTTTAGTCTCAGCCTAAAAGTCAGTACCGCCACCGCGAAGATCTTCGTTAAGAACAGCAGTAGGCTCTAGAGCAACAATAGCAATGATGTCGACCACTCAAATTCTCAAAGTAAAGGTGAAGGGAGTGGTACCATTTGCCCATGCGGTCCTTTAACTTCCAGTAGTATTTCTTGGAATTTTTCACTTGCTCCAGTTGCTGAATCCGTCCACCTGACCTCCTTCTCCTTGCAAGTTTTGAGTGTTCCTCACCCACAGTTGAGAGAGTTGAGTTTCAAGCCATAGCAGAATTTGCCAGCTGAAGTCATGAGTCGTTCACTGAAAAGCTATGTCTGAAAGCTTCCCGTGTACTGGACCGTTGATGTCTTCACGAGGAACGTTAGTGACAGTCTATCTGTTCAATCTGTGGTAACTGGTTATTATAAAAAAAACCCCTAAGATTATTATCTCTGTCACTCCACCTTTCAAAGCAACAAACCCAGCTATTTTACTGTTTTGAACGTTCAGAGACTACTTCTCCTATATAATCTCTCAAAAGCATTTTGATTACACAGCGATCATGAGTTCTGTTTTACTACAAAAAACACGTACTACAAAAATTTGCCAAAATTGCAGGCTAGCACAAAATCAAAAATAAAATGGCTTTTAACTCAACAATTACATTTTGGGTGTCCTTTCATATGCTGAAAGAAGTGTCCACATACCAGACGAAGAGTTATTTGAGAAGATAATACTTAGCAAATTAATACTTAGCAAAGTATTTCCTGCCTGTGGAATTCCATTATCAGCTGACATTTATAGAGTAAAAAAAAAAAAAAAAAAAAAAGGCTGTTCTCCAAAACAAATGGAGTGAGAAGGCCAAGATGGGAAATTCATATAAATTTTTCCTGGATGGGCATTATTAGGAAAGCTAACTGAGATGAGAAAGCTACATGGTTCAATCCCCTGATAGGCCTCCAAAACAAATCACAGGCAGGATAATCTGTAAAGTTTGAGCTCTGAGGTTGGAGATGATTAACGCACCATGATCTCATTTGAAAGTAGGTTTTTAGAGTTAATATTCAAATACTGCAGGCGTATACATCATCTCACTTATGGAAAGGCACAACAGTTTATGATTTATGTAAATCAGAAGCCAAGAAGAGAAAGCGTTGACTCAGGGAAAGTTTGAAGCCCACAAATCCAGCCTGTTGGGATCCAACACAATACTCTGATGAATGTTGAGAAAGGAAGCACATCTGAAGCCACTGCCACTGAAGTATATTTATTTCGAACGTGTTCTCCTATCTCAAGTATTTTTTAGACACGTCTCCATTTCACAAGTAAATCAGTTTAAAAAAAGTTATGCAGAATTTTTATACAAAAGCCACAGAAATCATCATAGAATGGACTGGGTTGGAAGGGACCTCCAAGATCATCTAGTTCCAACCCATCTGCCACTGGTAGAGACACCTCCCACTAGACCGGGTTACCTGAAGCGCCAAATTGTCCAGGGGACACGCTTCTCAAGAAATAAAAATGATCCCACATCAGTTACAGTGAAATGATCAAAAAGTTTCTATCCTTGTCAATGGGAACTTAAAAAGTAAAATTAATGTAAGCCTGGCTTTGACAAGACCTTTAAATCTCACTAATGTTAATCATCTGGCATTATATACAACTTCAAATTAAATATTCCTGCAAAAATCAACTGATACAAAAGACTGAAATTTACAGAGATCTGTTGAAACTCCAAAAGAGAGAACACCATTTTTTTAAAAATCTTCAATACAAAAATTCAAAGAACCAGTATAATTTTCAAAGTTTAGAACAACTGACACCAAGAATGAAATTATTAGTATTTCTTAGATTTATAAACCCTCTAGGTTTAGACGTGTATTTCTTTTGTGCCTGTACACTCTATAACACATTGGAAACCTGATCCTGGTTGGTCAGTGCTTTCATTACTTTCATGATGTAAAAAAATCTGGACTATAGGCTTATTTTTTTGTGAGCCGAGTTACTGAAAACACTCTTGAATTTTAATAATTCCTTAGACTTTGAAAGACACTCATCCATGGAGAATCCTACGCAAAATTAACAGGAATTACAACTGCCAAGAATAATGCAGAGGACCTGGTATCAGCTGATTCCAATGGTCGAATGCAAATCACGCTTCATCTCAATTTGGAGTAAGTCCATTTGGTGATAGAAGTTGTGCTCACAACTTATTTCTGGGAGAGGCACATATTTTCTGGTATGAAACGTATTATTTTTGCAACTGTAATGAATTTGCAAGCATACTGGCCACATAAGAGCCTAAAGAATAGAATGTTTTTACCTACCATCAGAACAGTAGAATGATGACTACAAAAACCATGACAGTTAAGTAATAAGAGCTTTAAATTAGAGCCAAAACCAGAAGCAGCTAAAAAAAGTTTGGAAATGCGTGAGCTACCTCTACAAAAACTCTAACCAGGTAAGGAGATGGATACACTGATGACACTGAAGAAAACAACAGACGGGATAGCGAAAGACTGGATAAACAGTAATGCCTTCATCTTTTGGGGTTCAGGATCGGATGTGATGATTTGGTGTTAAGACAGTGAATTTTTGTTTTGTCATTTGTGGAACTAGAGTTCCACAAATTAATCTTCACTTATCTATACTTCAAAGAGTCTCTTGTACGCCTTCCAGTGCAGTATAGAACTTGAAACTATTAGCTGTATATATTTGCTTCTTTTTATAGATCTTTATGTAATTGTGATGTTAAATGAAGTACTTAACAGTAAAAGCTTACTTAGAACATTGGTCCAATCCCAAAACACTACTTAACAGTCACACCAGTGCTGAAAGACTACCATCTATTTATCTATCTTTTTATCAGGTTCAAGGTGTAGAACAACGACCACATGGGAGTATGAGACAACAGTGTATAATTACATTGAAGATGTAGTTTTGGTATTCAGTTAGTCGCATCATCCCTTTTCAGAGGAATTATTTGAAGGGCTTTGGCAATTCTCTCTCCTATAGCTCGACTACTTGCTGCAATTATTCTTCGAGACATCAAATCGAATGGTCCACCTGGAAATCAAAGCAAGCAAAGTAACTAGCTTGTACCTGGATAAAATTAAAAGTTGGTATGAAAATAAGCATTGAAAAAATCAAGTGTAAATGACACATAGCTACCTAGGACCAAGTTTTGCCCCTGGATAAAAACACATTTAACACAACAGCTATCTCATATGAGCTACACTGAAATTTTCTTCAGTATACGTTTACTGTCTTTCTTCGCTCTTCCAGGTGCTCAGCCAAGGAAGCAAAGCTTGTCTTGTAGCTTAAAAACATAGAATTTTGTCTGTCTATTAACCGGATGGAAACTCTGTTCAGTAGCAGTAACTTGGGAAGAGGATTGAAAACCCTCTTTGCCTTCTCACTTCACCAATTAGCTATTTAAAAGGACAAGAGAGTACCGTGCACGCCCATGGACTTACCTGATACATCTAGGAGTACTCCGCCTGCTTCAGTAACAATGATTCCAGCCCCTGCCATATCCCAGCAGTGAATCCCCATTTCGTAGTAGGCATCGGCTCCACCTGTTGCCACAAGGCACATGTTCACAGCTGCTGTACCAACGGCTCTAATCCTAAAGGAGACACAGTTGGTTTTGTTGTTGGGAACAAAGTAAGAGAGTCACAACGTCTGTGTACACTGCATAGAGAACACAGAAGCGTCAGACGCAAAGCGCACTGAGCCTGAGAAAACATGACGGAATGTGGCACTGAAACAAATAAAAAATTGGGAATGAAGTTTTTCTGAGACCCCTTCAAGCTACTGCAGCATATAGCAGATCATCAGAAATTACATTTATGAATTCTGTTAAGCAATTTCTTTTTAGAGTGGAAATACAGCTTTAACAACTACTTCACCTAAAATATATTATGGAAGATATCTACCCATGAAACAGTAACAGATCTTCTACTTTGCTTTTCAAATACAAGAATTCAGGTAGAGTGTACACTGTTCTCAGTGTTGAAGAAACAGTTTCTTCAGTTTCTCTGGTGACACTCAGAAGCAGCTCTGACTTGCAAAAAAGCCTAACAGCAGTAATCACAAAAAAGAAATTACACAGCACAAATTTGGTCTGGATAACTTCATCAAAACACTTGTGTTACAAATTCCAATTTCTTTTGGAAATGTTAATGCACTTAGTGAGCAAGCGTGTTGAACAAATAATTTGAGTTACTTCAATTATCAGTAAAACATACATAAAATTGTAATTGAGAGCAGCTAAGCTGCTACAAGAAACAAATTAAATCAACTCCAATCTCAATTTATTGTTTACAAATAAAATACCAAAGTTGAACTGACAACATACCTAAAAATCTATTCCCTACACTACAATTTAGCATATATCCCTTATGACATTAGGTGACTTCTTGAAAGTAGAAAAAAATCTACATGTGAAGTGTAAAAGAAAAAAAAAAGCGTAAAACTGAAACCCTTTTTACATCAGAAATACAAGTAGGGTTGAGTAACAAGAAACTGTCTACTGAAACCACCTGTAGACATAAAATGGTTTGTGGAAATGTTGGCTGTCACTTATGTGAAGGAGAGAAAGCAGGGAATGTAACTAAAACATGAGCAGTTTATGTATAATTTGTCCTACCTGGACAAATTAAAAAAAAAAATGGTGCTGAAACAGGAAAGGGAGATCTATTTTTGTCTTCTGATATATATATAAAAACAGCAATGGTTTTCATTACTACAGGGAAAGTAAAGTAAAAAATGTAACATAGCTTCTGTTTACCCAGTTTTACTCCTTGTGTGTTTCTGGGAAAAAAAAAGGCACAAAATTGTATTTCATTTTTTTAACTAGTAAATACAATACATTTTAGTCCAACAAACAAAACCAAAAACATTTAAATTGTATTTCACATTTAAGGTGTCAAATGTAATGCCACCAATCCTTCCTGAAAAGTATCAGTAAGTACAAAAATTAGGAAGTATCTTACCCGTGAATAGGAATACTGAGAAGTCTTTCCATGTTCGAAAGAATTAGTTTTATAGTCTCTGGATCACGATTTGATCCCAATTCTGTTACTAAAAGGGATTTTGTAATGTCTGGAAAAGAAGGAAAGAAAACCTCACTTTTCCAACAGTATGACTTATATGATAAAAGTAATTAGCAGAGCTTACATCATTGCTTTCTTACAAGACTGAATAAAATTAAGGTATTTTAATACAAATATTACATATATTGAATGTATAAAACTTTGTTCTTACATGCAAAATGGCAGGAAAAAAAATACAGTGCACAAAGCACAATCTGGTTCAATTGTGCATATACATTAATCAATATCATTAGTAAATAAAATTCTATTGCTATAAAAATTAGAACAGTCCTCAGATCTTTGAAGGTCCCACTTTAAGTGTGGATTTTACTTTACACAGGGTAGTAAGCATACAAGAGTGACGCTGATTTAAACCACTAGTTCACACCTGGAAGAAGCTGAACTGTTTGTAACTGTTCTTCGGAGTCTGTAATAAATCTACCAGATGGATTACACACATTCAGGGAATTAAAAACAAACACACACACCCCCCCACACGGACACACAGGGAATAAAATCTTCAATTGCTAAGTCCTGATTTTGCAAAGATCACAAGCATGTTATACGCATCAAAGAGAACATAAAAGCTGTTTCTCAAAACTGAATTCTAGTAATTACTAGAAATAAGCTACTCAGTTCAGCTTACCTTCTTGGCCTGATACTTTAAGTTTTTGACCATTGCAAAACGCACCCTTTCCTTTTCTGGCAGTATACATCTTGTCTTCTATACAACTATACACAATTCCAAACTCTATCTGCAAGAAATAGTAAAGATACCTTGAGGTATTTTTCCCTTTCTTCCTGTTTACTGTGAAAATACAGATCTTAGTTGCCGCTAGCAACAAGGAATTAATTTGGTTTTGATTAATTAGATATTAAATAATAAAAAGTATACCTTTTTGTTTACAACAAAGCCAATTGAAACTGCCACAAACGGAAACCTACAAAACAAAACATTTCACTAATTTATAGTGACATACTATGCTTCTTTCATTAGCATGCTTGCTGTTAATAATAACAATGTTCAGTTAAAAGCAACGTATATTTCAAAAAGAAACGTGGACTGTATAGGGAATAGTACATTTCTGGAACTTGCACAATTTAGTATGAAAACAGGCCCCAAAAACACCAATTACCATTTAAAATACAAATTTTTGCACCCACTGAAATTAAGCCTGTTAGAGCTTAGGGACTGCCATCCCTGTTACAGCTGTTACTAGCCTACTGACTGTCATTTTATGGCCAAACAATACAAGCAAACATCTATGCTACTAACCTTTCTCAGCAGGAACACGCTGGTCTCATCAAAAGAAGCACATCACCTCTCCCCCCACCTCCACTTTCTCCACCAAAGCAACAAGAAAGACTGATATTGAAGTGAGAAGAAAGAATGTAGGGGAAAGAGTGAAGGCAGTGGGAGTATATAGCAGATCGTGGGCTGCATCTCAGTCTAAGTTTTTAAGAATCAACCAATTATTTTTTTTATTATATTCTTTTTTACATTTCAAAATTTGCAATTCTAAAACATTTGCTTCAATTACTACCTACAAAAAAAATACAGATTTTTAGGTCTGTAAATTCAGCAGAATGGGTTCTTTTCTTACAGCTTTTTGAACATGTTATTTAGCAAGATTCAGCAGCTGTTTAAATCTGTGGTGCATACAGCGGCAGTCGTTTCAAAATTAGAATCAAGCATGCTCAGAAAAGCTCATCAGGGTCAAAATCTATCACATTTCAAAGACAGAAGGAATAGGCAGTCGGCGCTACACTGAAAGGTCCCTCCTTACCCTGGTACAAAATACCATTAGACAATCACTGGCGATTTTCCGCTTGCTTTCACAGTAAGAATTTGAAATTTCTTAGAAATCTGCAGTGGGAGCTGTTATTGCCTCTCTGAAGATGCTGCAACTCCGAATTCTGAGTCCTGTTGTTTCACTGCTAAAATCTGCCTTCCTGTCTTTGGCACCCGTGCCGCTGACTCCCGCTATGTAGTACGGGCCTCTTAAAGAAAACAACTGCTGTCAGTTACAGAGTGAGACTACTGTAATATAGAAATACTAAAATGATTACAAAAACTTCTTAATAATTGCTAATAACAATTTGTAACTATTTACAAGTTCACAGTATCTCTTTTAAAAGCAATTTAAAAGTGAAAAAACCCTTACTTTCATGGGACTAGAGAAAGAAAAAAAGGTAATCAGGTGAAGTTGCTAACATTAAAAAAAATGAAAGGTGGACCTGTGTACGAAGTTGGTAGTTCCGTCAACAGGGTCAATAATCCATGTGGGGTTATCTGTCAAAATGCTGCCTTCTCCAGCTGCAACAGACTCTTCTCCGATGAAGCTAGAGTAGCAAACACATTTAAAAGACAAAAAGAAATTGTTTCAAAGTTCTGAATTACAATACTGTCCTTGAAATTAAAATTCTTAAAGTGAGATGTAGGGCTTTGTACCATCAGTCATCCTATGGAAGAAATTGAGAAATACACAATTAATCTGGAAAGCACCAACCACACTGACCAAGCTTGTATCATTATTTATGACGTCAGAGATAAGCACAACATGTGGGGGTAAAGAACTTTATGTAACTAACTTTACATTTTTACCTTGACGTTTTCATCATTTTTCCGAGTAACAGCATCATCAGATTTTAGTCAGAATACTTGTAGCTATGTATAACTTTCAGTTTATTTGTACTATGGAACAGTACTTTTTAACTTCTGTTTTAACGGAAGAAAGCCCTTGTGGTCATGTGTCTGGTTAGACAACTGCAGTAACTGTTCAATTTGTAGTCTGATTTCAATCCAAATCTGACAGAAAGTTGTTAGTCTCAAAACTGTTCAGTTTTACAAGCATTACAAAAATGGTAACATGATAAAGGGATGAAATCCAAACCAGAGCTCCTTCTGGAGAAGATGGCTGAGTGCATGCTCAACCATAACACTAAAACCAAAGGATACACAAGGCACAGTGCCACAGGAACCCAAATTTCACAAATTTTGCTGCTCATGAAAGTATTTGTTCTGAACTGCAAAATTATTGGGATGAGTCTAAGAGGGTGGAATTCTCTTCCGTGCCTTTTGCATGTTTTTAAATTTATCAAATATTGCTCAGCCTATGAAAAGTACGTATCACACACATACTTTCCTCCACAAACACGTAAAATGAGGAGAGCTGCTTGAACAAATAAGGTTCTTTTAATATCGATTAGGAGTTTTATGATTAACTATGTAAGTGAAGGTGGTGGCTCAGAAAGAAACACCGTGTTTCCAGAAAGCAGCAGATCTTCACAAAGAGAAGAGAAAGCCTTCATAGTTATTTAGGCAGAAGAGCAATTTGTTAGAAAAAGAAATTCAACACCAGTATGTCTGATGTGGTATCAGTTATCTAATATACAAATATGCTAAAATATTCTAAAAGTATTATCTGTCACAGAAACTGTTATTGCAAGGTCATTCCTTGCATAGAGACTGTGTATCAAGAATAAATTTATTTCAGAGGGGGGGAAGGAGGAGGGAAAAAAAAAAAAAGGGAAGACAAATAAAAAAAGTCAGTATTTTGTATGACAGACTTTCAGTTCTGCAGAATCAGAAGATCCTGTCTTCTTTTAAGGATGTTTGCTGTTCTTAAACTGTATGAGATTTGCCAAAGGCACGCTCAGTACCATTGGACCCATCCATAGTTTCAACTGGAGGCCATCTTTGATTCTCCAACACAAATAACCAAGACGTTATCTATGGCTGGCTCACCTGGAAGTAACTTTCAGCACAAGTCCTGAGCAAGGCTAAATTCGTGTCAGCAGACCCCGGGGACACCTTGTTTTGTTACTACAGCCCTGGGCAAAACTTCAACCCGTTACTACTCTAAAATACTTAACATACTGAAGGTAAGGGAGAATTGTGGCACTTTCCAGCATGCCAACTATAACGAAATTTTACCAAGCAAAATCACAAACTGTCCATTTTCTTCTTCCAATCACCCCTCCCCTTCTTCTATAAAAAGTGTATTGATAAGAACCCATACCTGTGAGAAGGATACTTTTCTTTTATCAAAGAAATAATGAAGTTTTCTACTTTTTGATCGGTTTCTGTCACCAGATCTACTGGTGAACTTTTAGTCATAACAGATATTTCTTCTTTGAGTGCTCCACGGATCATCTGTTAACAAAAGGTGGGGAAAAAAGGGTTTCTCTGTTATCAGTATGGAAAATAGTAGCTTTCCCAAAAATTTAAGCATGATTTTTACTCTGATTTAGCATGATTTTCTACACTGCACTTAGAAAATACAAATACAAGCAACGACAAAACCTGGACCTAACTGCAGGAGCTGGGCCTTACCCAGCTGTCTCCAGACTCTCTCTCTCAGTACACACTTTTACATGACCTTAAATCCAAGTACTACAAGATCCACTGGTACATAAAACTGAGCTCTCTTTTGTTAGGACAAGTTTTAGATTTATAAATTTAAATAACAGAGTTGAATGAAACACTTAAGACTGAGCTTAAGTCAGCTATTTTTAGCCAGACCCTGCATTTATGATGTTAAAAAGATTCAGAGTCAGCTTAAGCAAGAATCCATGCCTCGCAGCCCACAGAATGATTTTACTATTACTTAGAAAGATTTTGCAGGAAGACTTTAATGAGGTCGCTGCAGGGATAATGTTCTGCAGATTCTGCAGCTCCAGGGGACAGAATTCATACATGTGCTATCTTGTCTGGCTGCAACAGCATTCCAATGCACCGAGGAGAACTACCAAGAATTGAACATGAAGTAACCACTCTTACGCTGAGGCTCTGCCAAGATGGGCAAACTCCTCCATGTTCTAAGCCTTCTTAGATCACAAAGGGATGCTTCTTATTTACAGAAGGAAAGGAGTCTTCATAAAGAGAACACGACACGCTACCTTGTGCCAACAACAAGCCCCTGTATAAAGCTGACTGAGGAGTTTGCAAGAAAGACTGTCAACGGGTTTCAGGTGGTAAAATAATAAGGTACAAAGGTACAGTTTAAGGGTAAATACAGAGATCCTCTTTGTTTACCACAATTCAGAATTATTTTTCTTTTTTAATCAAAACTAAGGAACAAAAGATAATCCTTATTCTTTAATCAGGCTCTGGTCCAAAGAAAGGTGCAAAGTTGTTTTCTTACATTAACCAAACTGTAAACATGAAAGACGTTCCAATCTTGAACGTGGACATCACAGAATGACTGTGCTAATTTATGTTTTTAACAAGATACTCCTCAGAAGAATATCCGACATCAAAGCTCCTTCAAAAGCTCTATACATACTAGACTCAATAAATAACATTATTATTTATAAATAGTTTATACTTACGTCTCCGGCTTTCCTTGCTAAAGCAACTGCATGATCCATACATTCTTGCCAAGGGTCTGCCATCTTTCCTTAGATATACAGCCTATCAAAAGGATAGATTAACAGAAATATTAATATGGCTATTTTAAAAAAAAAATTCTAATTTTCTACTCCCCTGGCCTGGACTGCACTGTTCTCTCCTTGCTGGAATACGGAAGTTTCGCCTATCCTTTCCTCTGAAAAAAAATAACTTTAGAAGTATTAAAAGCTTAGTTTAAGTTACCAGATCTTTTCCCCACATTTTGTGACTATCAAAAACACATGACATAAAAACATTAGCAAGTAGAGAGCCTCAGTCTTGAAAGGTACACGCATATACAAGATCCTACATTTAGACACTGACCTCAACGTACATAAAGGCTTTGAAAAACTAACAGTGTGGTTACACACAGGCACATTCTCAAATACGGTGTACAGCTCAGGGCTTTTTGCTTAAAAATACTAGAATCTTCACTGTAATTTATTGCAGAAGACTGCTAACACACAGCTTAGTCTATTTTTAAGTATAGTTTAAATGAACTACCTGAAGGGGGGGTGTAGAGAGGCGGGGGTCGGTCTCACCTCCCAAGTCACAGGAGACAGAACAAGGGGAAATGGCCTCAAGTCGCGCCAGGGGAGGTTTAGATTGGAGATTAGGAAAAATTTCTTCACCGAAAGGGTTCTCAAGCATTGGAATGGGCTGCCCAGGGAAGTGGTTGAGGCACCATCCCTGGAGGTGTTCAAAAGACGGGTTGACATG
>JAOXJK010000012.1:130869762-130887449 GCA_025774025.1 Xenus cinereus
TGATAGGCTGCTATAAGGTCTCCCCGGAGTCTTCTCTTCTCCAGGCTGAACAACCCCAGCTCTCTCAGCCTGTCTTCGTAGGAGAGATCATCCTCAGCCGCTTCTTACACAGGGAGGAGACAGAGGAGAGCTGTGTCATCTCTATAAAGCCCACCGACGCTTCCGTTCAGCAGGTTAAACTTCTTTCTCCCACTTTGTGGGTTGTAGGAAACTTTCTGGAACACATCAGACTCTGTGGGTGGATATCAATTTGGTCTTTCACCAAATCTTTAATACAACGGCAAAAAAATATGACAAGAAATCCATAAAAAGCAGACTCTAAATTTAGTCACCTGCACACCATCCTACGTTTTATCTTTAAACTACTTTGTGAATCTAATTTTATTAAAAAAAAAAATAGGTCTACCAAATGAGGTCACTTATCCCTGATGGGCAAATTTCCCACTGTCAATATGTCTCAATGAGAGTACAGTGCATAAAGAGAAATGAAACAGACTTCCTTACAAACAAAAATAAAATGCTCATTTGGTTTTGGTGCAACCCGAGCAGTTTGACTTATTTGCAAAACCATAGAAGTAAATGGTGAGCTTTTAAGGAGAAAGCAGGGTCAGGTGCTCACCACTGCTCAGGTAAGGCGCAAATATTAATTTCCATTAATAGCAAATTTTATTCTAATAAGTGGATTAAAAAAAAAAAAAAAAAAATCAGACAGATGAAATCTCCCCAGTTTTGGTCACTTCCTGAGGAAGCCAGACCTTCCGCAGATACAAAAATTCGAACATAATCCGTACCAATAGGTTATAAAGTTTTCTAATAAACTTACTCTCCATGCAGAGCCTTACACAGCCAAAACCAGAGTTTTCCTCAAAAGCACATTTCACTTAACTGTCTAAACCAAAATAAAAATTGATTCGACAAACATTTAAAGATCCTTTTGTATCTGATGAGCGATGCAGTCTGGAAGTTATATTTTGGGTTTATTTTTCCTTAAATTATGACAAACACTGTTTTGTCCAACACGACCATCATCGAGATACAAACAAGCTAGCTGAAATTCCAAAGTAGCTGCAATTCCACGAAACATAAAGCCTTCAGATCTATTTAAGCAGACTAAAAGTCCATTTAGTCCACTATTCTGTCTCCAGCAGCATGACGTGACATTTAGAGAATAATTCCTTTCTTTTTGGGGCATACCTATTATTGTGTAATTTAATAATCAGGAAGTTCTCAGCCACATATTTTACCCCTATAATCACGTTTAATAGCCACTGACAGGGAAACTCACAGATTGATCCCAATTTCTTTTTGAAACCATTTCAGCTTTCTGTCTCCGACATCTCACAACGAAGCCTCACAACTCAAGAGTGACACAGTGAGAGATGACTATGAATCACCCAGACATTAACATTCTTTACTCACCTTCCCTATCCCCTTGATGATTTCATACGCCCCGTTTAGCCAGCCCTTTCCCAAGGTGACAGACTAAAGGGAACCTGACTCTTCTTACAGAGAAGTGTGTCTGTAGCTTCATCTGTTCTTGCTCGCCTTCTCTGTAATTTTAGCAGACCCTCTTTTGAAACCAAATGCTATGTTTTAGCACTGGACTATGTGGAAATGCAATTTAGATTCCCACAGCAATCACCTTTTTTTTTTCTTTTCGAGTTCCTCTTCGACGGTTTTTATGCAACTTTTTCATCATTGCTGAATACTGAACTGATTCAAAAAAACTGTATCAATACCGATCGTTATTTTCCAGGTTGTAAAAAACAACAGAGTTTATGATTCTGTATGTACTTGTATGTAACCTGCACTTCATGACATGAAATTTAATGTTATTCACTCAGTGCTTCGAGATCCTTCTACAATACTTCATGATCTCATTGGTCATTCCCTTTCACAGATATTCTTAACATCGGTCTCCGTAACTGTGGTATGGCATTCCACAAGTAATACCCCTAAATTTCCATCAGCCATTTTCCCCTTGCCTTTCAACCATTTTATATGAGCTCCCTCGTAACTCCTTGTTAGATAGATTTCCCTCTGCAAAAGATATTATTGCTTTTCCAAGGATTATTTTTATTTACCTGCTTACCACTGTGGCTTTTTCATTACAAGCAGTACCAAAAGTCAGACTGACTTACTAAACTCTAGCTCCCAGACATAATTTGCCTCCAACAGTCAAAAGCTTTAGAAAAATGTGCTAAATGTAATAGCCATTATACTAAAATGCAAAGTAGATATGAGCATTATATAGTCTCACACCACAGGTCAGCACTTTTACATTTTAGTTCCTTTAAAATTCTTGAGGAAATGCCGTTTGCTCCACAGAATTTCTTACTCTTCATTTTTGATGAAGTTTCAGATGAATACAGCTCCTCAGACTTATTCCTCAGAATCTTTGGTACAGCAATCTCAGAACTTTTTTATTTCTGGTGTTGGGAAAGGCTTTTAGAATTAACTGCTCTGCCTCTAGCAACTTGCTTGCCTATATTAAAATGATTTTACATTTTATTTGCCAGAATTGTGTTCTACTCATCTTCCAGCTTTGGAAGAATCTTCCACTTTGTATGAAAAAGAGATACTGTTCAAAAAGACTTCTGCACTTTGTTGCTTAAACACAGTATGCTTTTAGACTCTTAAGCCTTTTTTGATTTGTAATTTATATTTACTCATGTAAAGCAATCTATAAAGGTACTTCTATTACTATCATATAATGTAAATAAAAACCTTTAGTTTAATACACACTTTAAGAACTAATCACATAACAGAGCGGGTACTTTCCATTACAGGAGCCTAATATTTAATCTCAATATAAATTAACAATATATCAATTCTGCATTCAGCACACAGAAGTAATGTTTTAAGAGTAAACATGGGATTCGTTTAATATTTTAAATATTACAGGTTTTATTTAGTGGTTAACCATGTACAATTCAAAATACCCAAAATACTGCAATTGCCTGTTTTTGCTCAGGTTAAGATAGAACTAATGTAATAGGAAACCAAATAATTCACATAATGACCAAAACCACAACATGAACATTAATTAAATTCCTTCCTATGTTGCTCAAAGATAAACTGCTAGTGCCTAGAAGCCTAGATGAGGAGTCTGAATATCAAAAAAATCCCAATCCACAAGCAAAGATTAATCACGTACCAGTTAGCAATATCTTTGTGAGCTACTAGGTTCTGCAGAAATGCTTGTAGTCCCAACTGTCGATCTTCCAAGAAGTCAGGATTATAATTATCCTTGAACCAGCGCTTTGGTGGAAGAGCCAACCGAAAGCCTGGAAACATATCCTTTAGCTGAAATAGAAATCAAAGCCAAATGAAGAAAACCAAGAAAAAAGCCTTAATGAAATACTGGATTTGACACAGGCACTGACTTCAATCAGAAGTACAGGATCTTTCTGTCTTCTGTTAAGTTCCAGCACAAGGTACGTCTCGATCATAAGTACAATCCAAATTATAGTGTAAATTTTGGACACAGCTCTATTACTTGCTGTGTCGCCTCATGCAATAAAATGACCTCTTAAATTTACTATACAAAAATAGGAATGAAAACCTTTGCTTTGTTATTTAGTGTCTCGCAGTCTGCCGCTTAATGCCTTTGAGTCAGTAAATATAAGAAAATTGTATGTAAGTAAAAAAGTATCAGATGAGTAAGCATTTCAGTGGTGTTCTAAAGTACTCAGGGATAAGAAGTACTATATAAATAAAATATATAAAAGCCCATTACAGACCTACAACTCTGCAACTTGTCTTTTTTAGGAGGTCTGGCAGAATGAATTACAACGCAGGCCTGAGTCACTTCTACTAAAGAGTAGTTCCTTGTACACTGAATATTAAAATTTCAATATGCACGGATGCAGCTCAAACCCCACTACTACCACGCAAAACTGTTTTTGAGTTAAACAGTACCAGGGTATACTCAACATCAGAAATACCTAGAATTTTTCTTTGAATTCAGAAATAGGCAAGTGAATGGATCATAAAATTATATCATGATGGACCTGTCCAGGGATGCCAATTAAATATTTTTCTAATACGCATGAAAATTAAAAAAAAAAGCTTTCATAAAAAAATAATTTTTAGATGCCTTTTCTTAGAAGGGCTGCTTGACACAAAAGTCTCAAAGAGGATTTACAACCAACAGGAAAAGGCAACCAGATTTTAGAAGATCTAAAGTTACTCTAACTGCCAGAAGAATTCTTTAATCTTTTTCTGAAGACAGGATCAAGACAGCTTCTGTCAGGGATGTACTGCATAAACCGAAGTTATCAGATGAATGTTCCAGTGACAAGGATTCCAGAATCTGCCTCGAAAACAGTTTAGCTCTCAATGTCTACATAGCTGCAAGGTAATTCTTCAGTGAGTGTCTTGATCATTGCACAGCAAGATTTAAGCCTTCTGACAATAAGCTCTATTTATTTAACTGTTCTTTATGGACTCTTGGAAAAGGCTAATGGAATGGATAGCTCCTTCAGCAGACTAAGTTTTTAAAAAGTTTAAACAGAATTTCAGCTAGAATCTCCCTACACATTAAAGGAAGAACCACGTTAGTGGATCACTCTTGCTCATCTAAGTACCATTCCACAGCACAAGAAAGGAGCTTTAACATCACAAGCATCGTATATTCAAATAGCCCACGATAACTACTAGTTCCTTGTTTATAGAATGGTTTATTGTCAAAGCCTTGCTCTTTATTTATGCATTTAATTATTTAAGTATATGTTTTCCTCTTACTGAATTTCATCTTGGTATTAGCCTCTTCTTGACATTTTTAGTTTATCTTTGGTCATCCAAAGTTATTTCATCTCTCACCAAGGTATCATTAATACCATGTATGTAAATATCCTCTATGCTCCATAACGCCTCTTAATAAAATAGTGAAGAGAAACGAACTCAGAAAAGATGACAAAATGAGTTCCTGTATTAGCTGTAGAGGGGATCATAGATAACCATTGCTGGTAAAGCTTTTCAACCACACATATTGCTGCTTAATAGTAATTTCACTTCTCTGGTTATGCAGATCACGTAATTTATTTTGAAGGAAAGAGCACGCCTACCTACAGATTACTCCTTTGTGGATGAAGAGAGTACGAGAAAGTTAGCTGCTGTCAGCAGACTAATTTTCAACAGCACAGTCCTGGGGCATTCTTTCTTGAACATTGCTCAAACACAGCAGGAAAAACTGTGGGTCAGGCAAGTTATGCTGGCTGCAATCACTTTCTTGAATCCAGCATCTTTTCTAGATGTCTCTCCCCTACATCATCACCTGGCAGATGATACAGGTCACATGAGGCACAGTCTCAGAGAGAAATGGTTAACTTCCTAAGACTGGCCATTTCCTTATTTGTTCAGCATCTTTACCAGCATAGCAATAAACTTTACAAAGTTCTTTTCCCATCATTTTTGGGACAGAAGAGTATTCTTCACATACTTCCCCAATCCACTAGGAGTTCTTCAACAAAACACACACATCTAGCCAGACGTCTGTATTTCAGCCTTTGCTCCTAACCCCTCAAATTCTGTCATCTTCCAAAATCCGCTTAGATTAATTTTTTTTTGTTAACATCACAGCAAGAGACAGTACTTCAGTCCTTGCTGTATCATTCACTATTGGCTTGTTTGCTCTCAAGTAATGCAGCTGTTATTCTACTGCCTCCTTCCCTTACTTCTGTCTCTAGTGATTTATAGAACTTTACCTATTGCTCTTAGCATCCTGTGACAGTCCATCTTGCATCTTAGCACTTCTGCCTTAGCCTTTAGAAGTCTGTACTACTCCCCTTATGCTGGTATCTTTTTTTTTTTTTTTTGGTGATTACTTTTGACTGTGAGATTACTATGTGGCTTCTTGTGCCCAATACTGGCAATACCTCATCTTTCCTTTACGTTGGATTACTTGCCATCATCCTCTATTTGTTTTCTTTCAGTAGGTATGGAGTTTCCAGAAACTTCTCCTTGCCTGGAAAGTAGATAGCTTTGACATTCAGAGAACTCATTCCTCACACTTGAAATATGTTCAGGTCTTAACCTGCAGCTGCACTTACTGATTTCATTCATAAAAGAAGAGTTCATGGTTTTGAGCGTTTTTACTCCTCTTTATTTCTATTTTATTAGTTGTTCCTTACCGTAAGTATTTCAGAAACTAATGGAAGTCCAAAATATTTTCTAGGATCCTACTGCTATCTATATTGCCATATTTATTTTCATTGAGAATTCATGGCAAATAAAGAATGCTGTTATTAAGTTGACTAGCTACTTCTATTAGTGAGCTGAGCTGCATTCATTCTTCCAGTCCTGATTTTATCTTCACAAGCCCCCAGTGTGACATTGTCCCTTTCTCACGTGTTCTCTATTTTTAGCCAAAATCCACCTCTCTGTTCAGTTTGGACTTCTGAATAAGTATATGCCTGACACATACAAAACATACTGCGTTTTTGTCTTTACCTGGTCTTCCTGAAAAGCCATTCCTACTCTTAATACTTCAAACTCATTCACATAGTGATCGATTGTTCAATTCAGTTGGCATTTAATGCCAAGTTTCTAATACCATTTCAGAGAATGAATAATTTGCCACCAACCTCACGAAGGATGGTGATGAAAAGGATTTATAAGACAGCATATTTCTCTTCTTTACATTGGATTTCTATGAGATAGGGTACAGAAAATCCTGGAAGTATATATGCATGCAACTTCATGTCTGTATTTGTCGTAAGAAAACAAGGAATTGCAAGTGTTGCACCGTGCTTTTCGAACCACTGATGCCTGTGTACAACCATTTACTCTTCAGTTTATAAGAGGTCATGCTTATCGTAACACAGAAATGCCAGCTCCAGGAACTGAAATGTACCGTAATTCTGAAGCTTCTAGAGAATTACAGAATAGTAACAAAGTAAAAGTTTAGATGTATACTGAGAGATAAAAAAGATTCAGTCAGTAGCACAAAGGAAAAATAAAGTGCTTCCTTTTAAACAGAAATCCTAATATGCATAAATCATTTTAAAAGCCAAACATTTCTGTCAAAGATTTGACTGCAAAGACTAAGGACTTCACTTGTAAAATCTAAGTATCTATTCTGTGGCATTTTAGTTTTTGAAACTACTGATCACCACACTAAAAGTCAATGCATGTAAGCCAGTTCTTGGCCTATATCTGACACAGCCAACCAAACCACAAACTGTTATATGACTTGACTTCTAAAATTTGAGTTGAAATCCCCAGAACATCATCATCTCAAAAGAAGTTAGGCTTTTGCCAATACCAAGGCATTCCTCAATTTAGGATAGATTGAATTAAAAACACAGAAATTTCTTCAGAAAGGAATCCCTAAACTAATTCATATTCAACGATCTGTGGTAGTTTCAGACCGCACCGATGTTTTTAAGGTAACCTAAAAGACACCTAAATAGGTCAAACCAGGAGCCCAGAGAAATATATAAGTTCAACTCCATATTAAACATTTCAGCAGAATTAAGTTCTTAGTTGTTTAGGGACACTGATCCACAGAGAAGAAAAGGTATACCAAAAATCCCTTACTATGGGTAAAAAATAGGGAGTGTTAAAAAGCTGCAAGCTCGAACATGAAGGAACACAGTAGAAAAAAACGCGTTCAGCTTGCAGTGAGAGATTATTCTTAGGAGTAGAGAGTAGGACACAGTGTAATTCTGCTTTTCTACTTCAATGCTTCTATAAAAATAATGGTAAATGGGATAGCCAAATGGTATTTACCCATTAAAAACCCTTGTGATCTTTAGAGAAATATTATTTGTTTTCTAGTGTTCTAAAAATAGTAAGTTGCTGAACCAGAATGCCTGTTTACCTGGCGTCTCTGTCTTCAGCTTTAAACGTATAATATTTCACAACTAACTTCAAAGACACTGAAAATAACTGAAGACTGACAAACATACAAAGAATTTATGTTCACGAAACTTCAGTTTTATCATGAAATAACCAGAGTCTTTTACACTGAAAAATTATTGGACCATTCCTGCAAAAAGCATGGGCCCCTAGTTGTATTTGCATGCAGGGGATACAACTATTAAAGAGTTAATTTCCTTTATCGCATAGATTAGGAATAAATATAAAATATGAAGCACATGAACAACTTCAGGTGAAGAAATACCTTCTTTACACTAGCTGTAGTTATTTCGTGTATCTTTGAAAAAAAATGAGGAAACATTTTTTATTCATTAATGTTTTCATTAATACAGTATGTGTTTTAAATGCAATAAAAAAAAAAGCAAGCAAATAAAAAAGCGACAAAAATGTGAGACACAAAGGAAATGAAACATTAAAAAGATATTTACCAGTGTAGAATTCTCACCTTGTCATTAAGCCTGGAGAAGTCAGTGTACCGTCTGAAAACCACCCAACTTTCCTCTGGACTTCTTTTTACCAGTATTTTATATACCTGTGTGGAAAAACAGGAACATCAGAAAAATATTCAGAACTTCAGGCTGCACTGGCTGGAAGGCTGATATTATCCTTTATTTCTTGACGAAACAAGACACGTGGATAAGAAAAGAATCCTTAATTGGAGAGTGGGGTTTTTTTTAAGCTTAATTATCATTACAAACAGTATAAATTAATTTCAGAATTTAAGGAAGGAGTCTCTATATTTCCTAAATCTAACTATTTTCTGACTGTAAGAAAGGGTTTGTGAAACTGCATCCAGATTTCTTCGCCAGCAAAAACCAATTCTCAATTATCAAAGAGGTAAGTGAAGTATGTTTTAGTGATCCACTTTAATCTTTGCTGAATTATGGTTTTATTCATCAGTCCTTGAGGCTAATTCGTTTTTAAGATGACCGTAATAACCAGTTACTGAGTGTTATATTGTTTTAAAATGTCTCAGCTGACTTGGTTCACAAGGAAAAGTGATGCAGGATAAAAATAACATCCTCCTTAGGTTTCATTTGTCTTGAACATTAGGTTTTGTCTTTCCAGACAGAATACAACCACTTCCCTAGATAGCTGCATCAGAACGATTACACTAGCACTGTAGAACTGAAGTAATGGATCCTTTGAATCAAGATTTAGCAAGCCAGCAGGACAGCAGTACCATTCTCCTATTTAAAAGGAAATGGATAAATAAATAAAACAATAACAACAATAGTAATACTTAAAGAAAAAAAAAATCAACTACCTTTTAGGAAGACTAATACTCTAATGTCGGAACACAATGAATCTAACAACACAAAATTTTAACTAGAAAATATTACGTAGTGTCTAGGAAAGAAGGGTTCTTATGGCACCAACCCTACTTTTTCCAATATAAGGAAAAAAAGGCTGTGCAATTGTACACAGACTGTGTCTAGGTGTTCTCTAGTTAAATAAAATACAAGAAAGAAAAAGATATTTTTGGAATCATAGTGACAGACAAACCCTTATAGGCATTTAACCAAATTCTAGGTGAAACATTTTCTAATCTGTTACATAGTAAAATCTTTCCCAGTGTTTCAGAGCAGGTTGTTTCAGTGATAAATGTATTTCTTGTCGCAGTCCCAGCATGTGATAACTGCAGTGACAGCCAACTTCTGTATCTTTTGTATTCTATAATGTATTAAGTTGCAGACAGTTGCCCAAGCCACAGATAACCACTGTGCAAATTAAAAGCAATTTTACAGCAAGTATTCCTTTTATCTACTTCTTCAACACAGAATTTCACTTTCAAGCAGCAGCATCTGTGGAAGCCACATACTGTAACAGAGGCACTATTTCAGTCATTAACAAAAAAAGCTATTAGCTTTTAAAATTCATGCTGCCAGACATGCCTGTGAAGCCAGCATTAAAATGTAATTCTTCTGTCCTACATTTTCTGCATAAATGATCTCCAAATTTTTTGGCTTTCTTGTCATATCAAAAGTATGAACAGAGTTTTATTTTACAAAAATTTCATAAAGCAGAACTGCTATATAAAATTGTGAAGACTCTTTGCTAGTGCAGACTAACACATAGAGCAAGAAGCTTTGGAACACGCTTGCTGATTTACTTACTGATCAGTATTCTATCATTTTCTTTTATTCTACTAAAAGTTCTGCAAAGATACTGTTTATAAATGCACATATGAAAAAACCAAGCTAGTCTGCCCCTCACTTTGAATGGTTTCCAAGTAAATTTTAGAAAACTTTAAGAAAAGGTCTTTACAAATTATGCTTCTAAGGAGCACAATCAGCTTATGTTTACCAGCCAAGTAAAAAAAGAGAAAAAAAATATGGTCAACCTGAAACATTTTTGGTTTTCTTGCAAATTTTGAAAAATGTTTTGGGTTTGATTCTTTTTCTTTTTAAGATTTGTAATCAGTAAACAAGAAAAACTAGATCATTACAAAGCCAGCTGTTAGTTCCTTCATACAATGTTTCGGGAAAAAACTGCAAATGAATTCAACAACTTCAAGTAATTCCAGTCAATCCTGAATTGCCTTATTCCACAAATACAAAATATTCAATGAAAATATGCCAATATTTAATAACGATCTCTAGCTGATTCAGCATCTCATTATCATTACTAGTTGGCTTAAAAAAAAAAAAAAAGCACTAACTGAGCATTCCAGGACTGCCAACTCATTTGAGACCAACTGCTTACAAACAGAGATGTTTTTCAGCCTAGTTTTTTTCTCCCATAAGCTTCAGCAACACGTACTCCAACACACATTAACATTTAACTCCTGAAGTTAGCACATCACTCAGCTTAAACAATTCAGATTCAGATTTTTGGGAACTCTGAGATGTGCTAACAAGCAGTAAAAAAACTTCAGCAATTGAGTCTCCTCTCTTTTATAGACGATTTCAATTTAAATTTCCACTGTCTTCCATCTCACTGACTTTGGTGTTGCAGAAGCAACCAAAATTTCTAGGACTAATTACTTGCTGGTTTTAATGCACAATGGCAAGCTTATGTTCAACATGCAACTGAAAACAAACAGTTAATTATGTGCTTTCAGAAACACGCGGAGCAACAAAAGAAGCGAATTCAGAAAGACCAAAAATGCAGCCAAGCATTTTAATGGTGAAGAACGTTTCATTTGTACTGTAACCTGGCCTTCTCCATAAAGATACAACTTTGACTCCTTATTTTAACTGCAGTTGAAGAACACCTTACACACACACTGGAATATGCCTTGGCATATTTTCAGAATAACTTGTGTCAATATAACAATACCAGTAACCGGTTTAGTTTTGAAGGTATTATTTAAAAACAATCTTTTAATCGACATGTAAAAGAATTTCGGTTCTTCTTTTAAGCTACCACGCATGTAGATACCTTGTCTAAGTTTTTAATTCTCAAATAGTTAAAAAGCAGCATTGTTTAATTCTTTTCATTGATTTTATTAGTATTGGAACTGTTATAAGGGTGTTAGCTTCCATGCTTTTCTGGGAAAATAGGAGAAAATAGGGAAATAGGAGAGGAAAAAAAAACATTGTCTGCTATTTCTTCCTTACCTATTTGTGATTAACGTTGCTCTCCTGAAGTAAGATGATTAATAAATAATTAGTAACAAACAACTCCCATCACTCCCACAAGTATTGCTGAATTACCTCAAAGAAATGCTTCAGCCACATCCACAAAAACAAAAGCACAAATGCCTTAATATATTTATGGCATGTAAAAAACCTGAATTGCCAGCTACAGTACGTTTTGAGAAAAATCAATGCACATCAGTTAAGCTGGTGTTCTGTCATGAGATACTGCGTATGTGAAATCTCACTCTGATGTTTTCAGAACAGGTTTCCCCTTATTAGAAACTAAACCTAGGAATGCAAGAAGCTGTAAACTACATCTGAGCTTTAATGTGGATGTTGTATGTCACTAATAACTGTAAAAGGCAAATATCAGGGTGTCTTTTACCATTCATTTGAAATAAAAGACTACATTTTATTTAAGATGTTTAACTATCCAGAGCTTCTAGAAGTTCAATTTCTCAAGGAATTGTAACTTTGCAAGGAATTCCTGACTTTTCCAGCAGAAATTGATACCAGAAATAGAACGAAATCCTTCCGTTCCACTTATGCACTTAGAGGAAAGACTGCTTCTCAGTCTCAATTTTCCCACCTGTACAACGGGAATGATATTTTCCTGTCAGATGGCAGCACTTTGAAGCTAAACTGCTATTGGTAAAGTACTCCAACATCCCTGAACGGCAAGATTAACTCATGAAAAAGAACGCAAAGTACATGAAATTGTTATCTTGTCATTACAGGATGAACTAAAAACTTAATCCCCACAACTTACAGTGAATTTTGCCCTTTCCTCCATCACCTCATAGCCCAGTATAGTAGGCGTGGACGGTCGATCTTCCCAGCTCCTGGAATCTGTATTCTGCT
The DNA here is from genome assembly GCA_025774025.1 of Xenus cinereus. NCBI lineage: Eukaryota > Metazoa > Chordata > Aves > Charadriiformes > Scolopacidae > Xenus > Xenus cinereus. The sequence goes on from JAOXJK010000012.1 coordinate 130,882,092, forward strand.
CTATTTCGTCCATGGGCTGAGTACAGTATTCCACGGATGTAAATTTAGTCCTAACAAGTGGACTACCACACACAGATGGCATAGAACCAGTCTGGTCAGGCACACTCATCTTTTTAAAACTACCAATTGTAGAGTCCTCTAGCTGTCCTTTTGAGGAGCTGGAACTCGTTGAGATGCTCCCAAAAGAAGAACTTCTTTGGTTTCTGTTTGTAAAGCTGGATGATGAACTCCCAATAGGAACAGGAACGTATGGTGTTGCCATCCTTCATGAAAACAACCTCAGTTTTTGGCCCAGGAGTTTAAGGTTCATTCACTGTATGAGCCATGATTTCTCATCTTGTCAAGAACACAACCTGCAGTGAAAGACAGAGAATGTTGTAATTTTTAAGTGAAAGCAACACTAAAATACCACTTTGGAAGAATCTATATCAGCATTGAGATATAGCAGTATTGATGGTTAAATATTTTCACGAGGAATTTGGCTTCACATAAAAGCTGCTTTACAATTGTTTCTCTACAATTTGAGACAAGCTTTTCAGGAGTTGTTTTTCAAAGCTATTAAAATTAAAATGAGAGGAAGTTAAAGTAAGATTACAAACGAGAAAAATCATTCTGTCCTTTGTGGTTTAAGTGCTATTTTGTTTTATTGAAAAAGTCAGCAATCTTTAGGTATATGTAAGAAGCTGTTGTATAAACAGTACAAAGGCTTGTCCCAGAATTGCTTCTCTAAAAAGCAGACGACATGAGCCAAACACGCATGTGACAATATGGATGACACGAATCAAAAGACAACACAGTAAACAACTTAGGTGAAAACATACTTGCATATATTACATATTCACTGAAGTACAGTGGATCCGTTTTCAAAGCAAAATATTTTTTCAAAATGTTTTTTCAAAACAACTCCGTTGCATATAACGCTATAGACATTTGTAGCGATGTTAACTGGGCACATTTTCAGTAGCTTGAATAGGAGCAATTAAGTTTTACAAGCACGCACATCAAAAGCAGGGTTGTAATAGCAACTAGTTTTCCCTTCCAGCAGATTAAAATGGGAAAAGCAAGTTCAGGGAAAGAAGATAAACAAAAGATTTGATATTATTTTTTTCCTCAGGAAAACCATTTCAAGCCAAAATTAATTTTTTGTGTGCACATTTCTAAAGAAAGCAAAAGACAATTAAGACAGCACTATCAAACAGCCAAAAAAAAAGGCACCATCTCTTCATTTTAACAAAGTACCCAAAGAAGAGCTCTTACACGATACGAATTAGTTGCCACCTCTTTGGATTAATAGGAAGTGAGTCAGCATCTGTTTCCCCCAAGAGTATCCCAATCAACCACCAGGCTGCAGGTGGCTGTGAAATGGGAAACCATCAACCTGATTCACGTCATATAGATAATCCATCATCTGTGGGATAACTATTTTCTAAGCCCCGTCCGGCAGTTATGTTCACCTTTTAAAAAAACACCACATTTTGAAACAGAAAGAGGTAACAGCGTTGAAGAAACTTCCAGGGTGGAGTGCAGCTGATACTCAAGGAACGTATTCCACCGTAGTTCCCTGTGCACAACCTGCAATCTTGGAATCAGCAGAATCCAGGGTGAAAAAAACCCAGCACGGAGAGCGGGGTGGTATGAAGGTACCGCAGCCAAACTCTGTGCATCAGCGCGGGGAATGGGAACTTACAGTACTGTGAACCCTGACAGACCGCACAGTTGCTGCCCTGAGCCAGCAGTTTCTTATTTTTCGTAAAAATCCTGTCCTTAGGTTGAACTTTGCTTATTATAATGTCATTGTAATACCAAAACACAGCTCCGACCTAAAAGCTACCCGCCTCCGAGGCGCAACCACGCTTCACTGAGTCCGCGCTCTGAATTTTTCTTAGTCTATACCTTTAAATGCAAAACGAGGACATTTTACACCCATCATAAAAAAGGTATGTATGACTTGAGTCACTCAAGCTCCTGAAAGGTAAAAAGCAGTATAAAGATGGCTTAAGAATCCAGGGATGTTAGGGAAAATGCCATCACAGACAAGTCAGGATGACACCAGCACGGACTATCGCTGACTTCTGGGACCAGTCAACAGGCTGAGCCTCTTCCCCCCCCATAGGGACACCGACTGGGTGAGATCCATACACTTATGGATGGAGAGCTTCCCTGGGAAACAGAAATCTCTACATAGAGTTGTTTTACGCCGCTATATTCCTCGAGTTGTTTTATGCTGCTGTATTACTTGCACATGCTTTGCAGACAGCGTATTATCACTCAGAATCTAAGCCCAGCTGCCCCCAGCCCCTGTGATATCCAAGGACAAGCCGGAACGCAAGGGGGTTTATTTTCTCCCAAATTCCTTCTCCCGTTAACGCAACATCATCTACTGGAGCAAAACCCAAATGGGTTTCCTAATTACCAGGGCGAAGGGATGCTTTCACTCTCTTGCTCTAAATAAATCTTAGAGAACGTGAATAAGGAAACGGGTACGAAATGAACCAGCAACAACAAGAAAGACTAAAAAAATGCTCCTGAAAGAATTCCTTCAGTGAAGGAAAAAACCCCAAACTTCCCCATCCTTTCAACTACACAGGGAAATCTCCACACATTCTGCATGTCACAAAGCTCAGGGAACTTGACCACCGAGAACAATTTCAAACTGGCAGTGACTCCTCCTGAGACATAAAACACTGAACAAGGTAACTCCTTTTTCACTTTCCATTTCAATCATTCTTCCATGTTCCCAGCAGAAGGAATTAAGAGCATCCCCTTAAAGGATGCCCCACGCAGCTATACTCCTGGCAAGTGAGAGATTAAATCCCTATAAACAGAAAAAACCCAATTGAGTCCATGTTTCTATCAAATTGAAGGATCTGTAAATAAAAAAATAATAATAAAAAAAAGTGGTTATCTTTTGCTGCATAACTTTATGAAACTGAACCAGGAAAGAAAAGTAGGCCCATAAATTCACCCAGGTGTTCATGGAATTTCGAGAAGAAAAAAAGCCTGTGCTTTTCAGCACTTTTTGGAAAAAAAAAACAAACCACAAAACCAAAAAACCAATCACAAACCACAACATTTTCACCAGTTACAATACTTACGAACAAGCGTCTTTTCTAGAACTTCTTTCTTTAAAGTGAAATGCCAGTCAAGAACTTACACGCTTACTACTGCTCTTAAATGCACGCGCATTACGGAAAGGCTGGGGCACTATGGGCGAGCAATACAGCTCAGCAGTGCTTCGCAAACAGATCCGTAAAGCACCGGGTGTTAAGAATCCCACATCTACACTATACATGCTTCAGCAGCTTTTATGTTAAACTAGCAGTAATTTGGCACTGACCCAACGCTTATTAGCAGCTGGACTTCATTAGGTCTGCTCCCAGGGTACGCTTTCTGATTTAGTTTCCTTTGTAGTCTGCAAGACGATCACAATATCTGCTTCAAAAGGACCCTCTTGACTCAATCTGACACAGTAAACATACCTATAGATAAATAAAAAGGGGCTCATACTACCCATGGTACAGCCAGATTCCTGTAACTCTGAAGAGTAACAGGAGCATCAGGTCAAGCGAGCAGAGAGCACACCCCATGTCACTTAATTTGATTTTTTTTTTTGTGTGTGTGTGTCAAGAAAACAGGAAAAGAAACATACAAACATATTACATTAGAACCTACCAGACTCATAAATACATATGTGTGTATATAAATCCATCTTAAACTGTAAAGGTATCACAATTGCCAAATATCTAAAATAATTACATGCTATGAATCACAACAGGGTGTAAAATCCCATTAATTTGCACTTTATAAAGGCATTTTCTTTCTAATGTTTACATCAGAAAAAGAGTACAACGCTCAAATGAGGGCCATAACCTTAGCACTCGAGCATTTTTATGAATATAGAAGTTTCCTGCCAATTCACGCAACAGAAAGAAATCTGATAAAACACTTTTAGACAAACCACACTGCTCATTGCTTACACGGGTGCAGCAAGGAGGGAAGATTTAGGGACACAGCAAGCTTCACTGCTGACTGGTCTCACGTGTCACTGCGTTAAACCAGGAGAATCATTGCACAACATCAATTTTCACAACAAACAGATCGCTCATAACACTTAAGAGACAATCCAGTCTCCACGCTCTTCCCTGTCTCGATATCTGCTTTACTTTTTATAGGAAATCCGTTTCCTGTTCAGAACCCATATTTTGTTTAGTTTGGTTCCCAACTGTAAATTACAGTGAAATAAAGAGGAGGAGAACATTTGCTGGAAGTACTGACTGGCTGAATCTGAAATGGGATAGGACAGAGTCCCAGGAACCCTACAGTCACATGCTACAAACCAGCATGACACTAACTTATCCTCCAGGGTGTTTACAACAGCCACCTCCCTTTTTTTTATAGGCGAAGCAAACGGGCTATAATAAAACCACTTAAAAAAGGGTTTGCCTTCAGCTTGCAGCTATCACAGCTCCAAACCCTTTTAAGCTAATTGTTTGTACGTTTAGTGAGAAACACGTAAGCCGTGCCATTCAGGGATAATAGATTAGAAACCATACGATCCGCGTTTAACAGTTCTAATTAGATTTAGAAGACTTTTAGCTGTGCAATACCATTTGTGCTGTGGTTAGGTATAGTACGACTCCCTTTGGACGACGCAGTCGGGCTCACCTCTGTTGTTTAGGATTTCGGTGCTGCCGCGGAACTCCCGCTGAAGAACCGGTGGGCTGTCGATTAAAGAGACAATTTGCTGGCGTGGGGCTTACAGAACTTTTACAAAAAGGCTACCGTTCGGCCCCGACTTCACTCAAGTTACTTAAGGATGTATTTCACCTCTTTGCGAACTCGAAATCGGGGCCTATTTATCAAACCTCGCACGGGAAGGGGGGGGGAACGACGGACACGCAATTCCTGCCCTGAGGAGACTGTCACCGCTTTGGAAACAACTCCGAAGGGACCCCAAATATTCCACAGGGAGATGCGCTTACGCTGCCTACCTTTCCCTGCGGCTTAACGGTGCTGAAACACGAAACGAAAACCACCCAAATACACACACACACACACACACACACATATATACACACACACACACACAGACCCCCGTACCGATCTCTCAGCATCCCGCCAGCCGCCGGTAGGGCCCCGGTGGCTCCGCCGGGGACCCCGCTGCAGGCCCGAGGCCGCGGGGGCCTCCAGGTGCGGAACTTCAGACGGCGGTACCGGAGGGGCCCGGCAAACCTCGCCCGCTCGCAAGGCTTCGGACACCGGCAGAGGAACCAACCCCCAGAGGTGAGGAGGCGCCTTCCCACCCCGGGGAAAGGGAGTTCCCCTCCCCGCGGTCCTGGCAGCGAGACCGGACCCCCC
>JAOXJK010000012.1:130889111-130901839 GCA_025774025.1 Xenus cinereus
TGAGGGTGGCAGAGCCCTGGCAGAGGCTGCCCAGGGAGGTGGTGGAGTCTCCTTCTCTGGAGACATTCAAACCCCCCGGACACGTTCCTGTGGGACCTGCTCTGGGTGGCCCTGCTTTGGCAGGGGTTTCGACTAGATGATCTCCAGAGGTTCCTTCCAACCCCATGTCATTCTGTGATCTGCTTGTTGTATAATAAACCCGATACTTTCGGCAGGGCAGAGGCACACAAATAGTGTTGCACAACTCTACTGGTAAGGTGATCTGATCTGCGTTTCCAAACAGTAGAATAGGCCTGTTGCCTTACCCTTGTCAGTATATACTGCTATGGGGGCTACCGTTACCACTGGGGTGTAATTTTGGTCTTTGTTGGGGTTTTTTTGTTTGTTTGTTTGGGTTTTGTTTGGGGGGGTGGTTGTTGTTTTTTTTCCTGTGTTGTATTGTTTAAGCGGTACATCAGACTGTTTGGAATTAACTTTGAACTTGGTGGTTTTGATGGGTGTTGGTCTTTCAAGCAATTTCCTCAGATTTGGCAGGGTGGCTCGCATTCATCATGAGTAGAATTAATAGATTTGAAAAGCATTTATGAATGACTAGTTCAGAAGCCATGCCACGGGGATTTTTTTTTTTGGATCTAATTATCTCTTTAAATTCCCAATTCTGTTTTAAATATGTAGTACTCAGAGGAGATAACATACTGGATTTTTGAAACGCGTTTTATATTAATGCGCATATTAAATCAGAGGAAATATAATCAATTGCATTTTGAAAATTACACTGCTGAACCTGATACAGTGAGCACATAACTGTGATGAACTTTAAACTTTTTATCACTCAAGATGAAAATGTCCTCTAATATATAGTGGCAAAGGAGAAAAAACTGCTAGAAACAAGAGAATCCTAACTTCTAGTTGTTCAGAACAATTTTTTCTATAGTAGTTGAACATGTTTGAACATTGCAATACTTTAGTTTTATATTCTTTGGGGTTTTTAAAATTTTTATTGTAAGTAGTTGTTTTTAAAGTTTTCTACCTACACCAAACTACTTTTTAAAAACAAGTGAGATTTTTTCACCTCTAGAAACATTTGATAGTTATACATGCATGTTTTTCATTTTGTTAGTCAGTTTGTGACGTGACATTTATTGTATAGGTTAACTTAAAATTTTTAACAGGCCCCTCCAATGACAGTGAGGTCGGTTTTCACTATGACGCTCTCAATCAAGCAAAAGTCCAGTCCCAAGTCCCTTGAAGAGACCGAGATGTTTTTTTGGTCTCAGTGGGCAGGTACAGGAACAAAGCGTGAGGCTGCATTTCTTTGGTCACTGGGAAATTCCAAGGAAGTCAGCGGGATTTTTGGCTGCTGAGGAACGCGGGCTCAGCGCCCTCAGGTCACAAGGCGCTGTTCACTCACAAAGTCATCAGGAATGTCTGTTGCTTCACTGGAGCGAGGAGAATTTTTGCAGGATTAAGGTGAAATAAAATTGGGTCTGTGCCTTTCCTGGTTTTCCTTTTTCTAGTAGTTTTTCCCTTGTGTATTCCGGCTGTAGCAATCCGTAGAGCTGCCTTGCTTTGGCTGCTTGTGTAAGCAGAAAATGTGGCTTTCATTGCAGGCTAGATGAGCCACCCTGTGGCAATACCGTGCATTTCACCTTCATCAGGTCAAAACGACAACAAAACTAGTTATTAAATGTGTAGAAGACTGGAAAGTGTTTTCTAGACTGCCCCGGAAAGTATTTGCTGTCTTTTTTCTGCACGTACTGGTACCAGATGCCACCCACGTTCTTCCTCCATCCACTAGTTATTTGGTTTTCCAGAGGATTGGTGTATATATATTATAGGCCTGATTAAAATCTGTCGGGTCATCATAATTCTTTGTGCCAAATTCAAGATTTTTGCTAATGCTACCTGGTTAGCTAGCTTAATTTGACCTTGTTTAGGGGCTAGGGCTTGCAGAATCAGAAAAGCCTATTAACGTAAAAGAACTTTATGCAACCCCTGTGAAACTCCCAGCACTTTCTCTGCTGGGAAGAAAGCAGGAACTGCTAATTATGTAGCACTAATGCTCCAGCATTTTTTTCTTCTGTTGAAAAAATCCCCCAACAAATAATCCTATAGGTGAAAACTCTGGGATAATCAGTTATTGAATTAAATGTAGCTTCCACCTGCCCTCGTGATCACGTGAAACACTGAGGGTAGATTTTCAATCAGGTTGTGGGATTTAAGCATTCAAGTCTCATTACATTTTGATTGGATGTAAGCACTCAAATTCTACTGTATTTTAGAAGAATTCAGGCATTCACTGCCATTATATTTCAATGGGATTTGAGCCTTTCTCTCTCAGGATACTCTGAAATCTGTGACTTGGAGGATATTTGTTTTATGACAAAAAAACCAGTTTTATTTCTCAGCTGTAGAGTCTTCAGCATAAGAAGTGACGGAATTTCCCCTAAGGGCAATTATTTCTCTAATTCAAGAATCCTAGAATTCTATAATGGTTTGGTTTGGAAAGCACCTTCCAAGGTCATCTAGTCCGACCCCCCTGCCGAGGACAGGGACATCTTTCATTAGATCAGGTTGCTCAAAGCCCTGTCCAACCTGACCTTGAACGCTTCCAGGGATGGGGCAACGTCCTGGTTTGAGGCAGAACAGAACCAATTTTGTTTTCAGTAATTTTCAGTTAAGTTTCTTCTAACAAACTCTCTGAAATTAACAGCATATCTGCTTCTAGCAGATAACACCTGATGTTTATAGTCACTACCAAGGGACGGTATGCAGAGGGGCTCTTACATATACTTAGCACTATAAGGACCGAGGTCAACTAATTTGTTATGTACCAAGTTGGAGAGTCAGAAGCAGAAGAGCGTAGAGAGGTTGCACCTGTGGGGAGGAGGAGACAAGGACAGATGACCCAAAACTGTCCAACAGGGCGTTCCATCCCATCTGCATCACGATCAGTATAAAAGCTGAGGGTTTGAAGGGGTCAGGCTGGTGTCTGAGGAAGACTCTATCTGTTCATCTGCCTTTGACCCCAGTTTGCATGTTCCTGACCCCAGATCTGGAATCCAGTTCCCATCCGTCGCTGAATCCAGTCTGGGACTTCCCCAGTGCCTGCTGGGAATGGGATTGTCATCCTGGGAGCTCAATACTGGTTTTGTCTATATTGGATATATCTCGTTATTTTCTTATTCATATTATTATGTTTTCTTTTATTATTACTATTTCATTATATTAGTTAACTTTCTTTCTAGCCCATGAGTCTGTCTCTCTTATTTTCTCTCCCTTCCCTTCTGGGATGAGAGAGAGAGGTTAAAGACCGCATCAAAGACAGCTTCTCTTGGCGACCGGTTCTGGTGCCTCACCACCTTCATCATACAATGTTTCTTCCAATGTCCAATCTAAACCTACTCTCTTTCAGTTTGAAACCATTTCCCCTTGACCTATCACTACTGGCCCTGGTAAAAAATCTCACTCTGCCTTTTTTTTATTTTAAGCCCCCTTGAACTATTGAAAGGCCACAATAAGGTCTTCCCAGAGCCTTCTCTTCTCGAGGCTGAACAACCCCAACTCTCATCTTTACTTCATAGGAGAGGTGTTCCAGCTGTGTAATCATTTTTGTGGACCTCCTCTAGACCCATTTTAACAGGTCCATGTCTTCCTTGTGCTGAGGACTGCAGAGCTGGACACAGTGCTCCAGGTGGGGTCTCCTTCCAGGTTTAAAAATGATGCAACTTTAAAGTAGTCCAACTATGCACTTTAAAGTAGTACAGCTGGATAGTCTGAAAGTAGGCATAAGCATTGAGACAGGGAATTTAATAAAATTTAATTTAATAAAATGAATTTAATTTAATAAAAACTCAGCATCCAGATCCTGAGTTGTGATCCCGAAATACTTTAAGCAGTTGCCTTGTAATTCTAATTACAGAATTGATAGATACTGTACCACTGTGTGCGTTTATATGTTGTATTCTGTTACTTCCTATGTCTGTGAGATGCTACTTCAGCACATGTTCAGGGGAACCTTGCCTTTTAAAGGGCTGAGAAGGTTGACCTTTTATACGTACCCTTTGGGAGCTTCTGTCTTTGGGAGGCTGTACTACACAGTTTCAGATATCCAGTGGTCAAAAAGGACTGAGGGAACGGTAAGAGATGGGATTTAAACTCTGTTACTGGCTGGCTCTTTGCAGGTTTGGTCTGACTTTGTGTCATTCACTGCTTTGTGGCTGACTGCATTCAAGCTTGCTTTGAAATCCTCATGAGGTGTATCACTTGTGCAGTACAGGCTCCTGGAAGCCTGCACTCCTTGTTCGGAGTTTGAGGTATCGCCCCGAGGACTAGGCATTCCCAAAGTCCAGTTCCTTGTTAGCTTGAGATCTTTTATGGTTTCTAGCTCAGGTTTTGAATTTCGAACTTGACCCTGTTCAAAACACTCAGGTGTGGGATACTTATTGCCCCTTTGTCTGTTCACTGAATACTCTCAGCCTGTTAATATCTATATATTATCTCCTAATGCTTTGCTATAATTTTTACTCCTAATACAGTTTTACACCTGAATTGGTTTCTAGGTGGTATCCTGATAGTAGACTTTTTATGGAATAAAAATAGACTTAATAGGCTTTTTTGTGGAATACCAGTTTCGCAGGTATAGTTCAGCTGCTGTGTGTTATTCTGGCAATTCACTGAGCTACAATAGAACTGCTTTCTATTCACTTACACCGGTTGTTCTTCTCTCTTAGAGGGGAGTCCTCACGTAAGAAAGCAGAAGCAGCAGCCTCTCAGGACTTAATAAATCCCCACCTGCCACAGGCTAGGCCTGCTTTCAGTTACAGGAAAGTTTTCTCTCTCAGGGATTGCTCCTGGGTAGAGAAACTCACAGGTGTTACGGCCAGAATTTTCAGTTGAATGGACTGTAAGCGTGGCTTTTAAAATAATATATGAGTTACAACATTTCCTTCTGTCCTGTGCCAGGTACTGAGATCCCTAGCAAATTTTCTCCTTCCTTCTTCCTTTCTTCTTTTTGACACCGTCAGCATTTTCAGCCCCTCTCCTAGCTGGGTATATCTTGCTTTGACTTTAAAATACACAAGTAATTATGATCACTAGTTGCTAATAATGGTGTGTCATTAAGAATATACAAAAGTATTCTGATAATTGATTGTACTGATGCTTGGGCAAAATTGTCCTAGAAATTGACAACTTGTTGACATCTGGCTACGTGTGCCCGTGAATGTTAAGGGTGTGGGTAAATGCCGCTGCAAGGCCACTCTCAATCATCTTTGAAAGGTTTTGGAGGCTGGGGGAGGTTCCTGAGGACTGGCAGAAAGAAAATGTCATTTCCTATTTCAAGAATGACAAGAAGGTGGGTCTGGGGAGCCACAAGCCTAATGTTAATGCCTGAGAAGGTGATGGAGCAAATAATTCAGGAAACCGTTTCCGAACATGAAGGACAAAAAGGTGATCAAGAGTAGTAGTTAGGAAGGGAAAATCATGTCTGACCAACCTGGTAACTTCCTGTTATGAGATCGCTAAGTTGATGGGTGAGGGAAAAGCAGTGGAAATTGTTTGTCTTGGCTAAGTTAAAGCTTTTGACACCGTGTCACATAACATCCCCACAGATAAACTGAGGAAATAACGTCATCATTAATGACCTTGATGATGGCACCGAGTACACCTTCATCAGATTTGTGGACAACAGAGAAGGAGTGGTTGATAGAGTTGAGCTGTCATTCAGAGGGACCTCGACAGGCTGGAGAGAAGGGCAGTTAGGAGTTTCATGAAGTTCAACAAGGGGAAATGCAAAGTCCTGCCCATGGCAAGGTACTGCTCCATGGGATAACCAGTACAGGCTGGGAAACAACCAGCTGGAAAGTAGCTTTGCACAAGAAGTGCTGAGGCTCCTGGTGGACACCAAGCTGAACATGAACCAGCAATGTGCAGCTAATGGTCTCCTGGGCTGAATTAGGAGACGTATTGCCAGCAGATTGAGGGAAGTGATCCTTCCCCTTTGCTTAGCACTGGTGAATAACAGTACTGGAGTGTTGTGTCCAGTTCTGGGCTCCCCTGTATGAGAGAGATATGGACATACTGGAGCAAGTACAGCAAAGGGCCACGATGATGCTTGTGGGCTTGGAGCATCTGACGATGAGGAGAAGCTGAGAGGGCTGGGATTGTTCAGCCTGGAGAAGAGAAGGTTCAGCAGCGTCTTATCCACATGGAGAAATACCTGATGGGAGAGTGAAGAGAAGTTGGAGCCAGTCTTTTCTCCGTGGTGCCCGGTGACAGAACAAGAGTCAGAAGGCACAAAGGGAAATACAGAAAATTCCATCCGAACATAAGAAAGCACATTTTACTGGGAGGGTTATCAAACACTGGAATAGGTCGCCCAGAAAGGTAGTTGCTTGGTGATATTTAAAACCTGACTGGACACAGCCCTCAGCAACCTGCTCTAGCTGACCCCACTTTAAGCAGGGGCTGGACTAGACAATCTTGAGAGGTCCCTTGCAACCTCAACCCTTCTGTGATTCTGTGAGCCATCCTGCAAAAAGATACCAGACACAGTTTCTATTTCTGTTTGCTTAAAAGCATCTAAAAGCATCTCCTCTTTAGAGTATGGGAGCACATTTTTTTCTCCCCATTTGCTGTTGTGTGATGAAATAAAATTCAGCTTCTTGCAAGTTTACAGGTAACCTTTGAATGTACTTTATGATAGTTTTTCTGAATAGGGTTTTTTTTCCTTTCTTTTTTTGTTTTCTTTCCTCCCTGTAATCAATGTGAAAAGAAAAGAACGTTGTAAGGAAAACCCAGGGAATAGAGAATAAAGAGTTATTGTTAATTGAATAGTAGATGACATGGTTTCTTTGCAATCTAAACAAAATTAGTTTGGCAGAGATTTTAAGCATTTTGCTTGAGGAGTCATATTCATGTGCAATAATGACTTCATTACGTGCATTTGAAGCTTCAAGTTTAAAAAGTTTGCTCTTAGCTAGAAGAAGTGGTTTTAAATGTTCTTTGTTTTACATCATTGAAACATTCGGTCACTTGCAGGGAAGAGGGGTTTCCTTCCCAGTAATAACCTTTTGGACATGATGGTACCCTGCGTTGTAATTTGACAAGGCAAAGCTTCTGGTCTTTTGATATGACCTTTGCAGAAGGCTGTGTTTTTTCCCTCCTAATGCTTTACAGCTTACTGTGTTTTTACAACATATTTTAGTAATGATTTGTGGAAAGTCTCAAAAGCATTTATTTCTATGTGGGATAAAGAAGAAACCTGGTCTTATTAAAACACGAAGGGACGTGCACGTGGGACAAACTGTTGTTTCACGTGTTTCTGTGTGAAACTGTGACCTTGGACAAATTACTTAAATTTCACTTTACTGCTGGTTCCCAGGTTTTGCTGTAGGCTCATTAAGCAAGCTAACAAAGTTACAGTAATACAATCTTCTTCTAAATCTGGAAGACATCACCTACTGCTATTACTAGGTATTATTACCCTGTGTTCTGTATTTAAAGTGATGCTTGTCTTTCCTGCACAACACAGCTGTGTTACAGTATGGTCCTTCTGCACGCAGTCGCTAAATACAGCCCTATAAAGATCAGTGGTCCATTAACTGTATCCTGTGCACAAAGGGTGTGAGTTTCATTGTTTTCAACAATAACATAGAAAACCTTTCCTTTATTTTCCAAAGTTCAAATAGCAGCAATGGTGTGAAACAGCTTTGTCTTGGAGAAACATGTGGCGCGTTGATATGGAAATGAGCGCACCCCGTGCTTCAGTAAGTGCCAGGGTGGCAGTGTTCCCTACTGCCAGACTCACAGGAGCTTTTGCGTTGTGCTCAGCTTGTGTTCAGCCAGCCAAAATTCTAACAGTGTTTCCTTCCCTGGTAGAGGTGGGCTTTGAAATCCTGCTGTACTTGACATCCTTGCATATAAATTTAGATAGAATCATGCTCTTACCCCTTTCTTGTGAAACAGCAACATGTAGTTGGTTATTTTTAGATTAATATTATACAATAATGTATTTCGTTTATGGTAAAAAATACCAGATAATTTGGAATCTTGACTTTGAAGAAGAAAAATATCTCTGTCCTTCAGAAGGACTCTTATCTCTTGCTTTCTGTCCGTTTAGCCTTTTAGGGTTTTTTCTTGTTCAAATCTACCTTGTGAATTGCAATTCAAGAGTATGTTGCACACTGACCTGTTAATTTAGCATTAACATTTGCAGACTATTCTAGGGCCAGAGGCTACTGTTAAGTGATTATTATTATTATTGCTATCTTGCAGAGCCCAGAAATGTGCTAAGCATTTGCAGAGCCATAGGAAAACATTATTTTCTGAATGGATTTCTAGCTTTATATTGAACAGGATGAAACAAGTGATGATAACAAATATTTCAGGCAGACGTTGGGAAGAGAGAACAAGGGCTATCACATGAAGATCAATCACTAACTCATTTTAAGCTTTGACATAGAATTTTTTTATTATCAAACAGTATTTCTCGTGATGGATGATTACGCGGAGCGAAAATTCTTTTAGGAGAGATGAGCTGTAGTGGGAATGCCTCAGCTGATCTCAGCTGCAGCAAGTTTCACTGAGCGAGCATGGTAGGACAACCCCAAATCCTAAAAACTGAGAGGCAAGTTCTGCACTACTTGTCTCACTGCCATCCGGACCCGGTCCCAGAGACTGGAAGGCCCATCCCTTCGTTTTGAACTGCCCATGTCTTACTTCCCAGTGAAGGTAAGAATATGGGAGGGTAGCAGAGGGTGGGATGGTCCCAGCGTGCCAGTAGGACACAGCCATATCTCCCACCATCACCCAAGGTTGGGGAAGAGCTCCCAGGTACCACAGCTTAAGAGATAGCAACAGATACCTGAAATGTCATTTCATCTAGAAACCTGGACACAACCCCCTCGCTAGCGTATTGCAGCATCCCCAGAGACTTAATAATTTTAAATGAAGGGGAAAATGAGACAGTTAGATGAGTGAATAAATGTCTTTTATGTGCTGAGGAGGAAGGCAATTTTTAGGATGCCTTTTGAAATAATACATTGCCGTGGCTGGATATAATGGAAACGTCAGGTATTGCAAGTGTAGGGTGAGATGGGAAACGTGAGGTGGAATTTTGCTGTCAGGACTGTTACAGATATTTCTAAGGAGATATAGTGTATGATGGAACACAGTCAATATTAAAATGGTCATTTTTTACTAAGAAATCAGTATTGCCTTTTCTCACTAAAGGTATGAATATCCACTTCCCCACAAATGCATACTACCAGCATAATTTAAAAATGCCATCAGTTTAATTCTGATGGTGTTTTCAAGGGAGTAAGTGTTTCTAAATTGTCTGAGGTGTTAGCCTGGCTCTCTCACTGTACGATATTCAGGACTTGGAGTCTCAGAGTCCACAATTGCTACTGAACATAGTTTCAAATTTTTCATAGAAATGCAGAAAAAAGAAGGAAAGTAGTTAGAGCGTTTGAAATGTAATTTATTAAGTGAGGGTTTGAAATATAAACTTTAAAATAAAACCTGTAATTATAAAAATACATAATACGGTAAAAGGTAAAAGGTTTTAATTTCACCAGCTTCCCCTAATCACTTTCCTTTGTATATAGAAAGATTTTAGATGGAAGTTCTTCTTGCAGTTAAACTATATTATAGCTAGTATTAAAGAATTTACCAAATGTATTTTTTCAAAAAGAAAAATGTATTTGGGGTGTACTCAGGCTATTGCTTTTCCTAAGTTTATGCTCCCATATGGCTTTGCTGGGAACAGAAAAAGACAAATAGACAAAAAAGGGGAGAGAACAACAAAAGTTGGTATTGCGCTTTTTTATTTTTGATGCTAATTTTTAGCTTGCAGCCTCCCTAGTTGGGATGACGGACATACTGTGCCGTATTAGCATCCAGCCCAAGAGCCAGCAAACACACATCAGCCGCCTTTCAGGTCATGGGTTGCCAATGACATGAGAAGAGGTTCTGTCTCAGTTGGCTAAATTAGGTTTCTTTCACACCAAAGAGGGAAAGAGCAACAATAAACCAATGCAAGAAAAAGAGAAATACAATAAACGTTACAGGTGGGACCCAAATCTTATGTTCTGTATGATGTTACGATCATGTGACAAAGGGAACTGGACTTTTCTTACTCTGTACAATGTAGAATGCAGGGTTTTACAGCTCAAAGCTCAGTGTGTGAATTCTCCTTGCCTGCTATTTAAATGACGTTTCTTTGGTGTGAAATGAATTGTCTGCTGCAATTGGAATGGTAGCAGTCTGACTTTTGTGCAAGAGAGATGGTTTGGGGGAAGCATAAATAATAACCTTACCATTTTCTTTCTGACATGTAGATCATGCTGCACATTAGATGATGAAGATATTTCTGTCCTTTGATATCCTGTGTTCTCACAACAAATTATTATACATCAAAGAAATGAGCTCTGAGTCAAAATAATAGCAAAAGTGATGAGCTAGAAAATAATGTAAAGAGCCGGTACCTATGAAATTACTGCAAATGTCTGAAGAAATGGGGTAAAGGAAATTGCTCACAAAGTTGTTCAAATGACTTAAGATGCTGTCTGAAAAATAAATAATCGGGGATATGACTATTAAAAATGAAATGTGGTTAAAAGCTGAATTTTGTGAAGCACTGTATCTGATACTGCATTACAAGCCATCTTTCCTTAACCTCCTTCCCTGATTAAAGTTTTAGAAGGATTGTAGTGGGGGCAAGTAGAGGGCAAAAAGATTGCCAATGTCATAAAGAGTCTTTCTTATCTAAGTCATTAGTCCTTTTCCAGCCATGTCGATAGCGGGTTGGATTCCTTATTGCCAGAAGACTGTTCAGTGGTCTGTGCGAAACGAATTGTCATTCTCGTTAGATATTTAAATCACAAAGAAAGTTTGCTGGGATCGATACCACCCGGCTGATACCAGAGACTAAGCAGTGGTTGGGGATTCCTTACAGAGAGAAAATTGTAGTTTATGCAGGTTGAGTCATGTAGGGTGGGAGGGCAACTTGTCCTTTGTGCTGATGAGACTCTTGTGTGATCTGGTCTAGTGACACTTTAGTGGAGTGTCTTTCAATACCAACTTGGGGACAAGGCTGCTTCTTTCATATTTGGCTATCTAAGATTATGTTTGAGGTGGTTTTCTATGATCCCTCGTAGCCCATACAGAGACGAAAGCATTTTCAGAGGCCTTCAGTTTTGGAAATGTTTTGGATCACTTTGCAGGGATTGTCCATATAGTACTGTTCAGAATGTTGAACTCCAGGTGGTCCCCTCCTGCAGCAATGGCTGGGTCTTGGTTTTATTCATATGCCTAGAGAGGACATTAATGTAAAAAATCTAAGTAAAGTGACATATGGGTTAAACTTTTCCTTAAAGGCTACAAGATTAAGAGGAGAGAGAAACAGAAGACAAAATGTTATGTATTCTAGGAAGCTCTTCCTGTGAAAAAAACAATGGAGGAGAATATACCGTTTTAGGGGTATATTAATTATATATATTATATATATATATAAAAAATTAAACATTCACACTGAAAGGGTTAGTGATGAAAACTTACTCTGTAGACAGAAAAAGGTGTTTCCCATTACTCAGAGCACAAATTCCTTCAGTGTAATCTTGTCTTTGATAGCTTTTCTTCCTGGGGCCTCAAATTCATTACTTAGCTCTCTGTTTTAGTTTCCAAGTCAATGAAAAGGGGGGGTAACAGGACTTTATAACTCCCTTGAGAAATGTTAATTACAATGTTGAATTACAGGAAAACAGTGATAGGTTTGTCCTATATGTTCTCAAAGGCCCAGACTAGCACCAAGATCTCTTGAAGACTTAAATATGTAACTATCGCATTTCTATCAGCAAGCAGTTTTAAGCTGTACATACATTTTTCAGCTGCAGCTTTTGAGCCCTCACTTGTGCTTCCTTTTTGGTTGTGGCCTTAAATGTATTTTTTTTTTCCCTCGGAGCAAAAAAAAACAGAGCAGAGGGGTTACTCCAGACTGTGCTCTTGGTGATATATTTGGATGTTATGGAAAATTGGAAAACAAATTATTGCCATGTCTTATTAAAGATCCATGTGTCTGGACCAGATGTTTGCTCTACAGCCAGTTCTGCTAATGAGGAGAAGGGTAACTAACCATAACATGATTGATTTTTGGGTGAACGTCCATCTTTGCCTCTAACCCTAGCAGGTGTGTGTATTTTCTATATCGAAGAGAATACAGATTTTCTGTATCGCAGAGGATACTATATGGCCCATCCACTACCAGAACTTATGCAGGAAAATATCTTGGCAAAGGCCAACAGATCAGGACTCTTTCTTTAGGAAATACACACACACCCCCCCATCCATTATTTATTAAAATTATCTAGACACGTGACAAGTGAGTTTCTTTGATTATATTTATTTTACTGCTTCTGTTCCCTTGAATTGTGAATTGTGATTGCTGAGATAAATGAGCTGAAAGACTGAATGTTCTCACTTTGTTTTCCAGAAATACCTTTATGTTTTTCAGTGAGGTACTGCTTTGTAATTTACAACATCAGTCTCATTGTGTGAATCTCTACAGATATCTCAGCAACCTTTGCAGGAGTAATACAGGGTGTAATACAGAGTAATGCATTTCCCTCTGCTTTCCAACAGGGAAAGAATAATCATAGAATCACAGAATCATTTAGGTTGGAAGAGACCCTTGGGATCATCGAGTCCAACCATCCACCCTACTCTAC
>JAOXJK010000012.1:130965544-130986640 GCA_025774025.1 Xenus cinereus
GTTCTCGTCCGTGAGGAAGGAGGCTGCTTCGGCCTCCCCCCTCCCCGGGCGTTGGGGACAGAGAAGTGACCTGGTGGGGATGGCCCCGTACCAAGCAGCGTCGTGCCGGCACGGATCCATCGCACGGCAGCACGTCCCTCTAGGATGTTTGGGGGGAACACTGATAATTTTGCAGTTAATGAGATCTGAGAGCTTTCTCGCGGGCCAATTAATTTCTCCGCATCTGCTGGCGTCTGTTGGAAGGGGACAGTCGTGCTCTTGGGGCTGTGGGTATCTTCTTCCTTCAGTTCTTTTTATTTTTAACTCCACCTGAAGGAGGCCGTCAGCCGGCGCACGGCGCTTGCAGAAGTGAGCGAGAAAAAGTCCTGGGTTTTGCTCGGTGTGGCTTTTTTTTTGTTTTGGTTTTGGTTTTTTTTTGTTTTTTTCCCCAGAGCTGTTAAGAGTGGCAGAGAGCCAGGTCTGCAGGACGGGCGGCTGGGAAGAGGATGCTGCAGAGCTGGAGGATGCCCCTGCTCCTGGGTGGCTGCTGACATAGGAGACACACACACACACACACAGAGGGGGGGTACATTTCAGAGCCGGCGCTGGGTGGCGAATGACTTTTTTTTTTTCTTTCTTTTTTCAAAAAACGATGACGCGGCAGCCGGAGAGGAAACGACGAGCCCAGCTGGTGAAAGCAGGGCTGGGGAGGGCTCATCCCATCTGCGTTGGGCTCCTCTCTGCTTCCCAGCTGGCCCTCCTGGTTTCCAGGGTGCGCGTTTTCCCGGGCGAGAGGACACGCTGGTTGCTTTGCAAAACCAGGGCCGTGGGGCTCTGAAGGATCGCGGGACCTGGAAATGAACCTGAAGGGCCCACCTGGGTGATCTGGTTACTGAGCTCCCATCAAGGCTGCTGGTGCCTGCCCAGAAATCGCTTGGAGCAGAGTTGACCGGTGGTCTGTGGCGTTGAAGGATCAAGTTGCTGAGTGCTCGGCTGCCGCCCTCACCGAGAGCCTCTGGAGGGTCCGGTTCCCCACCGGCTCCTTCCTTGCACCGGGCATCACCGACAGGTTCCCGTCTCTGCAAGGCTGGTGGCGTGGTGGTCTGGTCCACCACTCCTGAAGATGCTCCTGACCATTGCTTCCCTTTGCGCCTCCAGCCCCGTTTTCCAGGCAGCGTGTGGGAAGGGACCTTCAAGATGATCTAGTCCAACCATCAACCTAACTCTGACAAAAAAACCATCACTAAGCCATGTCTCTCAGCATCTTTTGAACACCTTCAGGGATGGTGCCTCAACCACTTCCCTGGGCAGCCCATCCCAAGGCTTAATAACCCTTTCCGTACAAAATTTTTTTTCTCCTGACCCGCGTTTCATGGATCTGAAAGCCCAAGAGCGGATGCTGCAGTGCCTTAGCGTGAAGGGACTCATCCTCACCGATCCCAGCTGGCAGGAGCTGATTTACGGGGGAACTTCTGCTGGCCAGGAGTCATGCCCACGGGTGGTTTGTCCCTGTACAGCCTTACGAGTGCCCAAGGGAGCCTGGATTTGTGTCCCTTGGGCACGAGGGGCGGTCTGCTGTGTCCCGCGTGGAGCTGGGGCTTTCCTCCTCCTGGTTTAATTTTGGGGTGGGGGATCATCCCTGTCCCTGCAATGGAGAAAGAGAAACAGCTAGACGGGGTTTGGGCTGTAGGTTTTGAGAGTCTGTGACTTTACGTGTGTGTGTGTGTGAGACAGTGCAACTGGATCTGTGTGTGTGTGTGTGTCCCCAGCCATGTGACCGGGGTGGGGGGAGCTGATTTGGGATGTCTCAGTTTATCTCAGGGGCGAAAGCCACCGGCTTGCGGGAAGGGGAGCTGTGTCTTCTCCCAAGCAAAGCTCCTTGTGCCTCGAAGCTGCAAGGGCGGACATCCTCCTTCAAGCCACGTAGCCTCTCCCCCTGGCTGGAGAGTGCTTTTGTCAGCAGGGGTTTTTTGGGTTGGTTTTTTTTTTTTGTGTGGTTAGGCCAGTTGTCATGAAAACGTTGCACAAGGACCTCGCTGACCTCGCGGTGCCCTAAAGCAGCGTGCTGGCTGTGATTTGTGCCGCTGTAGCATCTCCCCGAGCAGGCAGTTCCGTGAAACAGCGAGCAGTGCTGGAGCCACGGTCCCCCAGCCTGATGTTTGGGGGACCCTCGCGGCGTGTGGCACCCAGGGCCACCAGGCAGTGCCCAAGGATGCCGCTGCCCCTGCACGGGACCAAGCTGGGAGAAAAAGCAGCGAGGTGGTAGTTGGGCATCAGATGTCTGTAAGCATGAGCTAGGAGCAGGTGAGAAGGACCCGCAACCTTTCAAATGGGCAGAAAAGGCAAGAAGAGAATGGAACGGGGCTGGGGTCCAGCTGGGAGCGGCAGGAGACGGGGTCGGGACAGAAATACGCGGAGATGAACTACCAAGATGTCCCCCCCCAACCACTTCTCTGCAGGTCCCTGACATACACTCTTCTGAAGTCCACCAAGGGAGGGCTGCGGAGCGATTTCCACTTGCTCTTATGGGTGAGGGGGCTTCAAACACCCCTCCCACGGCTTGGCACGTCTCACACTTTCGTGCGCGTAGCTTCATGATGTCTCCTTTAACCCCAGAGCCCTGCAGCCCTTCTTCTGCAAGTTCTCCCCCTGCCTTTCTTGGTATCTCAGCTACGCGGGCCCTTCTGCCTCTCTTTCCCCGGTTTGCCGCGTTAAGCTAAATCCCTCTGCTTTATTTCAAATGGGATTTGCCTCCCAAGCAAGTATCTTTAAAAGGATCATCGTGGTTGATGTAATTCATAGGGTGCTGAATCCTTGAAGCATGGTGAGAGAGCACGAGGCACTTCAAGTCAAAGCTTGAGTGGGGTGAGGATGACCATCCCTTCAAAATGGAGGAGAAACTATTACAAGAAGAAGAAAAAAAAAATCCTACGCTGATTCTAACTTGGACCGCGTTTGCTTCGTCTTCATTCAGTCAGCTCCATCCTGGAGTTTCTTCAATATGAATGACCCCAGATCACACGTACTTTTTGTCTGAGCAGCAAAACTGCTGTGAGTCAGGTCTGCGGGACGCCAGGCACTTTTACACACACTTCATGCAAAAAAAAAAAAAAAAAAATTAAAAAAAAATAAGGTAGCGCTTGCCTAGTAGAGCAAAATTGAGACATTTTGTCATGAGCACATACTTATTGAGGATAGTTCATGATGACTAGGGAATATGGAGAGCCCAGCCTGGGAATATTTGCTCTAATAAACCATTCTGTTTGTTTCAGCTTAGCCTGTGTTTGCTTCCCTCAGATATTCAAGTGAGATTTAAGGGAGGAGAGCTTACAAAAAAAAAAAAAAAGAGCAACTCTCCGGCAACTACATTAAAACACTGGCAGAAGGTGAAGGATGAAGCCTATAAATCCCCCAGGTGTTCACGCCGGAGCTGTACCCAGCCGACAAGCCACCAGAAATAATCTCATGTGCCTAATGACCCCCTCGTCCTCCCTCCCTGACAGCCTTGACTAATGACATCTCCTGGCTTGCAAAAATGCTGCAGCAGGAGGGGATCGTGTGAGAAAGGGCTGCTGAACCCGTGGCCACGGGTCGCTGGGGGAGAGGGATGCCAACCTGCTTGCAGACCCTGGGGAATGGGAGGCAAAGATCACCTCACCCAGAGATTATATTAGTATTATTTATTATTATTTTTATTACTTGGGCCCAGCGGTACCCAAATTTTGCAGCTGGAGTGGGCTACTGTCGGCTTACAAAGTTTCTCGTGATCCCTGCTGCTGGGGATGGAGCGTTCCCAAAAGCTGGTGTCCGGGGAGACAAGCGCACCCGAAGATCCTGATCCCACCCGGCATCGCTTTCAAGTTTGTATTTTGCTGCTGCAAAGGGAGCGGGAAACAAAGCTGGGTCTCAACCCAGTTTCTCAGTCTCTTGCCACCGGTTCCCGGCTAACCCCGGTCACACCGCTTTAGATGCCCCCAGGCTTCTCTTCCACAGGTATAAAAGAAGGTTGACAAGCGTTTTTCTTGCTCCCGAGGCTCCAAAAAGAAGTTGTTGTTGTTGGTGGTGGTGGGATATTCCGTACTGAAGATGCTAAATGGGCGGGATTGTCCCTTACGTGGTGGGGAAAGGGGTTGAGCGGTGGGTGGGTCGGAGGAGATCGCTGGAGGTCCAGGTACCCCCACTTGCACTGCAGGCAGAAGAGCTCCGTCAGGGCCGAGTGCCTCGGTTGAGCGCCCAGCTGGACTTTCTTTTACGAGCTGTGCCTCTCTCAAACCCCTCAGCCGTATCCTCTAGGTTATGGCTGCGAGAGGGTAGTTAATCATTGGTTTTGAACTCCCAGCCCCATACTTGTGGGTTCCCCTGCAGCCAGGGGGGACGGTAATGAAGTCCCGTAGGCAGAGGGGGGGGTGGCACGGGGGCTCCTGTCACTGCCACAGCGCCGTGCCAGGGGTGGACAGGCCGTATCTCCAGTGCTGGAGGTAGCCCAGGACACTTTCACCCACGCAGAGGTGAAAGACCAGCGTGGCAAGGGGAAACGGGAACACAGCACAGGGCAGTTGTTGTGCTGGTTAATGTTTAAATAGCTCTCAGAAAGCCCCCTCCCTTGCTGCTTGCGCTCTCGAATAAAGGGGGCCCTTTCAACTCTTTGGCAACTTCCCCATCCTTTGGCTTCTGCTGCTGCTTTAAAATGTCCACAGGCAGGAGGTGGGGGGGGGATGCCAAAGCCGTGGTTTTGCGATGTTTTCTTGCCCACCGCATCCTCCCACGATGGACCATGCTCTGTCCCAGCCAGCCTTAGAAACTGCCTGGTTACTTAGATGGAGGGATCTAGTAGAGCTGGTTGGTGTCCATATGACGATGAGTTGTGGGGGGGGGAAGAAAAAAATAACCCACCACCCGCACACAATTTTTGGAGTGTGCACTCGGTTGTTCCCCATCCAACCTAGCTAGTGACAGCCACATCTCCAGAAGCCCCTACAGGCTGAGGGCAGAGGGGCTGGAGCTGCCTGGCAGAAAAGGACCTAGGGGTGTTGGTCAACCATCAGCTGAACATGAGCCAGCAGTGTGCCCAGGTGGCCAAGAAGGCCAACAGCATCCTGGCCTGTGTCAGGAACAGTGTGGGGAGTAGTAGTAGGGAGCACTGCTGAGGCACCGCCTCGAATGCTGTGTCCAGTTTTGGGCCCCTCACTACAAGAAAGATTTTGACGTGCTGGACAAGAGGAAACAGTTGCACCAGGGAGACTTAGACTGGATATTAGGAAAAACTTTTACACTGACAGGGTTATGAATGGGCTGCCCAGGGAAGTGGTTGAGGCACCGTACCTGGCGGTATTTAAAAAACGAGTATAGGTAGTGCTTAGAGATATGGTTTAGTGGCAGTTTTTGTCAGTGTTAGGATGGTGGTTGGACTAGATGATCTGAAAGGTCCATTCCAACCTAGACAATTCTATGATTCTTTGACTCTAAGGAGTAGCTATTCACAAATATTTGACTTGGCAGAAAGCTAACACAGGAAAGGGAATTAATGGGTTTTGCACAAGGACAAGATAGTCATCTTCATCCTAAAACAAATATTTTAGCCATCTTCATCCTTCATTTCCTAGAATAGTCTTCTTGGATTTAGGATGAAATTAACTTGTTTAAATTTACTTACATTGTGAGCAGGTATAACTCCTTTTAATGCTGATGAGAAATATACTGAACTTACTGGGGTTGAAGTTACTTAATTCTCTAAAGCAGCTTATATTTCTTTTTCATGGCTGCGATCATTCCCTTCCTGTACCATAATTATATTCCATGCTATATAGATCTCAGTACTTTATCTTGGAGTTACTCTCCAGAATAATCTCTTCAATGGTTTCTGTGATCATGTCAGAAAATTTCCATTAATTAAACATATGAGAAAGAAAGAAAAAATAATTTAATGAAAAATTGTAGCAATTCTATATTGTCTTTTCCCTGTTTGCATGTTTTATCAGTGTTAAAAACTTGAAAAATACAATTTCATATTCACAATTGACTCTATTATGCTCTCAGTTGAACATCATTTTAACAGTTTGAGGTTTTGGGTAGCATTTCTCAGGAGTTTAACAATAACAGCAAATAACAATAAAAGGTTTTAAACAAAATGGTACTAAAAACACAGACAATTGCAAAAGATAAACCACACATTTATGCTCACTTGAGCCCAAGGTACTTAAAGTCAACCTACTACTGAGTTTCTTGTAATGCAATAAAATTTTAGTATTACACATGCCTGGTTTTCTTCTTACTGTTTTTACTTCTAAGAGCCTTTACAATTTGAATGTGTTTAAACTTATCCAAAAGCCCATAACAACGTTTCTTTATTTTATACTCCTTGTGACACGTAGGAAATCTTTAAGCTTTTTTTTCAGGACCTGGAGTTTATGGAAAATAATATTATGTGCCAGCCCTTGTGAGAGACGTGTAGATCTGGTTGCAGAAGACCAGTCATGGTCCTTGTCACTGGATGACCTGCCAGCACCAGCTCATACTGTGAATTGCACAGTGAGAAAGAAAAAAAAAATTATAATCCTTGCCTTTCTTAAGTTATTTTTCCTTTAGGCTACAGCTTGAAGAGCAGTTTCAGATTCAGTTAGAATATGTGGCCTTGAGTTTATTTCCTTGAGTAACTGCACTGTAGACTCGGTGCCTGCATGCAGCTGCCCAATTCCTCTGAAAGCCTTCGGGCTTAAAAAATGTCTCTATGGCATCAAATCAAAGTATCGCAGAAATTTGGTAAAACAGCAGTACCCATTAGCCCCCCAAAACCTGTTTTTCAGCCTTTCTTCTCTAGGAACTGTAGAGGGGGAGAGAAGACAGCACGGTTTTGGCACAGAAGCTTTTCACCGGAGCAATCTGGGAGGTTCTCAGCTGTCCCAATAGCTGCACAGGGAGCAACAGGGTGCAGCCCCCTTTAGTACCCAAGCCACCCTCTGTAAACACCACAGAAAAGAAATATTTCATGCCGTGTGTGTGTGTGAGTGTTTAGCCAGCTTGCTTTTCTTCCTTGCTGTTCCGTCTGCAACAGCGTTAACTTCCATGACTGCTACCACACTTTTAAAGTATGTGGCATTTTTACCTGGAAACGCAACTCATGGTATCCTGTGATATGGAAGAAATTAAGCTTCTACTAAAAAGAAACCCCAGATAACAGGAAACAAAAGGCATCAACACTTTCTATATGGTTAGCCTTTTAAGATAGGGAAACATGTAAAGATGCCAATTCTAAAGGTTAAAAATCCAGTGGGGAAATAAACTGTGGCTCAATATACAATTTTAAGATTCAGTGGTTTTTAAGACAAGCCATGAATTTTTTAAGACTGACTTGTCACCACTGAAAGGTCAAATAACAGCACCATTACAACAGTATGCAAAATAAGGGCATACTAAAATCTGTTTTGGTAAGTGAGGATATTTTCCTGATGACTGACCCTGCACCCTGGGTGTTGCTCAAGGATCCAGGAGGACACGAAAAATCTCTAGACTGCCCTGGTTCCCAAAAAAGCTTTTGTAAAATAAAACTGGGTAAAGTCTGAGTAACGAAGTGGTGACTCAAGTCCATATTGAGATTTTGAGGACCAACTGCAGTGCTCCAGACAACCCGTGTGAGTCCCTACAGCAGATCTCAACATCTGTGGTCCCAGGCTGATGAAGAGCTCTCTACATAACGCATCCCAAATGAAATGGCGGCTCACCTGCCAGCAGAACACAGAAATCTGCCAATTTGCAAGATGTTTTACAGCTAGGGATGGACCTAGCTGATTCAGAGAAGGTTGCTCCTCTGAAGATAGGGTTATTGGACTACACACAAGTATTGTTGCGACTTTCGCTACCTAGTCATCGGGTCAAGAAGAAAAGCCGTGTTGAGATTTGTGCCTCATGAGTCCTCCTTGCTAATTTGTTTCCTTTCTGCAAAAATCCAGCAGGGACTTTTATGGTTTTGCTTATCTTTAAATGCCAATGCATTTCAACCGTAAGGGGCCCTGACCCTGCCTCAAGCCACTGGCAGCTGCGATAATGTATTTGTACATGTCTTCGGTAGTATTTCTATTTGCTAGAGACTAAAACATATTTGCAAACCCCCATACTGCATTGTTTTAAATCAGAATTATGCCAGAGGACTTCAATGTTGTCTAAAGCTTCTAAAAAGCAGAGAATTCTATATTTTCTTATATTTAGTAGTCTAATGGGATTCCTTGAATGTTTGAAATTAAATGGGTCTGAGATGATTTCTTAAGTAAACACAGACTTTACTTTGGGATTGAAATTAGGTTTTTTGGAAACTATAATATTAGGACTATGGTATTGACACTAACAATTAAGATAAGTGACAACCTTTGCACAGAAATTTAATGAAAAGAATTGCCATGATGTATTTTGAAATTACAGTATGATCACTTCTTTTCATTCTTTATAACCATTACAGGGCAAATTTTTGCAGAGGTGCTACCTAATTATGTTGTAATTAAATGTGATTCATCAAATAGAACTAAAGACAAAACTGGTAATCAGTGAGTCTTTTCCATTCACAGAATCTGTAAAAAAGGTGTATCTTGTAATTGGTTTACAGATGTTTACTTTAGAACAAGTAAATCAAAATTATAATAATTTTTCTCCTCATCATCTGGTAGAATATTTTAGCATATATTTGCAGTGCACAACAATGGTTTTTATGGCTGGAACTACCACAGGCCACTACCAGAAATTAGCAACATAGCCACAATAATAATAATTATTCAGAGGATTAAAAAATGTAGTTTCTTACTGAAGACAGTGAATAAGACCAGGTTTTAAGTCCACAGGCAATATCAAAAGCTTATTTCTGCTTGTACACACTAAGTATAACTGAAATATCACCTGTTTATCGTTTGTGTCAGTTAAGTTTAATTTCCTGTGTAAAGTTAAGTAAATACCACTGGAAAACTAAATACTGCTGTGCACAGTATATAGATTGAAAATGCACCTTCTTCGGAATATTTACAGACTTCAGTCGTCTTTCTGCTAGAAGAGTTTGACCATGCTTCTAATTTGACTGGCTAAAATCACTTGACTTCTTGGGTAACTAAGAAAAATGGGTTTATTTCTCCCCTGAGGTGCTCGATCGCAAAAATCTGAATAAACTTACCTTCTGTGTGCTGTGTAGACCGAGCTCTAGTTTTGGCCCATTGCTCCGTTCACTGTCTGTCACTGCTGTTTTGGGGATGCCCCTCGCACACGAGAGTCATGTGTACGCACACACACGGACACAGAGCTGGTGGGCTGGGTCTGCTCACTCTCCTACTGGGACGAGTAAAAGGCACACATGGGGTATTTGGTCGCATACCACAGCTGAGTCATGGAGCCTTCTGGCACGTCCTGGCGTCAGAATCATGCTGGGGATTAGAGCACTATGGAAATAGCTGCTCTATTCTCTCCCCTGCACCCCAGATCAAAGACAGACTGGACGTCAGAGGGTGGTAGCTGGACCCTGGTACCCTCCTGTCCTCACGCCTGACACCAACTGAGTGCAGCAGAGCCTTGTGAGAGAAAAGGAAGACTAATTGATCCCTTTTTTGTTTTGACTGCTGGAAGTATATTTAGGCTAATTATGCTTAAAGCAGGTAATGATAAGCCATCCTATTTATTTATGGAAATTGCTTTCTGCTAGAAAATAAATATGTTTTCCTTCTGAGTACAGACCCAAGATCATCCTATTTCCGTCACTCACTGTGCTCCCCTATATTTTTCCACCCACACAATCTATTTGAAGCTACAGCCATTTGTAGGACTCTTCTTATCTTCCCTGACATTGCAAAGACTGTCTGGAGAAACACAACAGCTTAACTAAGCTTTGTTTAAGGTCTCCTTTGTTCCTATTCATTTGTTTAAAGAACATTTGGCTGAAATCTAAGTTTTGCTCTTTTATAGCTGTTTCTGCTCTTTCAGAAGCAAAAAATCTTTCATTTTGTGACAAGCTATTTACAGGACAACCTGGAAATATGACAGAAAATTACAGCTTAAGAGAGGAGGAAAGAGAAGGAGCAGATGATATCTCATAACCCTGCAAACAAATCCTGTTGTCATGGAAAGTATGCCTATTAATAGCTATAAAGATGAAGGAAAACAGGTACAATTAACAAGTTTAAAAGGATGGTTGCTAAGCTAAAGATATTCCTAAGGACTTTGAGCTGCTTTTTGATAGTGATAAGCCACTATCAGTTCTGAAAAATGCCTGGCAATATGCACTGAAGAAAGAGATACAGCATAGGCAGACAGGGAATACTCCTGAAGCTTAATCACATGCAAATTGGAGATTAATAGATTACGGCTGACTTCAGTGCATGTGAGGAATATGATGCAAAGCCTTCACGTATCTTCTATTTTAATTCCACATTAATCTCTTGGCGTGAATTATTCTTAAGAAGAAGACTTCAGAACTGTGAAGACAGAGCAAAGAAGCCTCAGCTTCTCAGTTAATGAAATCAATAGAACCATTTACGAAGTTGGGCGTTTTGTTAAAAAGTACAAGGCTGATACACTGGAAATCTAAGAGATACCATTATTTCAGTGTAAGGGATGAACAGCTGAATGTGTAAATAATGCTTGCTTCAGTTTAATATTAGGTGAAAAGGAGAAAAAACCTGCATATTTCTTCCTAGATGAAAAATCAACTTCTCTGGTGTCCCAAAATGCATTTTTTTGGAAGGGCTTAAAATGGAATACAAGCCTTCATCAACATGATGTGGCCATGTCATATTGTGTCAAGGATAAAAATCGGTTTATTTGGGTCAAATGCAATGGTGAAATGTGTAAGGAGGAGGTGGGTAAGTGACAAGGACCACTCACTACCATTGTTGTCCGCAGCTGCTCAGGAGAGGAATGGAGCTTACTTTTCCCAAGAAAGTCTGTTCTGCGTTTGTTACAAAATTTGTTACAAAAAGATGGAAGGGAAAAATCATGCCTTTCTTCTTTTACAGTATCTCGCACAGCAAACAGTTCTACCTTCTGGAAATATATATAAAATTAATGAAGATTTAGTGATTAGGGAGAGTATTCTCAGAATCCTAAATTACTGCAGTTGCCCCAGTTATTTACAATAAAATAGGATACCTGTCTGCACTGTGTGCAGAAATTCTTCCTTGGAACAAGGAAGATTTGCTGGAAACTTGTAGGTTTAGCAGGGTGTGACAGAGAAATAAAAAAGAGTTTACAATTTTCCAAATGTCACTGATCTTTAGTTTTTGTTGACAATTAAATGGATTAGGGTGGCTGCCTTTGGTTTGAAATATCAAATGCTAAATAAAGATGGCAATAGACCATTTCCACCAAACACCAGGACTTTTTTATTTTTTTAGAATCCTTGAATTTCATTTGATCTCAATCTGAGTAGGAAACTTTGCCTGAAGAAAGTCCAGGACTTAGTGATCAGGAAACAGACTGGCACCCTGTGTTTTTGAAGTCAGTAGCCATTGATTTGGGCTTGGATAGGATTTCTTCTTAGCAAAGGGATCTCATAGGCTCTAATCCCATTCTCAGTCAGAGACCCACTGACTTCCACGAACAACAGATTAGGGCAGCCAAGCTACTTTAGAAGTAGATTGATGTCTCTGGGTATGTCTGAAGTACTGCGCTATTATTCTTCAGCTAGAGCAAATCTATGAAATCGTTCATATACTGTAAAGAAGATGCTGCTTTTAGACTATATCTTCCTTTTCCCAGTAGCAGGGGGCTAATGTCTCATTGTGCTGTGTGGGTGGGTTTTCATTCGTTTCTCTATTTTAAGCCTGCAGACAAATATCTTACACATTTCTTTTATGGTTTCAAACTGCTACCATTACAAGCTTGATTAATAAGGCTTTATGAGCTAATTAATATGCCTTTATCTATATGAGCATTTATCTTTATGTGCCTGATTGCTACAGTAATTCTAAAACATAACAGGAAGCTATTTATTTTCAAATTAGCGATGTCATCACGACCTTTTACCACATGGAGAAGTCAAGGTTCCAGCCTGCCAGGTACATGGAAGGTAGCTCAAACTGTTCAGTGCTGGCTGTAAATTACAGGCTGATGAGAGGGTGTGTCGATCTCGGTTCCTTTATGAGTATGCAGCGGTTCATTCTCCCAAATGTAAGTGATGATGGAATTTTCAAACACTAGAAATCAGCATGAGAGAGACAATTTCTAAAGTAGTAATGGCACTATGAGCATTAATGAATGTGCTTGTTGGGGAGACAGTGTCCATGTGCCTGGACCAGTCCCTGATAGTGCCTGTGGCTGGACCTCCTGGGCACCCCAGGACATCTCTGGTCTTTCCAGTTACCCTGCAGGGAGTGTTTTGGGAGATCACATCACCAGGCTGGTGTGGACCTCGGTTTCTGATCTGTGGTTCCCTCAAGCTTAGTAACTTTCAGACACTGGAATAGGCTGCCCAGGGAGGTGGTTGAGTCACCATCCATCAATGTGTTTAAGAGTCATTTAGACGTGGTCTTGGGGATATGGTGTAGTGGAGAACTTTGTGGAGTGGGGTTGATGGTTGGACTCGATGATCCCAAGGGTTTTTTCCAACCTGAATGATTCTGTGATTCTATGATCTGCACTGACTAACTGGGCAAAACACTGAAAAATCCAGGCTCAAAGGAGCAAGACACAGATATTGATAGTGATTCTCTGGAAATTTTTTTAGCTTGTATTGATAACTCAGATAATTTAAAACACAACAGTAAAATGAATTGAAAAAAAAATTATAATTATACTAATATAAGAAAATAATTCTTTTACTCTATTGTAGCTTCAAAGTTATGGATAAATAACTTAAAAAAATCATTAGATTTGTTTCACAAGTAGTTTTGATTTGGATTCTTCTTTCAGATTTAGGACTGATCAGACTTCCATTAATGTTGAAGTATCAACTTCTGGACTGTTACACAAAGGGATTAAAAACTGTAATGTGTCTAGGGAAAAACATTCACAAAAGGGTGGAAATGAATTTGTGTGGTATTTGTGTGACTATGATACATGCTTTCAAAGGATTTCTATTGTAATTCAAGATTAGTTGAGCATAAGTTAATGGACTCTTAAAGTATTACCCAAAGCTTATTATGAAAGACTATACAAGCCTCCTTTTAAAATGTTTTTTAATAATATCAACTACAAGGTCCCTGAAGACATGATATTTCTAGGCTTAGTATTTCTTCATCAAATATTAAAATAGGTCAAGCAATTTTGTTTCAGTCCCTTTTCTGCTGATTCTACTGCTGTAGCATGCATACCAAGTACAGTCTGTTATGTAGATTCACCAACTGGTGAGTTCCCTGCTTTGTTTCATTAAGGTTTTTATTTTGTAATTTGTACTGAGAGTGGAAGAACTACAATTACATGCTGAGGAAACTTGATATTTACTAATTCCATAAAGTTAAGGTCATCTTCTGTAGCAATGGGGGAATAAATTAATTGATCAGAATTCAGTCTTGCAGACACAGGTAAGCTGTAATGAAAAAACTGACTTGAGAAGAGACAACTCAACAAGGTTCATAGCTGAGTGAATAAACTACTAATGGTTTATATTCTGAATAACAGTATAATTCTACAGATCAAATTGCGTGTTCCTCAGGGCCTATTTGCACTTGTCAATTAGAATTTGGCTCAATTAAGGGCCTCAAAATTTTATTCTTTGGGCCTAGTAGTCAAAGACAACCCCCAAACCACAAATCTTCCTGATTTACTTTCCAGTTGAACAATTTTCCACACCCCTGGTTTTGTTTCTGAGCAGGAAAACGTGTGCAGCAGGTTTAAAGCTTAATCCCATCAATCTGGTATTAAGTTCTGTACAAAGTTTCAGAAACGCTGGGCAGGAATCAGACAGAACGGGGCCATGTAAACACAGTGAACTATCAATTATAAAGTTACTCCTTGTGAAGTACAAAGGAATGTGCCCCTTCAGCCCCCTTTCATTTTAAAAATGAAAGTACAAAGTAGTGCACAGAAATGATATGGTTAAGCTGGACACTTAGAATAGAATTAACATCTTTTGATGTTTCAAACAAGAAAATACACATATTTGGTATGTAACAGCTGTGAGGGAAAAACAGATTCTTAGAGAAGAAATTGCAGTGAAGATGTGAAAGTGTGTGACTTTATAACCTTAGAGTTCATCAATAACATTGTTAAATGAGTTTTCATGCCTTCTGCTATACAGTAGCAAAACACTGATTTCATCAAAAGCAAGGTCTGGAAGCAGAACTGTCGCTGGGCAATACCTAAGGTTAAAGAAGCATTTGGCATGTTTGGGTTTGATTTTAAGCAACTGAATGTTCAACAACCCAACAGCTTAGGTGGCTGACTTCTTTGGCTTGAAAGTGCAGGACTTGTACAGAGCAATGTCCTTGATCCAGAGGCAGGATCCATGAAAGAGTATGTCAAGTATAGTTTGGAGTCCGCAGACTAAAATTATCTATGAGTCTTTGATTTGATTTTCATGCCAAAGACAATCTTTGCTCTGATATCCATGCCAAAGACTGTCAAGTCCTTGTAAAGTAAAAGTAAAATTATGTGTTTCAGTGTGCCCCTTGTAACAGCACTGGTGTATCAGTATCTCGATTTACCTTTCTTCTGTGTATGTGATTCTGTTTCTAGTAATTTAAAATACTTATCATTATGATTTCAGACACCTTATTGTTAATGATATATTTCAAGATGAGCTGCTAGCTATTCTGATTGAATTTCTCAGGGCATCACTTTGAACAAACTTAGGTTTATTGTTTTTTGGTAGCTCTCTGAGGAATAAACTTCATGATTATCCTCTTGTCACTCAAGTCAAGTCATTCTAGATGTATTTCCACTCCAAGCACTGCAAAAAAGTGACACAAAATAAGTCTCATTTTTTCAATGGTGAATGTGAGCAGCAAAATAAAACAGTAATTTCTTAGGAAAGGGCTTGATCAAACATACCTGTAAATTTCTGCAATGTGTCTTTTGACTTGCAGAATTTTGGATCGTGGTGTAAATGTGCAGACTCAAGGACCTAACAACTTCTACAACTCCCTGTCTTTTTACTACCTGCCCTGTTACCTCTTGGTTGCAAATTGTGGCCAAGATTACATATCAAGGGCTTTTGTGAAAGGATTATAGTTTCTCATACATGTGAAGTATTTTGCAAATGTCTGGTGGCTCTAAAATAATGAATGATTATAAGATAGAAAAGTGAATAACCTGAATGCTAATAACTGCAAGTTCATTTTTAATCAAATTTTAAATATTAGAAATTTGCAAAACTACTTATGCAAATGAAATTGCCCTGTCTCACTGGCTATAATAATCCTGCTCAATTATGCTTCTGCTAAGGCATACACATTTATCAAGTTTAAATAAATGTGTGTAATTCTTCAAAGGCTTTGTGTAATTGCTTCTAGATTTGCCATCAGCTGTACTTGTCTTTGTGATTGTATCCGTACTTGGTACGTTTTCATGTTGTAATTGTATGGTAATTGTTTGTGATTGTATCTCTGAGTTTTTTATGTGGTAATTTTGACTGGCAATTGTACCTTTGCTGGAAATTTTAGTACTACATTTTCTCAGATCAGACTTGCTAACAAGTAATTCCCATAGACCAATATATAGTGGACTGAAAATTATATAAATAAAATGGGAGGGCACTTCCACAAAGATAACACATTGTGAATTATAAAAGTGAGTACTTCAGATTTTTATGTAATGGTCAGCATAATTTGCACATAAAAAGTGCTTTAACATAAGGTTTACATTGTGATTAAAGGCTGCTGTTAATATGATAGCATTTTATATCACATTTATTCACCATTAATTAGTTCTGTAATAAACATCATATCATGTTTCACTCTATTAATAGTCTCATAACTGGCATATGCAAGGCTTAACCCTCTTGCCAAGACTCAGCATAGGCAGGTGGACTAGGAGAGAGGAGACTTGCAAGACTTAACAGAGTATTATCTTTCCTTCTTAGACAGGTTCTACATATGCATATTATGAAGCCTTACTGCTTAATAAAAAAGTGGAATATCTACATAGTGAAGTGCTGATGAACAGAACAGTTAGGATTCCACACCAGACTGGTCAGACTGGCCCAAATCACATCTTATTGTCATCCTGAGCTCCTCCTGGCACCAGCATTTTCCTTGTGTCTCTAAAGACACGTGTGAATTTTCTCTGTTGCAAAGAAAAATTTTGTTGCACATTCTGCTTTTGTAAGCAAAATTGGTACAGCCTAAGTTTAGTCTTTAAGTATTTCTGGTAAGGAATTAGTACGACTCCCAGAGAATTGAGGTGATGAGTTTGTGAGTAAAGGACTGTAAACTCATGGTCCACAAAGTTTTTCTCTAAACCATCAGGTTTATCCTGGAAAGCTGTCTTCTTTCTTCCTCTTTGGGAGGGATTTAGAATGTCTTTCATATTTTGATATATTACTAAGAGAAAAAATATTGCATGTATTTTTTTGTCACGCAGAGCCATAAATGACTCCTGTATCCTCCAACACTGTCAAGGCGCGATGCCTATCTTCCCTGTTGGTTTCCAGTCCAGACAATTACTTATATTGCCTGATGTCCTGCTTTCAGTTGGGATAGAGTTAATTGTCTTCTTAGCAGCTGGTATAGTGCTGTGTTTTGGATTTAATATTGAATAATATTGATAACACAATAATGTTTAGCTGTTGTAAGCAGTGCTTGCACGAAATCAAAGACTTGCCAGTGAAAAGGCTGGAGGCACACAATAAGCTGGGAGAGGCCACAGCCAGGACAGCTGACCCAAACTGGCCAAAGGGATATTCCATGCCATCTGATGTCATGCTCAGCATATAAACTGTGGGGAAGTTGGCTGGGAGGTGGCTACTTCTGCTTGGGAACAGGCTGTGCATTGGTCAGTTGGTGATGAGCAACTGGTTTTCATTTGCGTCACTTGTCCTCGGGTTTTACTTCTCTCTCTTTTTTTGTTATTTTCCTTTTCATTACAATTATTTATTAGTATTATATTTTATTTTAATTCAATTATTATCTCAACCCATGAGTTGTCTCGCTTTTACTCTTCCAATTCTCTCTCCCATCCCACATGCTGGGGAGGAGGGGAGTGAGCGAACGGCTGTGTGGTGCTTAGTTGCTGGCTGAGGTTAAACCATGACACCTGGACACAACATTTGCGGGGGCTACAGTAAATAAAAAGTTTTCGTTCTGGGGCTGATGAAAAAAATTCTGAGAAAATGGATTTTTAATGGATTTTTTTTTTCAAAAGTCAAATTAGAAATTTATCCCTATAAAAAATGATTCCTGAACCTAAAAGAATTTTCTGGAAACATGAAAGAAACTTTTAAAATCCTACAACAGTTCTATAATTATTTTAGATTAAACTTAGGTGCTTTGCTTGAAATTACTTTATCATATTCAGTTGTTTTATACCCCTTTAGATGAATATTTTTCTTTAGCTTAAGTAAATTATGTAATAATTAATTCTAGTTCCAAATGAAGAATTGAAAACTGTCA
Organism: Xenus cinereus; assembly: GCA_025774025.1. Taxonomy (NCBI): domain Eukaryota; kingdom Metazoa; phylum Chordata; class Aves; order Charadriiformes; family Scolopacidae; genus Xenus; species Xenus cinereus. Next base: position 130,983,034 of record JAOXJK010000012.1, read on the forward strand.
ACAGATTAAAATACTGCTAGGCATATTTCTGAAACAAACTTTTCTTTCAGAGATGACTGAATGGTAGTTTTGGTGCTTTTGATCACTCTCCCACTTTTTACATTCCCAAGCATTGGCTGTACTTGTTTTACAATAAAAATAGTTTTGGTCTTCCTGAAACTCTATTTTCACTGGACCACAGACTGTGAATTAAAAAAAAATAAATGTGCTGAGATCTATCTAAGATATTTTAATTCACCTGATATCTGTAATTTATTGTATTCAATCACCATCGTATTTTTTCTTGTAAGGTATTAAGACCATGTAGAACACACTGAAAACAGCCATAAATCATGCAGACAGTTCCCAAATGAAGAGTGCTTACCTTAATCATCCAGTACCGACCAGACTAAATGTCACTAGCTGATAGTAGAAAAGGTGTATCTTATCTCCTCCATCATTAACGTGTATAAGAGAAATGAAGTTTTCTCATTGTGAAATTGCTGGACCATTGTCTTGAATTCTTTGATAACTTTTCATCGTTATGCATTTGTAAAATAAATCATGGGTAACATATCCTTTAGCTTTTGCAAGTTCACAGATGCTAAGCTCAGAAAATATCACTGCAATAACCCACATTCCACCTCCACATAACACCCTATTCTCTGGGCTATGAGTCCAACATGCATTTAAAGAAGATTCTCAATCCTTATTTAATAACTTCAAGTGACAAGGAAACCACCACAGCCCTTGGTAAATTATTTCAATTAACTGAGGTTATTTGCCCTCAGCTAAAAATGAGCACTTTATTTTTTCCTTGAATTTGCCCGGTCTCAGTCTCCATGTTATGTTATTTCTTCATCTGTTAAAGTTCCCTGTGTCGTATTATACCTCTTTTTCCTGTGTAGTTCTTAAACTGTTTTATTAAATACTATCTATTTAAAAATACAAATTCCACAATAACCAGAAAATATTTCTTGCTACCTGCAGCTCTTGAGAAGATAGCCTTTCAAAACAATAGATTCAAATTTTGTTTTCCATGTAATTTTACTGCTAATTCTCTATGAAAATTTCTTGTCTCCCTGCATTGTTCCATAAATTCAGCAGTTGATATGTAATCTATCATCGTCATCAGAGTATCACAAATTGTATCACAAGTTGCTTCCCATCCCCAAGCTAAATAAGCATTATTTAGTAGCTTAAATCCCTCAAAATAAGGGGAATTTTTTTTGCCAGGTGTTCCTTCAAATTAACAATGTATTTTTCACATGTGGACACTCAGAAAAAGTTGGTATTTCAGCCATAACATTAAAAGATGTAACAGCTGGTTTTTTAGATCAACTGTAAATGTTGCTTCTTAATCCTCTTCTTACACATTGCAGAGATGGCTAAATGGACACTCAAGTCTGCCGCCTGGGAAGCGCTCCTGTGTCACACTGATGCTAAAAGAAATCTGCATCGTTTTAAAGTTGACACCCTGTGGCCTTTCAGAATAAGATGATTCCTAGCCTTCTCTGACAAAGTTCTTCTTTGTACAACGCATTTTTATTATTAGACCTTCTCTGTGCTAAGCTTCAGTTCCGAATATTTCAGTCATAAGCCTCAGGTAGCAAAAGTGTGAAACTCCATACCGGCTTGTGACAAAGCGTTTGTTATTTCTTTCAAGAAATATCATTTTGTCGCAGTTCTGCAATAGGTTTTTACCTCCAAATTAATTATCGGCTAGAGCGATTACTAAGTGTGTATTTACTAATGTCAGAGGACAGAGGTTCTCATAAATGCTCTGTATCTATATATCAATTACCAAGCAAGCAAGTATACAACTACTAAACACTCCATGAAATAAAAATTAATTTTGAAAAATTATTTTGTTTGTTTGTCTTTGCTTACATGCATTTTCTGCTACACTATCAGCATTTTTCGAACTTATATTTCATTGGTAAATGATAAATGTTTACACCTACTTACCACTTTTTTTGGATAAGAGTATTTTTATGGGAGGAAACCGGCAGCCTTCGTATTTACAGAGAACATTCTTCTTTAAATATCTAATTTTCTTTTTGTATTTGAGCATTGCCTTCTACTTCTATTAAATCTTGTGAATGCAGTGACATAGAAAAGACATAAGTGCTGGATCTATTCTTCTCCTCTTGAAGACTTAGCGTAAGTACTTAATGTTGGAGACAATTAGTTTGATTTGACTGTACTCAATTAAGTAGGCATCACCCAATTAAGAAATTCATGTTCATGAAAAAAGATTCAGATAATCATTAGTACCTTGTTTGTAGCCATTATTTGATATATCAATACCATGCGATACAGAGCTTTAATGATTTATGACTTTTCAGTTTCTTCTGCTGAAGAAAAACTGCTCGAGAAAGACTGCTAACCCTATTAGCTTTGGGGGTTTTCACATTCTTTCTGCTCGTTCCTTGGTGCTATTTCTCATGTACACTCTAACTAATGATGTAATCTTTTACAAGGTAATCAGGTTCTGTTGGCATTTGCTTTCAAGGCAGAAACACAGGTTAAAAGCAGAGCCAGGGCCAGCTGCAGTGGGTGGGCAGGTGTTTTCCTGGTGACCACCCAGCACCAGGGAATTTAGTGTGGGGTGAACATGAGCCACCCCTCTGATCCTGTTAACCATTCCCTTGCTATAAGCTTGTTCTGTCTAGGTAGAAAGCATTCTGAATTATTTGTGCTGCCAGGGCATCTTGAGACTCTCGATGCAGCTCTGGAGTCCCTAGGAGTTTTCAAAACCATATGTAAGTATGGTCTGGCTGCACAGAATGACATAAATTCTAGGCTCATTCCATAAATTCTGGTGTGTGAAACGTAACTTTGAACAAGCACTCACACATGGGAGACAAAAACTGGCTTATCATCTACAGTGCTAATTTTAGAATTTGCTTTTCTGCTTTGCATATTTAGGAACTGGTTTTCCTCATTTACATGACTGGTAGAATGAGAAAAAGAAGCCAATTTTGAAAAGCTCTCCAAAACCAACACTCCAAAATAAGTTTCAGCAGGCTTCTAGATTTTTTTTTCAATAAATATATATATTTTTTTTTTAGTGTATTAACTTTGAGAAATTATGGACTGCCTTTTCTCTTTCATCATTCAAGGTTAGTGGTAGGAAATTCTTAAACTAATTTTTTGGATAGATTAAAATATTTAGATGTTTGATTTTTTATGTTGTTATTACATCTCTTGATTTCAGGTATGTGAAGCTGAAAACATCTGCTACCCTGTGCACCTTTTCTTAATTGGTTGATACCATTTCATTCACATAATGTGATAAAAGACTATCTCTCCCCTTGGAGACTATTCATTTGGTTCTGACATTTCTTGTATTTCTTGAAATAATGATTGGCTATTCGTGTTTTTACAGCTAGTGTTTTCCTGTTCATCCACTTTTTTTCCAGAAATGGCCTGATAAAGGTGGGTGCAGGCAAATATGAAGAAGTGTCACCAGCCCACTTACCCCACCAGATCCACTTATTTGGTGGCCAGAATTCATCAATAAACCAGCAAAAAAAGGATTTTACTGTAGGCCATTTATGTTAGCAAATGCTGTATGAATGAACCATGAATAAGTGAACAGGCAAGACCAGATGCGCTATTTAAA
>JAOXJK010000012.1:130986740-131011256 GCA_025774025.1 Xenus cinereus
TGGTTTTATTAATCTTCAGGTGACTGACTTTTGCTCATGTCTTCTGAGCTGACTATGCAGCTCATAGAAATAAACCAATGCAAATAGAAATAAACCAACATGATATTGTTGGTGTCATCATAGAACATGTTATTCATTTGGAAAGTTTCAGCATACTAAGTATGACACACCAACAGAAAAATCCTACTGTCAAATATCACTAGGGACTATATTGATATATGCATGTAAAACTCTGCGTGTCTTGATTTTTCCCAAGCTTTGTCTTTCCCAAACAGCTGCTGCCTTCCAGATATGATTGCCATTTGATTTTTATTAGTTTTAGTTTGTCATGGAAACTACTAGATAGTATTCATACTGCAGATATTTATTCTTATGATTCATTTTGCTGATATGTAAGGTACATTAAAGTCAAAAGAATTGTTTTCACAAACACAGTTTAGAATTTTTATGTTTGTTGGAATCAAGATCTTAAAGTTCCTTTAACATGTTTTGTAATGGAAATCCTTGGGAATGCACCATGTTTTTGATAATCAGAAGGAATAGTGTTCATATATTTTCATGTATAGCAGAGTATACGTTATGCCATTTTTTCTGAGGGTTACTCAGTGTGCATTGCAAACTACTGACAGCTCACCAGATTGCATGATTTCTTCCTGTAGACCACATATATTAGCTAAGATTAAAACATCTAGTTAGAATTCCTAGTACTCGCACAATGTGGTTCTTCAATTTTATGATACTCCTGGAACTCTCACAGTCCTGTAAACCCTGGGACTAGGGCTCTTCAAAGCCTTTGAGAACAGATTTACTGTGGAAACTGCTTGGAGAAACGAATTGATTAATCCACAAGGACTCCAGAAAGGAGGATCCATCAGCACCTGCTCCAAGCAAGCTAAAACAATTATAAATCTGCTTTTAAGTCCTCAAACAGTTTGGGACAGCCCAGACCCATGCCCACCAGCTCAAGGCATGTATTGCCCTGTGTCATCCAGGCAGGTAGCACAGGTGGGAATGGCAGAGCAGCACTGGCTTAGATCTCACAGCAGTGAACAGCAAGTGGAGCACATTTCAGCAAAGGGACAGAGGAAGGAGGGAATTAATCCTAACATGTATTGCTTCGTTAGTAGCAAGAGTCCTTAAGGGGAATTTAGGCTAAAACTAGTGCTGAGAAACCTTAATGCAGTGAGGAGCCCTTCTTAACATATATTTTTGGCTCAATTGCCAGCTTTCCCAAATTTATTCTATTCCCTCTCCTGACATAGAATTCACTCCATATTTAAATTTGTAAACTAATTATTTGTACATATGTAGCTTTTACTTCTCAAAAGAAATCAGGAAACTAACTTGACCAGTTTTCTGGGAGTAAACTCAAGGTTTTCATGAATGAACTTGCCTCTTTTGCTGTTAGAAACACGAGACATTTTATGATACTACAAATTTTATCCCACCACTCTCAATTTTATTCCCCATTCAGAGACTACACATAATCTTTCTGAGATTGAAATCTAAAATGTTTCCTGTTCCACTCTTTATCTTTGTAGAAGGTTTATTTTTTTCTGCTTAGCCTTTCTTGTAATGACTTTTATGCAGAATTTCTGCCACAGTAGCATCCAGGAGAAATCTAGCTCGATGTAAAATGTACAAATGACCTTTGAAGTCATGCCAAATACGGGTCTTGGCCCTTGGGCCTCAGTGGATTGTCCTTTTGTGTTAAATCACTTTAAAAAAAGCAACAGTTTCCAGTACTTTACTTGTCACATACGCTACTGGGGATAGAGCAAAGAAAAAGAATCAATCAGATTATGGCATGCTAGAATCTAAGACAATGTTTTTGAGAGGAAGAAAAATCTTTTTTCATGTGATTTATGTTTTCCAGTTTCTTTCCTGTGAAATCACCCTATACAGAGTTCATGGAGCAAACTTCTTGATACAGGAGGCCCCTGAAAGATCTCCTTCTAGTCCCATTTTATTTGTACTGAAAACACCGTAGCCAGTTCTGGGGAAATGTGATATTAGTAAAATTATTTTCTACTTAGAATCATAGAATGGTTAGAGTTGGTAGGGACCTTAAAGATCATTGAGTTCCAACCCCCCTGCCATGGGCAGGGACATCTTCCACTAGAGCAGGTTGCTCAAAGCCCCATACAGCCTGGTCTTAAACACTTCCAGGGATGGGGCATCCACAACCTCCCTGGGCAACCTTTTCCAGTGTCTCACCACCTTCACAGTAAAGAATTTCTTTCTGGTATCTAATCTAAATCTCTTCTTTTCCAACTTAAAACTGTTCCCTTGTCCTTTCACTGGTCTTCCTGGCAAAGAGTCCCGCTCCAGCTCTCCTGTACACTCCCTTCAGATATCGGTAGACTGTTATAAGGTCTCCCCAGCGCTTTCTCTTCTCCAGGCTGAACAACCCCAACTCTCTCAGCCTGTCTTCATAGGAGAGGTGCTCCATCCCTCTGATCATCTTCGTGTCCCTCCGCTGGACTCCTTCCACCAGGTCCATGTCTTGAAAAGCACTGATTTTACTGCTTTTGTCAAACCTGTGGAGTGCTCTAGGGCTGCCTGAGAGAGCAAGTGTGAAGAGTAAGATGGTATGTAAGGAAAGGTGTGCCACCTTGCCAGGGAAAACTTCGGTACTTGGTTAAAATAATAAGCCAGGTTTTCTACAGTAAGTCTTGCCTAAATAGAAATGTCTCAAGAGCGTCAATAAAAGATTTATTACAGAAATTTGGATTTATAATTCTCCAAAATTTAGAATTTTTTCAAAACACTGGAACTTGTTAGGCTTACTATCATGAGGATTTGGAAAGTTACGGACTTCCTACATTTCACGGATGGCTAGAGTTCAGTAAAAAGGAAAGAATTAAATGTTTCTGGCTAAGAGACTTGAAAGAGAGACAGGAATGCACAGTTTAAACCTGCGCTTTCTGAATTGCTAATACGTTTAACACTTAAAAGTTTAAAAACTCCAACATCTCAAAACACTTCAAGCTGGGAACTGTTTCTGGAATCTCCTGAGGGCTTCATGAGATAATTAGCCACCATCCGTGCGAGGCACTGCGTTGCTTCCCTGATGCTTGCATCCATGTCATTGGGCTGCGGGAGCTATAAGGCATCCAATGGGACTCAGAAGAACAACGACAAGGAAGGAGACATCAGCAGAGCATGGAGGTTTGTGTGCTGTTGAGCTACCTTCTAGGAAAAGAGGATTGGTGTCTTTTTTCAGGATCATATCTGTGTTTTACATTCAGCTAACATCACCTGCAGACCAGAAAATCCTGCACAGAAGCAATCTGCACCTGTCCTTTCTGAGAAAGATGGACTAATTATATGCTACCCCTACATGCTAATTGCTGGGGTTACTCTTGCCTCCCAGAATCTTAATGTTGTTTTAACACAGCATCAAAACCAGAAGTAACCTAGCCTGTTGTCCAGAAAAATATTCTCCATTACAGGTTTTGAACCTTGTTTAGCTGAGGAAGGAATAAAATCCCTGTTCATATTCATGTAAGACATCTCTACTCACCTGACTGCTGAGCAAAAGACACGAGGCTTTTTAAAAAATTATTAAAAATAATAATTTTTCTTCCTTTCAGATCACTAAACCTGCAAGTAATTTTTTGCTTGAATGAGCAAATGAGGGGTTAGGCATTTTCCATGTGAACTGTTTTTGAAGCTTTTAGCCATTCTTTACCTAATTTAAAGAGTGCTGAAAATGAACTGACACACCACCCACAGCATTCCTGTCACAAAAGTAGCTCACGTCCACTGGTTTGAAGGCCTGGAACACCACAGAAACTGGTACCATGTGAAGTAAAATTCAGTCTCTTTCGGAAGATCAGCAAAAGGACTTCTTAGATTTTGTTATGTATGGATACCCAAGCCTCCTCCTGCTGTGCTTTGCATTCATAGATCTCAATGTGCTCCTTGGAAAGTGGGCAATTTCCAACCTGAGGGAACCGGCTTCTGCTTTAAACTTCACAGCTGGCTGTGCTAGGAAGCCCGTGTTCAAAGCAAAAATAAGCATCTGTTTGAACAGTGTATATGTGACTCAAAACAGAAAAAGGGAAAGAAAAATGTAGGTTAAGAGTTAAGCCAAGCTAAGACTTAACGTGGGCATTTGTTTGTTGATTGTTGACAGGCATTGTACAGATAGAACTTTGTCAAGTAACGAACCCTTCTGAGGAAACTGTGCCCTAAATATCAGTGTTTGCTTGCAATTGTTTGTATGAGTTTACTGAGAATAACAAAAAATTTGGCCACTTTAAGTGGCAACAGTAAATTATATACGTTCACTGACACTTGATTACTTTATGCTAATTGGTTTAGTAAGTACCAATTATATCCCCAAATGGTTTTCTGAATGTTAATGTATCAGCTACATTCCTCATTTTCCTGTGTATTTTGTAGTTAGAAAATGAAGCAGTAAGATTTCTCTTTCATACCTATTAGTCATCATTACATTCTCTAGTAAAATGGTATTTCAGATGTAATGATATTTGCAAACATATTTAGACTGAGGTTCTTAACATTAATACTAAGTATTAACCCATTATATTACTCTAGGTAGAAGCATGTGTAGAAAAACCACTAAGGATAAAAACCATCAGATGAACTTATGAACAGAATGTGTTTTATACATTTTTCTATAGATAACATTGGCTGACATTAACAGAAGTCTAAAGGTTTTATAATGACCTTAGCTATTCACAGATACTACGCTTGATCTTAGCCAAAAGGCCGAGAAGCGATTGATAGAGCCTAATTCAACTCTGGAGCCATTTAGTAACACATCACATTAGTGGTTCCTCAGAACAGAAGTAGTCTATTGTTGTGATAGAAGATTGGTTGTGATGAAGATTTTTCTGCTAAGAATAATATTTTGCTGAAACTGAAAGTCTTGCAGGAATATGTCAAACCTCATGAAAATACAGACAGAAATGTGAAAACAAATAGTTTGTTTTTGAACTGGCAGTTGGAAATGAAATGACAGTCTTCATTTAGATTCACATGGAGATTTGCTTCATTTTAGATAAAAATAAAGCAAAACAAACCCAAGTATTTTGTGTCAAAATGTTGATACGAAATGACAACGATCAAACCTAGACTTCTTATGCCCATGTTCTGTTTAACTTCAAGTACTAAAATACCTAGTGTCCCCCTTGACTGTTTTGGAAAACACTGTACATGTTTAACACCCACAAATGGCTGAAAAGGAGCAGCATTTTGTTTGTGCAAGTATGATATATATATGGAAACAATATGTACCTATTCTGCGTTTGATGAAGCAGATGAGGCTAGCTGTAAGTGAACTTGTTTGCACTCCCACAGGCGTGTAGCTGCAGCAGAACTGAGCACTATACGAATCAATTTATCCTACTTCCAGGCTGCTTGGTGGCTTTTGGCACCCATGACTGTGTATTTATGGCTGTCCTGAGGTCGTACACACTGCATGAGAGTGCGCAGCACAGGCATATATCCTTATTCAGTGTTTTTAAATATGGGAGGAGTTGCTACTCTGAGATGTCAGCTGGTTATCTATTAGAAAGCTGGCATGGTGAATGCATGCTGTGGAATTTACATTACTGTCTTAAAATACTACGTGATTTATTATATTAAAGGACGTTGTTAGGTTAAATCAACATCACATTTCAGATTTTATGTTTTCCCTCTATTCTTCATGTGTTTGTGTTGATGTGTTCAATGTGTTTGAACTGAAAAATTTGAATTTGTTTTCCATCTGAGTTGCTACTTTTTGCTTTTATGTTAAGCTCTGTTTCTTTGCCTGTAAAAACGTTATTTCTCTTTGCTTTTAAATAACTATGTTTTAAATTTCTGAATAAACACTTAACATAAAAACATAGGTTAAGTGTTTGACAGGAAAATGTAATTTCATTTCAAAATCCTCACTTCAGAAAGTGCCATTGCATTTTATTTTTTCAGAGAAAATCTGACATTCCAACTTAGTGTAACTGTAGAGTCTTGTGGTTTATTGTTATTATTAATTTTTTGTACGGTGAGAGTACCTGAGCTACCGATCAGAACTGAGACCCCTATCATGCTAGATGCATGAACTTGCACGACAGATGTAAGAACTTTGATAAATTTATTTCCAGCCCATGAAAAATGCATGAACTGAGTTGTGTAAAAAGCACAATACAGACTACATGGAGTGATTATTCAGACAGACTACGTGTGCCCATAAGTGATATCAGACTCTGAAGAGAAGAAAAATTAACTTTCCTTATGTAAATGCACACAGAACATGATATGATACTAAGATCTAATTTATATTTTGAGATTCTGAGCTGGGAATCTCATAAGATGTGTAAATATAACACACGGTGCCACCCAAAGGTATCTGAGAGAGAGTTTAATGTGCTGTAATATCTCCTTACACCATGTAACTTGGTTCTAGAGGTGATATAGTCACATCAGCATTGCGCCATAGCCAGGTTGATTAGCTGTGCTAGTGCAAAGCTCTTAGAGTCAACTTGGGTAGATCTGCCTGGAGCTGCGTTGCAGAGTAGACCTGGTTTAGGTTGCTATTGCATTTGGTAAAGAATTAAAGAAAATATTAATGGGGAAAAATTCCATGCTGTATTTGCAGCAGAATGGGGAGCCTGTAAACTTCTTTGTGCCCCTTCTGTGTTGAGCAACTGCAACATTTAGAACTAAGTTGAAATCCGATGAAAACTAAGTGCAAATATCCCCTCCCCTTCCCTTTTAAATAAACTGTGGTATTTCTTGGGTCTATTATAGCTTAAAAATCATTGCTTGTCATAATACTTCTTACACTACTTAGAAGTCCTCTCCTGATTTTTCTTTGGCTTTGGTCTTTGAAACTGCTAAAGCATGCATCAGTGGAGGAATAATCTCTTTTCCGCTGTTTCCAAAATGGTGGTGTAACTGAAAATTACTGACTGAAGGGGGGAAAAATCAATATCCTTGAAAAAAAAGGTGCACCAAGGTCTAAAATTAAAATGTACTGAAGCAGATTTGATATAGTACATAGCAAGCTCGGGCTAAATGGGCTGTTGCCAAATCTGGATATTACTTTCTTTAGGACAAGAAGAATCTATTTTGAATTCTATGATCAAGCAAAAACATAACTCATCATAATGTTAAAAGAATAACAGGCTTAGTACAAGGCAGCAGTGTAGCAACTGGTGATGCCTACTAACATGTTCTTATCAGACAGATGATCTGTCAGGTAAACTGGGCATTCAATAAGTACTTGCAAAACCTAGGGTCTGTGACAAATCCTGCTATTAGTTGTCTTTGTGATCTTGAGTGTGTCACTCCTTGGCTGTTTTTTTTGTCTACCTACCTGGTTTTATGTCTTAGTTATATAGGTAGTAAACTCATTGGAACAGTGCCCATCTCTTACTTTAAGGGATCTCTTATTTTCAGAGTGAGACCCTTGGTTTGTCCTCTATGTCAATCCAAATTTCAAAATCCCACCCGGATTTTCTCTGCAAAACGTTTTGTGCCTCCCCAGCTCCTTGGGATCTTGCCTGTTCCTCCCACCCGCTCTCCCCTGCTTCAAGGGCTGCGGTGATCTTAGAGCCAGCAATATCAGGAGTATGGTTCTGATCTCCTGGGAAGCTATTGTGCTGCACAAGTCTGACTTCTGTCATTGTCAATGTATTTTGGTGTTCAAGCACATATTTTAATGACTCTCTTGAATGCATATTTGTTTCCAGAACTGAATAAGTGAGAGCCTTTCTCAGTCAAATAAATCAACAAGAAATCAATGTAAAGAGAACACTCAGGTCTGGCCAGGCTGCTTCTAGTTTTCCCAAAGTGCATATTTCAAGTCTAAACTGTAAAGCTGAACAGATTTATGACAGCTCTGAAACAAAGACAACCAATTGCCAAGGAAGTTTGTAATTAAGCAATGTTTAATGGACTGCAGGGCTTTCAAATATTTTTAAATTCAGTAAGATTCTGACATTTCTCTTGCATCTCACTGTTACGGAAAGGCTAACCAGTTCTGCTACATTCTGTAGGATTTTTCCATGCAGGGAAGGTTAAATTTCCATTTATGACTAAACACCATCTGAAAAAAGATGGTTTGTAAGAAATTCTTGGTTTCCGAATTGAAAAAAAAAAATCAATCTAATAATAAACTTCTATCAAAGGACTTTATTAGCTAAGCTTTTGTTTTCCAACTAATGTCAATAAAATATTCCTTATAAAACCAACAGAGATTATCTCTGTCTTTGAAAAATATCTTTTTAGAAAGAAGTTGGGGATTTAATAACTTTTGAATGGGGCCTGTCATATCCCTACCATATCACATACCTCTCCCAACATTCTATTTTAGTAGAATATAAACTAGGGGGGGGTTGTTTGTTCATTTGTTTGGAATAAAAAAGCTCATTTTCTGCTGGGATTAATGGTAAGAGCCAGAGAAGGGAAAAAGCAGCCACTTACATGAGACCTCTTTATAAGTGCTGGTACTGGAGAACTTACTCCAAAGGATTTATATTAATGGAATGTCATAGGCAGTAAGGAATAAAACGCATACTTAATGAGTGTAAAAGCACTGAAATAAAATAGAGGGAGGATTAGATCAAGCTTGCAATTATTTTTTTTCTGACAATACTTAAGTTTGCGAAGTACTTGAGGGAAACAAGATTGGATCATAAGCATTTACAGTAGCTACAGTTAAATGCTTGCAAATGAACATTTTCGGTTTCAGTAACTTTTAAAGGATTACTTTATATTTAACTGACATACATACACATATACATAAATATACCGATACAGGCATTATTAAAAACTGAAAATATAGCCAAGAAAAAAATATAGACCAGTTTACTTAAGTGATATAAACTAAATTCCTTTGAAAAAGGACCAAAAATCTGATTTTGCTTTTAAAAATCTTGGAGTCTGGTTAAATGTGTTTATTTTCCCCAAGAAAATGTAGCCAAGTATTTCTCAATGAAGATAACGGAGAGGAAAAAAACCCTTTAGCTAATAATGACACCCACTGCAGAGATATTGAATTCTGGATGTGGTTTTAAAATGAAGGTGCAGAAGCTGAATAAGGACTAGAATCCTGAGTTTCTGATTAACATTTCAAACATGGAATGAAATATTCAGTCTCTGCATAATTACGAAATACAGATATCAGAGAAGAAAAATGCCTTTGAGTGATCTGTTCTATCTCTTTGTGAGAGCAGGATTATATTTTTAAGCTGGTAGTTACAAGGTTTTTTCCAAATCTAAGTTTAAGGGTTCCCATCAATAAGATGCATACTGTTTCTCTTGGAAAAATATTTCATGGCCTAAAAGATCTTCCTGGAAAATTGTATTGATTCACTGACATCCACAAATCTTTCCCACTTTCTCCCTCAGATGCACTCTTCGTACACTTATGTTTGCCTTTACATTCACATACAAATTTTAAGATAAGAGTGAAAAAAGATAAGATCTAAAATGTGTACAGAGCTTAAAAAGATTTTGCATACAAAGAAAGATTAGTTAGTTCCAAAGTTTTTTTAACATTTCACTCATAGAAGGGGACAACATTTTGCATTGGAAGTATAATCATTTCATATGTTCGCTGAAAGACAATATTTATTTATTTATTTATTTACCTACTTACTTGCTTACTGATTTATTTAATTGAGGCAGCAAAGTTCCTAGTTAGGTATAGGGTCAAAATTATACATTCTAATCAAATCAGTAAAGAAATTTAAATTTACACATTTCTATGTCTTGTGAAAATTGTGTCCAATTGTGAATTTTTTATCTGCTCTGAAATCTCTTCTTTATATTCTGCTAGTGAATTACCTGATGCTACTCTTGAATTCAAAGATGCCAAGAAGCTAATTGTAACATGGTATGTAAACTATATTTTTAAAATATGCAATTTTACTTTTTTGTTTATGTAAGGAAAAATGTGAGTTCTAGCTCCAATAATTACATCTGGCCCATCTTTATTTCCCTTCGAGTTTACTAGATACATTATTCTTTCTTGATTGCCTTAATTTAACATATGAGGCCACACATTGTAAAAAGAACACAAACATACTTCCACAGAAGCAGCAGATTTTTTACGGCATATAGACAATACATTGCATTTTATTTTTGGATTTTATAACATTGCACCCGTGTTAATTTTGGCTTTATGTTTAGGTATATTTATCAATATTTAGGCTATCTGTGCATTCTCTTCCATTTTTATTCTCGTCTGTTACAAAGGTTTCAGAAATATTCAGAACCCAGACCTTTTTTACTATGCACCATCATTACTGATTTTGTTCTTTGATGCTTTCCACTTTTCCAGTTGTCCCCTCTGTCGTCATTAAGTTCATTTTGCTTAGAAATTCAGTATAAAGTGCACTATGAAAACTTCATAGCGTGGTTTGCAATTTGATGCGAAAGACCATGAGACCTGCTCTTTGTGTTACGGAGCAGGTGTTACAAATCTTGTTATGGGGCTTCTGATGTGTGGACTCCCGGCTATGCCCTCAGACACATAGTTTTGCTGCTTATTTTTGGGCTGCCAACTTCAAAGACTTTCTCCTCAAAAATCTTCTCAAAAAGAAATCTGAACGTATAAAAGTTAGTTGTTTTCACCATTTTCTTTTGCTGGAGAAGTTTTATAAAGTCTCTGACACTTAGCTATATTTTGGCTTTCATTTTCTATATGCTCTTATGTAAATTTATTGAGAAAGACCAGGTAAAAGGGGGATTCTCTGAGTGCACCTGGAAGATATAAGTTGCTATCCAGTATTTCTGCTTCTTTCCAATAGTGGCAGTGTTCTCTGAGAACGCGATGTGAAAAACAGCCCAAGATACAAATAAGTAGGTGCATTTAATGTATACTTATCCAAAAATTCATTTGAATTGTTTAGTGTTTAGGAAAAACGACATACAACAAATCTGCAAACTTTTTAATGCTGCTCATAAAACATAGATTGATTATATTCTCTAGGACAATGAGAATGTTAATTAGACACGGGACCGTTGACAGCGCTATAAAATTGACTGCCGTACAGACATGTTCCACATGCGGTACACTCCGTGGTGTCAGTGCCAATGTAGCATTCCTCCTGGTGAAAGGGAGCTTGAAAGTTAGATGTTTTATGCAGACATAATCACAAAAGCTCCTGTTTCCCTTGGCTCTACCTGGAAGTCATACAGATGTTAACTGACAGAAGAGAATTCTGCAATGTTAAACATGACAGACTTCTTCAAAAGAAAATAGACAAATACCAGTAAGCTCTCTTTCAACTCCAAGCATGAGTGCAGACACTTGAAGGCAGCATCTGCTCTCTGTATCAGTAACTAAAACGACACTTACTTTTTCTAATAATTAGTGTCGATTCTGTAGGCTGCAGTATAAACTCATCATAAGAACAGCTCCATCCTAAGCAGGTGATTTTCATTCATATTAACTGAGGACTTTTCAGTGACATGAAATATTCTAAAGCTTAAATGAGAGAGGTCAAAACATCCAGTCCAAGAGAAACAAATGCATATATATCATCATGGTAAATGGTTGCTAAACTAAGGGCTCTAGAGAAACTAAATGCTTATCAACTCCAGATGCGTATCTGCTTCTTGCTTGTACAGGAAAGAGTGATGGTATTTTGGAAGCAAGGGCAATTTCATCTCAATTATGGAGGGTATTTTTGAATTGTAGTCTTTATTTTCCTAATAGTAATGACAGCAGGCTTCTCTTATTCAGCTTATTGAGGAGCAGATCGCTATAACAAGCCAACTGATACTCAAACTCTTACCTCTCTAATATTAATAGAATCATGGAATGGTTAGAATTGTAAGGGACATTAAAGATCATCAAGTTTCAACCCCCTGCCATGGGCAGGGGCACCTCCCACCAGACCAGGCTGCACAAAACCCCACCCAACCTGACCTTGAACACTTCCAGGGATGGGGCATCCACAACTTCTCCATGCAACCTGCTCCAGGGTCTCACCACCCTCACAGTAAAGAATTTCTTCCTAATACCTAATCTAAATCTACCCGCTTTCAGTTTAAAACCATTGCCACTCATCCTATTGCTAATGTGTTATGAAAATGAAATTTAAGACCTGCTGAACTGACTGAGTTAATATACACTTTCCTAACAAATTATTCCATTTCTTGAAGTACTTAGATTTCATCCAGGAAAAGAATGTACTTTGCAAAATATCATAGCCAAAATGTTTCCTATTCCAGTTTCAGTACTGAGACATGGGTAAGTTGCTTCTGCTGTGACCAAATCTACTTTCTAAACAATGAAAAGCCATTTTCACGATTATTAGTGTTAGCTAGAACCTAGATGTATTAAACTTCAGCTTTGCTGTGAGTACTTATTACTTGTTACAGAATTCTGGAGACTGGACAATAACATTTGTCTGAAAACTGGGGTTTAAATGGTCCACTCGTAGACTAAAGAGCTGTATGTTTCAGTAGGTATGTTTTGCGTTGCTGTTTTGATTGGGTATGACAATGTGCAAACCAGAAAGGAGATCAAAAGTGCTACCTGCCTTTCTAATACCTAAATGCATATAAAAATTTTGACACAGGAGTTGGGATTTTAAAATGCTAAGCACTACAGCAAAATGGATTAGCCTTTAGTAAGGGGAGCTTCAAACTGCAAGTGCCAGGGGGTTAATGGAAAGCAGTGTGTCATATTTCCTGATTTACCCTTTCACTATCTTGTCCAAAACACCTGGGTAACGTGTTACTCATAAATTATAATTTAATAAGCATACTTTGAGTTTCAACTCTTATTCTTTTGAAAAGTTTCAAATAAACTGTACAGAAATGCTGGCTATGTGGAAAAGTGCTCTGCTTTGGTTAGTGTTAGGGAAATACCCTATGGCAGAATGAACGTAAGGTAGAGCAGATCAGCCTTTTTGATAACTTCAGAGTACTTGAAGATCTAGAGATACCCTAACATTTTCACAGGGGGCTCAGAGGAACAGATGTATTAATTTTAAGTTAGTTCTTAATCTATATCTCTTATGGTTTGCTGGAAACACAGAAACATTTTGTGTGAGATTGTAAGTTTGAAAAATATCGTAAGGCTTATATTTCCATCAACACTTAGAGTTTATAAAAACGTATGTTATGTGATTCCTAGGTGATGTATGTCTAATTTAGATGGCACCCTCCCTTCACAACAGTCTCTCACTGTAGTCTTCAGCGCTGATGGCAGATGAGGCGTGGAAGATGACCGGCTTGCAGTGAATTTACCTTGCCCCTTGTCAGCTTTCCAGTTAGCTGTGAATGCTACGCTGCCTTGGCTGAACCACTTCAGTTATCCCGGTCATCACAAAGCAGCTGAAGTAGGTAGTGTGAATGGACCACTAACCATGCTGCTTCAAAATCTCTGTCACTTCTGAATATCTATTATACAGCCTTGCAATGTACTTTATTGTGGTCTAGTATTAGCAAATTTTTTAGCCTGAATTTGTGTTACATGTTTCTCTTAATGGACCGATTTGCTCTCTTGCAGATGGTATAAAGCTGTTGTTTGTAGCCTTGCAAAACTGGGATATGATGAGCTGGAATCAAAGTATTAAAACATCTACATCTTAAGACATGTCTACTAACTATTCCTGCACCCATTTGAGAGAGAAGGAGTATTGTATATCGACCATTGTAGTTTGCCCTTGACACAGCAAGGCTTTGTCAGGGAAAGGGTTGTGTCTCCCTCTTTCTATATCTGATCCTGACATAAACCAGTGTGCCAAATGCTAAGGATTCCTAAGGGCTCCATAACTCATAAGGGATAATCCGATTCTGCTTTGTGTTGGCTGATGATCCCACTCTCACCATCTTACTCCCCAGAAGACTTTCTGCCTCTCTCCCTGCATCCCTCTTCCCTCACCCTTTGCCCGTGCCCCACTCTGCCACTCAGTAGATGATATATTCTTTCAAGACATAACACCAAAGAAGGGCTAAGGAAATGGAGCAAGGGAGTGTTTTAATCCATATAGGTAAACAAGAGGAGATCCCCAAGAATATACTTGCCAGAGAAAAAAATAGTCTTGCTACTGCAAAGTGAAGAGTCTTATAAGTCATTGAAAAATTGCTATGAGTGAAATCACTGGCCATTTCCATCTTGGCATGTTATGTAACTCAGATCTTTTAATATAAGTTTTAATCAAGGTATTTGGCATTAACATATAGTACACAGAATTTATAGATAATGTTTCTTATTGCTCTGTCACCTTTTTCGTGTCTTTTGATAGATTTTTAAAAGTCAATCAATGTCACTGTCTCAATTCCTGATTTCCTTTCCATTCTGCTCCTTTCTAAAATGAATGCCAAGACATTTCCTTTACATGTTGGACTTTCTACCTTTTACAATTTCCTCTGCAGCTCTTCCACGAAAAAAAAAATCAAACTATTTTCTTGATGATGAATTCACTATATCTGCTCTGCCTCTTCAAAGAGCTTTGCAGTATTGAATGTACCTCTCAAAAGATACTCCAAACAAAGAGTCTTTTAAGAAGTTAATTTAATATTAAACACAAAGAATACCGACAGTCTGAATCCCAATGAAATTAATGGGATTTTAGTTATTAATTTTCTATAAGGACACTCTTTTGCCCTGGAAAACAAAAAGTTCTGATTCAATACCCATCAATGGAAGAAACTGGATTGATTGTATTCAATATGAAACAGCAGTTCAATTTTTCAGCTGCTGCTCACAAAAATCCCTAAATCCAAAGATTTGTTTTACCATGAAATTTTTCTTTCAAAATGTTCTCTTTCTTTTTGGTATTTTATTTTCATATAAAAGCCATGTTGATTTTTTTTTCTGGTGTGGTTTGTTTGTTTTTTCTCATTATTAGGGTAGGGTATCATATAATATATCGGGCAACATCATGTTATTAATCCTTTCCAACAGCATCCATGTCACAATATCAGTTCTTGAACAGCCCTATTTTACACTCTGATTACTCTCCTGCTGTCACATTTCCTCTTGCACATATCAGTTCGAGAGCTCTGCAGCTCACTTATGCATGAAGATTGTTGAACTAATAGAGAAGGGTAAAACCTGGGAACATAGCAACACACAGGTTGAAAGTAAAGTTAAAATGCCCTCAGGATCAGTGGGTCTGAACCTCCTCCAACCTGTAACGTTCAGTAGTTTAAAAGCTGCATAGTATGATAGTTTTAGTTAGTTTATTAAATCCAAATGTGTTTTATCATGACTGGACTTCAATTTTTTCTAAGTATCCCGCAGCAAACCTTTCCCTTTGTGTATATATTGAATAGAAATTTTGTGGCTATATGCTGTAAGTTTCCACCACGAGGTATAGAATGAGAATCCCGTCATCAAAGAGCTTTCCCATACTAATTTTTCTGATTGATTTTAGACATAAATCCCTTATGGTGGTGTGGAAAGTGAGAACATATTACCCTATTGACAAGGAAGACTCAGTATATTTGGCGAAGATACACAACTGCATCAGGGACTCACCCTCTCTGATGATGCAGATACCAGTATGTAGATACCAGATACCAGTATGCCGGTACTGAACACAACTGGATTGGATTTTGCATTTTTTCTACTTTTGGTAGTGACCTACTTTCTTTGTCATTTAGCTCACAGGAACTCATAGCTCATATTCTGTCTTAGCTTTATTCTTTCTATTATAATTACAATAATAATACTGAAAGCTTTATCAGATACTGTATAAAATCTTTTTGTAGTGTTTCATATTTATTAAAACAGACCCGTTTTTCTCAGGTGTCTTAGGATTTTTGTAGAGCAGTCAGCTCTAGTAGTTCTGTCTTGTGTTCTTTTTAACTTCAGCTTTTTTTTATTTTTTTCCTTTTCTTTCATCTTTTTCCTGCTTCTGGAACATTTCATTACATAAAATTTAAAATGAGCACAATGGTTATTGTACAGTACACATCAACTTGTATTGGGCTTCTTATACCTTACTACATTTTCTTTGATGTTACATAGGAAATTCTTGTTTATGTTTTTAAAGCACTTTTAAAGACTTTTCTGCCTCATGCTTCATGGGATTTTTAAGAACATTTTAAATAAAACCAACAGATCTCATATTTCACTTTTTTCCCTGATTCTGGCGAGCCTGTGGAGATTTTTTAAAGAATGGTGAATAGATTGAGGCTATGATAGAGAAGTCTTCATCTTTACCCTGTGGAGACACACAAAACTCTACTTGATCACTCTGATCTTTTTCTGAAGTATTGGAGAAAAGTCATTTTTTTTAGTAAGACAATTTCTGACCCTACAGGGACATACATAATTCAGTACACAGCAGAAAGAGCTGGTGACCACAGCTTCTTTTAGAGATTCTCAGAAACAAGATCTATACTAAGATAGCTTTTTGAACTTCAGTCTTAAAAAAGAAAGTATGTATTGTATATTATCTTGCAATGTTTTGGGTTTTTTTCTCTTCTTTTCTGACAAACTGTGCTTCCACATTTCTAATGAACAGGAGTAGGTGGCTGACTAGATGGAAACCTCTCAGTTTCTTAAGTCTCGGTGTACCTGTGGAGAAGCACCGCAGATATCCCTGCAGATAGGACAGGGTTCCTCTCGGTCCTCATCATCTTCCTTATGTACTTCCTAGTATTCAGGGAGAAAATGGATACTGAAGGAAGCCATGACTTAAAGGCTGGAGGCCAACATTTCACGTAGACACTTTTCAGAGCCTAGGACTAGTATGTGCTAATCTTACCCAGTTTGATTAGGGCCTTCAGAACTGTTGTCTTAGATATCTGAAGAAAGTAACTTTCTCAGCACCTCAGGCATCTGAGGCTGGATTTGATGTTCAACAACAGTGAACCCTAAGGCTGACGTAAGTAACAGAGGTTAGCTGTCTATAAAATGGTGGTTTTAAGCAAAAGCTGATATTTTCCTGAGATCACATAAGACTTGTGTACGTGTTGAAAGCCAAGCATAGCAGATATTGTGAATAAAGTAAAAAAGAAATAGAAATGGAATTATGGAACGGTTTTCATTGTGCTCAACAGAGAGGAAATTATTATTTGTGTAAAACACAGAACATTTTATTATAATTATAATCTGTCATGATTATGCAAATGGCCTGTACTGACCACAGTATTCAGCCTTGCATCAAGTAATCCTGTCCCTCACATCCATGTTCCAACATGATGAAAATCTACAGTGTAGGCAGAAATTCAGAAAATGAGATATACATTACAACCCCATGGAGATTAAATTTATCCTGAAAAGTAATCACAGACCAGAACATTATTTATAGGTAGTCTGCATGTGTCCCTAATAAAAGAAAATTACATTGCAGACAGAACAAAATTTCCTTTAAATTAGAGCTCAAAGATCAGCATAATGTCCCAGTTGTAAATGGAGGGGATGGGAAACTGTTATCATAGTAATTTTGAGGATTTGAATTAAAGAAAAATGAAACCAGCACCTCAGGAATTTTTACTGAGGCTACTAAATTGCACTCACCAGCGACAAAGGTTATCCAGGACTTGGTGTCTTTGACTTCAATGCTTTTGGGTAGCACTGAGACTGCAGCCATAGTAAGTGAAGTTCAAAATTAGGATTTTTTGTAGTAGATAAGGTGTGTAGCGTCCATCGACAGGAGCCACAGCAATAAGGTTCTGTAAGTATTTGTATTCCACGTGTCACCAAATATTGCTGAGATTAAATGGAAGAATCCCTTTCTACATACATTTAGCAGCTGGTCACTAGCAACACCACTGTGGCTGTTCAGACTTTTTTGTTATAAAGACAGGGGAGTTCTGCTCCAGTCATTGTTATGTTAAATACAAGGTACCTCATCTAGGAAAGCATGTAACTACATGTTTACCTTTCAGAATTTGGAGCTTTGTTATGCTGAATCAAGGCCTCAGTGCACATTTATTCAAAACTCCTCTGAAACCATGAAGCACTGGCACCTTGATTTGGTAAAAATTTATACATGTCAAGGCTCCATAGCTTCAAGGCATGTATGTATATTTTTAAAGTTAAGTTTGCATCACTCTCATGGTTCATATGAAAAACCATTCTACTGCCATTGGCAAGTGCAAGCTGTCAATCATTCTACTTCATGTGGGGGCATAGGAGTAGGCATGTGTGCATTGAGCTGAAACAATAATTCTTCTGCTCCTGACAGCCCTAGTGCAAGTATCGCTGGGGTACTGTGTCCAGTTTTAGCACATTTTTCCATGAGGCACAGGCCATTTAGGCAAGAACCAAAATAATGATTAGAGGTCTCAAAGAACTGTACGTGAAGAAACATCAGAAGAAATGGGATTGTTCATTTCAGAGAACACTTTGGGAAGGCAGAATAACGAATTTCCAAATGTAGCTGCAGAATAATTGAAAGTGAAAAATTGGTGTCCATATGCAGGATGTTGGACATATAAGGGTCAATTTGAAGAAAACAAAATATAGGTTATAAACTAAGAAATTACAAGGGCAGTTAAATACTAAAATAAATTGACCATGAAGGTTGTGGAGCCTTCTGCCATTTAAGGTTTAAAAGAGAAGATGGATAGATGTCACTCAGGAATGTGTTGGATGTATATCTGGGGGAAGTGGTATGAAATAGAAATTTGCTCCCTAAAATGACATAGATATATATGAAGTAGAGCTCAAGCTGGAAGGCTGTGTGATTTTGTGCCAGGCCAAATATCAGCAGATCCAGCTTTGGCTGTCTGGGCTGTTAGGTTAGTAATGCTGCAGTAATGTTTGTGGAAGAAGAGGGAGCACAGAGGCCATAGTGAACCTAAGGGGCAGGCAGAGTCTGTCAGTGCAACACAGCAGTTAAGATAGGTTTAGGTTAAGAAAACAGCAGTAGAGAGTTTTGGCTGCAAAAAGTGAGGGGCTATCGGACTAGGTTGCATTTCCAGGTCACATCTAATTCTGTGGAAATAATGGAACGGTTTCCATTAAATAAAGAAAAACTTTGGGAAATTCAATTGCAACTGTACTAGCAAAACATTAATATTGTGTTGCCTTTCCTTTGAAATTGTCAAGAAATGCAGCTTTACAGAAAAATGCTATTTATGACATGTTTCTTTTAAATAAATGTTTTAACAGTGATAAACAGGCTCTTAAGCCTGAAAAATTGCATATGAAATATATTAGGTTTTCTAGTTTTTTCATTCCGTATTCTTAGAAAAATAAATTCTGCCAAGAAGTAGACTTGCATAAATAAGGACTTTTGGCAAAAAAAACCCAACAAACAAACAGGTTGGTTTCATTTTTAAATCTAAGCTGTTGATCCCTTCAGATATGTCCACAAGTACTAATAGCAAGGGCAAGACACATTAAGTAGGTTGTTGGAGTAGTTTCCCAAAGTAATTTTGCTTTAGCCTGGCCCACAGCCAAACAGAAATTTATCAAATAGATTAAATAGTAAAGCTAATGGTAGCATTGCAGACCTCAGTCCTAAATGGGAAATAAAGGCTCCACAGAAAATTGGAAAGTTTATCTGTAAATGGTGACTACTTAAATATGCAATATGCCTGCAGGCACCCTTTAATATAGCTATAATTAAGATATGTGAAGGAAAAAGTATATTCACTCTTTCAGCAATAAATAGTTGAAATTTTCAATAAGTAGTATTGGTCAGTGCCAAGTAATAAGGAGCAGACAGACCTCTTTAAAACTAAGATGATCTGCCAAAAGGTTGTGAGATCAGATAAGCTCCTCAAATTTTGATTTTTTCCCCCCACATTTTTACTCCTCATTTCTTGACATTTCTTTTCTCAAGCATACAAGATATTTCTTTTTCTTCTCTTCCTGCTCTGATCTCCATCATTTTTAGGTGAAGCTATTTGATGAAACTAATTGTTCACTTTGCAGTACCTTCTTTGGCCATTACAAGTTGCCACCAGAAAGTCCTTCACCTTGTGGTTGAAGGCGTCTTTTGGGAGAGATGCACTTTATGAGTGTTCCTGGGGATAACTCTTTATCCCCTCCAGATTTGCTCAGATTTGCTTTGGGAAGTCCATACTTCCCAAAAGAGGACTCCAGACTGTGTTGGCCTCAAAGCATCTTCCCCACTGTCTTAACCCATTCCCAGAGCTGGGTGCTACTCTTTTGGCAGCTCTGAAAATGCTGTCAAGTTTAGCTCTTCTGCAATCCAGAAAATTAAGATTAATAGTCTCTGCAGATTCAGGTCCCAAATCTCATCCTGCCATTCTTCATCTTTTTTGGATTTGTTTTCCTCTCTGTTTCTTTTCTCCTTGTGTCTTTCTGATTCTGTCTTTCTTTATAACAGCTGCTGGCATCTGACTTCCTTTTCTTGCATCCTATTAACATTACGATTTTTACAGCGATTCTGGGACAGCAAGAATCTTCACGCTGCATCTGATTTTAACAAAGCAGGGAAAAAACACAAGTTATGAAAGCAAATCTGACAGATTGAAGAGATCTTAGAAGCAGGATATTAGGAAATCAGACCAGTGAAAAATATTGAGACAGTATACTAAAAATATGACTAAGTGATGGTAATGTCACTCAGAAATTCCACTTGGAGTCAAGTCAGCTAGTACTGAAATTGATTTTCCTCCAGTGGAAATTGGAATAGACCACTTTCAACCCTACCATAGAAAATTCATTGGAGATTTGGTGGAAAACCTCATCTATCGCAATTCTTTCAGCAGTGCTGATAATGGATTAAGTCACATTTGCATTAGCAATTAAGCCATTTTCAGGATGAGCTGAGGAGCATAAGCAGATCCTACAGGTGATGCAATAGTGCACAATTTTCAGGTACATCCATACTGTTGTGGGGCAGTCCTCAGCCAACACCTCAAAATGATTATCAACCAAGGTCTAGGTATTTCCATCTATATTAAGATTTATCCTAATCTGACATTAGTACTGACATTAGTATACCTTTTTCTGTAACCAAATATAAAAACCACATAATATTCTCTATGAATGATTCCAACAGCCGTTTGTTAAAGAAAGGTTCACACTTAGTTCAGTGTTTAGGTTTCAGCTATATATTAAACAGACATTCCCATTCCTATTTAAAATGCATTCTAATTTAGCGTATTGAAAACCATAATTTAAAACTTAATTAAATAAAGTATTTAATCCTACACCACAAATAATGTGTTACATTCTCTTACTTTGTTATTTTATGTTGTTCTGTCTGGTTTTGTTGGTTTGGTGTTGTGGTTTTGGTTTTGGTTTTTTGTAGTCCTTTGCAGTTCTTAGCAGTGATAAAGGAGTTTGTCGAAACCACTGTCACTGTTATCATAGTTGTTGCCAATGCTTGCATTTGGAAAAAGTTTATCTTGTGTCTCATTTATGTATGTGTAATGACATATCATGAAGTGTCTGTGCTATATGGATATACACCTGTATTGTCCGCTGGCAAATGACCTGCACTTAAGATATTTCTCCTCTATCATAAAGGGGCTGATTCCAAAAACTATAAAAAGCCCATAAAAGTTCTCACAGAAGCGTCTCTCAGAGGCTGCTTTATTTTTCTGTTCTGCCTCCTATGAGGTGGAAGCTTAGGTTTCCTTTGCTCTCTCTGTATTGTGATATGTCATTGATATTATGTTGTGAGTTGGGATGCCTGCTATGTAACACCAGTCAAAATGCAGTATGTTAATAAAAGAAGTAAAACGCAAGTTTGTGTTCAGGGAGCAGTTTTTCTGAATCAGAGGCTTGCTGGTAATTCACAACGGCAGTGAATTCTGAAGGTAAGTTTTGTGCCTAAGTGTATGGAGAAAATGTAGGTAATCTGGGCATGTCACCAATGCCGACAAATTGCTGCATGAATAGCACATAAATAAAATAAGAGAATCACTAATTATTTAAATGATAGAAGAGACTTTGATCCATACAAAAAAGAAAAATGCAGAGTCAAACCTTCAGCTATCGTGAAATATCTTAATTGCTTTTTTTATAAGGGTTTCCTTTTTATAATGTGAAAAGAGAAACTGGTTCAGAGAGGTTTTAGTTTCATTTTAAGACTGTTTTGCCATTGCACATGTGCTACTGGACCCCTACTGGATGCTTATAAAAGTGTTCAGGGAGACAATATCATAAATCATGTGTAACTCAAGAAGTCCTGCACCACCGGCAAATGGGGTCAGTCACCATGAGAATGGTAAACTTCAGGGCAGTCCCGGCCTTCCTCTTTTCCAGAAAGAAGTGTGATATTTTATTCAGACAGACTGACACATCTAGTAAGGGAGAAGAGACGAATAATTGCAAGTGAGGCACTCAAAGGCTTCTCATCTCAGCCAATATTTGAACAACATAGTTCCACAATGTTTTCACAGAATCATAGAATGGTTTGGGTTGGAAGGCACCTTAAAGATCATCAAGTTCCAACCCCCCTGCCACAGGCAGGGACACCTCCCACCAGACCAGGTTGCCCAAGGCCCCATCCAACCTGGCCTTGAACACTGCCAGGGACAGGGCACCCACAACTTCTCTGGGAAACATATTTCAGTGTTTCACCACCCTCACAGTAAAGAATTTCTTCCCAATATCTAATCTAAATCTCCCATCTTTCAGTTTAAACGTTATCAACTGTCCTATCACTACACTCCCTGATAAAGAGTGTGTTCCTCTTTACACTGTACACTCCCTCCCCATCTCTCCTGTAACCCTGCCTGCGAGTACTGTGAGGCTGCCATAAGGTCTCCCTGGAGCCTTCTCTTCTCCAGGCTGAACAACCCCAACTCTCTCAGCCTGTCTTCACAGGAGAGGTGTTCCAGCACTCTCATCATTTCCGTGGACTCCTCCGATCCTGCTCCAACAGGTCCATGTCTTTCCTGTGCTTAGGGCTCCAGAGCTGGACACAGTACTCCAGGTGGGGTCTCACCAGAGCGGAGTAGAGGGGCAGAATCACCTCCCTTGACCTGCTGGCCATGCTTCTTTTGATGCAGCCCAGGATATGATTTGCTTTCTGGGCTGCAAGTGCAGATTGCTGAGTCATGTCCAGCTTTTCATCCACCAGTGCCCCTAAGTCCTTCTCTTCAGGGCTGGTCTCAATCCCTTCATCCCCTAGCCTGTAGTGATACCTGGGGTTGCCCCGACCCAGGTACAGGACCTTACACTTGGCCTTGCTGAAGTTCATGAGGTTTGCACAGGCCAACCTCTCAAGCCTGTCCAGGTCCCTCTGGATGGCATCCCATCCCTCAAGCGTGACAACTGCACCACTCAGCTTGGTGTCATCTGCAAGCTTGCTGAGGGTGCTCTCGATCCCACTGTCTATGTCATTGATGAAGATATTAAACAGTACTGGTACCAATACAGACTGCAGAGGGACACCATCATCACCGATCTCCATCTGGACATTGAGCCCTTGACCCCTACCCTCTGGATGCAACTATTCAATCAGTTCCTCATCCACTGAATAGTCCACCCACCAAATCTGTATCTCTCTAATTTAGAGAGAAGTATGTTGTGGGAGATGGTGTCAAAGGCTTTACAAAAGTCCAGATTAATGACATCCATAGCTCTTCCCTTGTCCACTGATGTAGTCCCTCCATCATAGAAGGCCACTAGGTTGGTCAGGCAGAACTACAGCACAAAGGAATTCCAGCCACTCCAGCCAGTAAGTTAACTTCATCAGGAGCCCAACTTAAAATGCCTCTATGCAAATGCACATAGAATGTGGAACAAACAGGAGGAGTTAAAGATGTGCCCATGCCTGCAAGGCTATGATCTTATTGGCATCACAGAGACATGGTGGGATGGCTCCTATGACTGGAGTGTTGGAACGGAAGGATACAGGCTCTTCAGGAAGGACAGACTGGGGAGATGAGGAGGGAGTGTTGCCCTCTGTGTGAGCCAATGCAGGCAGGGCACAGGAACAACCACAAAACCGTGGACAAAAGGCAAAGAACAAGTTTAATCTCGATACTTCACAAATCGGAGGGTCTCTGAAGTGACACCCAGGCAGAAGCATGCAAGCAAGGGACGCAGATACCGCGGAGCAAGTGAGAGTCCTTGTTAGCCAGCATCCTTGTTAGCGAAAGCATGAAAGAGTGAGGGAGAGCAGACGCCCTGCTCTTGCTGGTGCTTCAAGGGTTCATGCGGGCATAGTTTTCTCACTGTGCTTTGATCTTCTTCAACAACAGGGCAGGAATCTCAATCACCTGCAGGGGCTTAAGGATCAGACATTTTCACCCTCTATTCCTGGAAAGGTGGGATATCTCTTTGAGTTAGTTGTTAGGGCAGGCTCAAGATGGGAGACAAAACCTTAGGATTCGAAGGCTCTAGCAGGCAGTAGCTTGAAGGGGCTGAGATCTGCCTGCTAGCCAATTTTATTAGCTCTCCTGATAACAATGGCAGCCATAGACCTAATATTTACAAAACATCATCTCCTTTGAATGGATACTTGTGTAAGCATGGCATGTACTTATGAATGTTTTAATATAAAAATGTTCAGTTTTTTTATTATCTTTTACAATGTAGAAGTTATATTACTGCATCAAACATACCCCTCTCAGTGCTGCTGCATTGCCAAATTTACACTTCTTTTATTCCACTGCAGTGTTAGCTTTTGCAAAGGTAACTGATAATTA
>JAOXJK010000012.1:131027147-131057731 GCA_025774025.1 Xenus cinereus
TCCCCAGTGCAGAGCAGAGGGGGAGAATGACCTCCCTCCACCTACTGGCCACACTCTTCCCTACGCAGCCCAGGATTTCAAATTTTCATTTGAAAATTTAAATAATGTAGGATTTTCATTATAAAATGCAGTAAGTTTTAAAGTAAGCAATAAAATGACACATTCTATATTGAGTCTAATGGTCAGTATGTCCTGAAGCCAAACCCTCAAATTCTGGGTTAGGTTAAGGCAACTCTTGGTGAAACTTTATTGTGAAACAGGTCTATACTGTGCTTTTTTGTTCAAACACTGAAATCAGCTACAACTACCTCTTTCATGAAGACTGTCTGCAATGGCAACAAGGTGTTGGCACTTTCAGATTAATTTTGCTTTGAATTTTTGGATTTATCTGAACATAAAATTCAAAGCATAACTCAGAGTATGTGAGATCAAATAAATCAAAAGCCAAAAGACTGCATGAATCCCAGCGACATGGAATACCTGAGTTTTGCACAGATCTACTTACTATCTAAAAATAGTTTAGTCTCATCTCTATTCAGAATCTCCTGTGATAGCAGGAGTGACAAAAAACTAAGACACTCCTGAGAAGCTAAGTCAACAGCTTGAAAGGAAAGCAAGGAAAAAGAGAAACTCTAAGTGTGACATGAACTTTGTCCTTCCTTTTAATGGCATTTAAGTGCAGCGACTGTGGTATTTTCTGCAAATGGATTATCATGGACATTCCTAAAGCTGTACACATGCCCTCTGCCAGTGATTGACTTTGTATGTGCTATTCAGTAGCAGACTACCCTTTTCTTCCTTTAAAAAAAGAGAACAAAAACCTTTATGGAAATATGGCAGAACAGAAAAAAAGAAGAAAGAGTGAAGGAGAAATGTTTACTAATTTTAATAATAATAGCTCCCTTCCACAGCAGTTCAGTACTGAAGCTGTTGTTATTTGAAATAGCTTAATTTCCCTGTGAATCTAAGGCAGCTACCATCAAATTATTCATCTTTTTCTCTGCTGGGTAATCCTTCAGCTGTTGTTATTTATATAGCAGCCTAAACTACATTTGCTGCCTTGCAAGCAAGTGAGAAGACAGATCACTTTCCTGAAGGGACTGCAGCCTGAATCCACCATGAACCCAGGAGAGAAGATAGGGGGACAAGACAGAAGAAAAGAAATATCTTCAATAGCCAAGTCCTGATGTCCAGATAAAAGAAACGCTTCCCTTTCTTCAAGCTAATTTCTTTTGTCCATTTTATTAGCTCTTTGAATACATTTCAATTGTGTAAACAGTCCTTCATTCCTTTATTTTCCCATTTTGCCCCAGATTTGGCCTTATTGGCATTTGTTGAACTTTAAGCCGGCTGACTATTGTGATGCTTAAACCTAGGACGTGTAAATATTTGGGGGTCAGGACCTTTTTTCAGACAATCATTGCTTTCATTCTTCAGTTGCAGCCAGTTGAACTGCTTTTTCAATAATTGTTGTAAAAATTTATCTGAACATAAAATTCAAAGCATAACTCAAAGTATGTGAGATCAAATAAACCAAAAACCAAAAGTGTTGCACTATTGATTAATTCCTACTTTTGTTTTGACTGACCACTAATCTATCTCAGTCTCTTTAGTTTACAAAGAACAGTTTCTTCATTTATCATCATTTTGCTATGAATTTACCCTGTTTACTGAACATTTTAATAAGTATTATTAAATTTGTACCTCTGGACAGGGTTTCTGGTGTTTTGTTTTTTTTTTTTTCTTTTTTTGTATGTTTTTTCTTTCTTTGTATGTAACTGTACAATCCATTGGGAAACATGCAAAACAGATTTTCATCCTTAGCTACATTGCCATCTCAAATTCATATATGAAGTGAGACAGTGTAATGCTTATGTTATGTTACAAACCACAAGAAGCTAAAGCCACAAAGCAATGTGATATATGGACAAAATCATACAATTTTTTATTTTACTATTTACATTGAAAGTTAGCCAAAGACATTTCTCGTGGAAAATCACCAATCATAGCTTAGGATTTATAGTTTTATGACCAGCTGGAAAATTTGGTTAATGTAGCCAGACTTCTAATTGCCCAGCAAATATCTTAGAACTCGATCCTTATTGCTATGATAATTCTTCTACTATAACATTAAACACATTATTTTTAGTCCCCACACAACTATATTTCTATTAGATCACTATGGGTTTCGAAAATGCTGTTTAGATAACTGCATTTTTGTGCATATCTAAAGAATTCCTGGGTGGCATTAACTACAGAAGGCAGCACCAATGATATGGTCAGGATACATCATTAATTTCTGTTCACTGATGTAGGGTGGGGAGGTTGGCAACCCAGAGAGCCCCAGCTCAAGCAAGGGGCCGGGCTGTGTTGAGCGAGGCAGTTTATGGTGCTTGGCCACAGCACGGGAACCTGCAGGTCTTGGGACAATGTGGGGGGTAACACTACTGCACTGAGCAACACAGCACTGCAGTTCAGTGGTACTAAATGTAATACTCTCATGCAGCCAGCAGTTCTGGGTCCCAGAAAACCTCTTTTTGGTTTTTTCCCCTTTTTTTCCTTTTTTTTCTGAAATGAAAGGCTGAGGAATTTCAGTTCTGCTACAGTGGTCAATTTCTTTTTTTTTTTTTCAGTGCTCTTTGAAGTGAAAGTTATCTGGAAAATGAAATTTTATTGCGAAATGGAAATTTGCTTTCCTGCCAGTTCTGCTTTACATAATTCAGATTCTACTGAAATGTCACTTGTTCTCTTCTTGAAACCATGCGTCTTGGAAGGAGCTGGGCTGCTATACCAGTATTGTTGCATTGTTATTTTCTTTGGAAAACCTCACATGCCAGACCCTGTACTTCTGCCCATAAACTTAAGCAGGTTGAGGACAACTGAAGGGTCAATCTTGCACAATCAGATAAAAGCGCAAGAGTAGGTACTGTACTTTCTTATATCTGTAAGAAAACAGCAATGTCTTCAGCAATTAGCAATGGAGAGGAATTGACTGAAGGATGGAAGCTGAACTAAGTCAGGGCTGAGCAGATTAATCTTGTTTGCCTAAATTAGAATGATTCAAACATTTTAATTTTGATTTTTTGTTTCATTTCTGGAAGCAGCAAAAGGGCAAATGGGTTCTGAAAGAGGTGAGAGCTGAGTAGCTCTACTGCCTTTGTACAGAAAGTCCAAAAGCTTGAAATCCCTTTGCAGGTGGGAACAGTACATATATAATATTTTGCCAAATGGATTAACTAACATAACTAATTAATTATTACCTCATACTGCAAACTATGTGTAAAAATTTGAATCGATGTGATAGATAGATGAAACCTTCAGACTATTTTAACTACCGTGAACTTGGATTAACTCTTATACCAGAAGATTAACCTCTGAACCTATAAATAGGGTCCAATGGAGGCAAGCAAATGTTAGATTAAAAAAAAAAAAAAGTATTTTTGTCTTATATAATAGGTAGGAGACTAAAACAATGGACAGTGACCATCACATCCTCCAGATAGAATAGGTAAATCCTGTTTCAGGGCTTGTGGATTGGCTTTCTCCCTGGTGACCAGCCTGACCTGTCATTAATCCCAAATATCAAGGGGTTGATGATTCTTATAGGTCCCTTCCAACTCAGGATATTCTGATTTTATGTGCTCAATAGATATTTGAACCATGTAACTGACACGGAAATAGTACTAAGGTTGACCACTAATCTACTGAAGTGATCTGATGTTTTTCTCAAGGTCATGCAAAACAAATGTAGCAAGTCCAAGAACTGATCTCTGATGTCTTTAGCCTCAGCATGGCAGGCATAAGACTATTTTTTTTCATGTTCTGAAACTTTTCTGCTGAATGTAAATGGTTGTTTGGTTTTTTTTTTTCCTGTGTCTACCAAATTCCACTGCTAATTATTAGTCAAGGACGGCTATGCAATTGAGGTAGACATTATTTTCAAAATAAAGACATGTATTAAAAGCAAATATGGGCCAGCAGTGTCAGCACACCTTTAATAAAACAAATGGTGCAAACTAAAATGCTGGGCAACTTATTTTCCTATTGTTGACAGCGGCAAGGGAAAACCTGGCAATATCTATTAGTAAATGAACCTCTTTGATAGCTTAGGGAACAAATTAACTCAAAGATTAATATGTACTTTTTTTTTTGCTATAGTGGACATTGAAAGTGAATGTTGTATGCAAATCCTATTCATTTAAGTCCTCAGAGCCCTTTCTAAATGGTTTAATCAATGCCATTAGGTATCATGTTATCATTAATTCTGATGCTAAGCTCTTACACATCAGTGACATACTATCAAATTATTTTTTAGTTAAAATATATTTGTGCCTATAAACCTGTGCTGGATAATGGGAACACATTTCCAGTTCTGTCGTAGTTAATAAGTTCAGGTATTGACATACAATTCATAGTAGAAAGACTGGACTGCTTGATTGCATTTGTGGGGGGATGTAGATACAAAAGGATAAATGCCCTATTTTAGTCTATCTGTTTCCCCATAGGGTAGGAGACTCTGCTGTTCTCCAGTACACGCACATACACAGATGTATTACAGCTGTGCTCATACTGAGGAAGGTAGTAGCATAAATATTTCAGTAGAAAATCACATTTCTAACAGAAATATTACTGGTAGAACCACTGCATGTGTGTCAGACTCCACTGACAACTGCTTTTTCCTCATTCCCATGAGAACCACAGTAATAATAGTGAAATCCCTTGGAATTAATGTGGCATATGAGTGTAATTCTGAAGGACAACCACCTCACTGGCCAAAGATAATCTACAACAAGGTGATCAGGGCAAATGGCTGCATTAACAGCAATGCAAGTAAATGCTGTGGATATAAATGGATATATCTTCCCTGCTCTTGATTATTATGTCACTCAGACATATACTAACTTACAGTATCAATAGGCTATTTCAAAGGTTGTAAAAACTTCATTGTGAATATGAGTGTTCTGCTGGATCCCTAATCCTTTTTAGAAGGCATATTTGTGAAGGTTTTTACGGTTTTACTGATGGCCTATTTCTCATTCTGAAACTCCAAATAAATGGTCTAGAGTATATTTACCCTATTTCAGTGACGGGGAAAAGAATTAGGGAGAGAGACACCTTCCAACATGTTTTTACCATTTTAGGTATTTTTATTTGTTACTTCTTATACTCTTTCTTTTCAAGGAAAAACCCCAGCCTTTTCAATCCTTCTTCAGAGAAGGTTCTTGTATTTTTTTGTGTCCTTTACCATTACTATCATTCCTCTCTCAGTCCACTTTTATTCCACAGTATTCCATCTTTTTGGACAGTACAGAGCAAGGTATTTCAGATCGTACTGCAACACTGAAACACCTACAGGTACTGTGAATTTACCTGCAATTTTTTCTGTTCTACTCCATTCATCTGAGAATTCACCTTTTTGAGATGTGATTTCCCATTAAATGGACATCTCTAGTGGGCTAGCAACCAAGTCCACCACTTCCTGAACTGCTCCTGTTAATATAAAACAGTAAGTGCAAAACCAATTTAACTTTCTTCTCCAATTGTTGAGAGTGTCTATACCTCTAGAAATCACTATTCTGAGAAGAATCCTTGAACTTGAAGGGATAACAGATAGGCTGGTTATGGCAATTGCATATTATCTTTTAAATACAATAGTTGTAGACTGTACTTACTCTTATAGCAATGAAGAGAGTACAAGTGACCTAAGACTCATTTAATCTAATTACAACTGCTCTAGGTAAAATACTCCACCGTGGTCAAAGAAGACCCTGCTAACACACACTGATTTCCTGATGAAGGTGTTTGGGATTGACATGAGATCAAATGACTGTAACTTCTGTGTCTTCTGAAGGATCCTCTGAATTTACACTGAGAGATAGGAAATGACTCATATATTCTGTTGCTTGACTCTTTTATATATTGTTCCACAAACTGCATCCTTAGAGAGTAAATACCTGCAGAAATCTAAATCCAGATTCCCATTTTTGTTTGAATTATGATTATTGAATGATACTGTCTAGAAAAGTCATGGGAAACTTCTAATTATTCTGTGTGAGGCTCAGAAATTTTCCAGTGTGTTTCGTTTGTGATGTGCTTTACTAAAATGTGTGACATAAATTAACATAGATTAAATGCTGCAATCCGGACTAATTCAAAATTAAGCAAAAGGAATTCTTGTCCCTGGGTTAAGGAAGAGAGGTGGAAAACTTTAAACATTGAGCCAAACTTGAGTTTGGTCACAACATTAGTGAACTGCTATCTACAAATTAGGTTTTTTTGTTTACTATAGAATAAGCCTAAGCAATAATTACATTAGTTGCTCACCATTTAGGTAGATACTTTTAAGAGGCATGGAAATCTATGGAAGCCAGTTTGAAAGTTTCTAAGTATATCACTGGAATTTAGGTCACACCTTGACAGGCAGACAGATATTCAACAAGAAAAGAAAAAGATGCTCATTCACTAACATCGTAATTTGAAATTTCTGAAGTCATGGCGTTGTTCTCCAGACAAGACGCAATGAAAACATGTCAAGTTCCTGAAAAAATCATCTGTTTCATATTTGCTATGCCAGAGCTGGAACTGAAAGCTGACCGAAAATGAAAGCACATTGATACATACCAGGGAACACAGTAGTTCTGTTTTACTCCGGGAGGTCATATTTACTGCACATAATAAGGGATGTAGACACATCCTAAAGGACCTCTTCCCACCCTAGTGATATTACCTACCTGCAAGGACAGGATTAAGATTTAGAGAAATAATTCTGGGCCAAAACTGGGTAATTGTCCTTTACTGAACGTTGCCAGTTTTCAAGTATCAGACAGCAAAGAGGGGTAAGATGAGACAATACAACCTTTGCCCACTTGTAGCTCAGGCAGAGCAGCACACACGTTGTAGCTGATGAGGTGCAAAGCATCTTACCTGGCCTTACCTGAGAACAGAGATGACTCCACTTAGGCTTTTATTCTAAAGTGTACGTGTCATATTGAAAGGCAGAGCGGTGCGGTTTATAAAGGAACAAATTAAAGGAGAACTAAGTTGAAAGAGAAAGTATTTGAGGGTTGGAATTTAGAAACAGATTTCAGCGGAGTTTGAAAATATTGAAGATCTGGGGATGTGGGCATTAGTGGTGGTGGGAAGAGAGCTAAGGTAATTGTGATCCCCTTCCAATGACAGCTGTTGAGTACAGATACCCTTTCTGTGGGAGTCTGATTGCTGGGAATGAGAAGAAGGAGTTCCTGAGGAAGCTGGGAATGAGATTGGGAGTCCTAAATCTAGTGCTATAAAACAACAACCTGACTTCCCTAGGCTCTAAAGGCAGTGGGAAAACAGCATCATAGCAAAACCATGGAGAGGGGCAGCAGATTAAGGATAGCCCTTCAAGTGGAAGCAATTAAGGGAGGATTTGTGAGAAGGTTTTTTTAAAATAATTTACGATCCAAGTGACCCAGGTTAGCAAAATCTGATTAAACTGCAAATCTGTCACTGGTGTTTCTCCCCATGCATCTGTGACATTTCTTACGTTTTAACTCGTTGCCTCCTGTATGGTTTCAACTGCAGACGCAGTTAAGGAAAATTGGAGAATATTAATTCTTTTATGTCTTTAGATGTGTAAAAACATTTGGTTATGGTCATTAGCTTTTCAGTTTGTCTCCCTTTGTGTATTTTTCCTTCCTCTCTATTATAATTTCTACCAGCAGGGTTGCTTGCTTATGTGTTGAGGTTTTTTTTTTCAGATTTTTACTGCTTTACTGTGATCTTATAAATCTGATTGTTTTTTTTCTTTCTCTCTTTTTTTTTTTTTTTCTGTGTTGCTGTTCTGGCAATAGCATATTTTTTCCTTATGTGAGGTGTGCATCAATGTTTCATATTTTTTTCCCTAGCGTTACTCCTCCTTTGGTAAATGGGTTGTAAAAAAACCTAGCATTTTCATTTCAGATGCCACGAGCGAATTGACAAAGAAGACTTTCTGTATACCCTGCTGCTCTGCCTTGAAGGTAAAGAGGAATAATCTTTTTGTACACAACACGAAGCAGCGATAGTCTTTTGCAAGCAGAAGGATCTGAGAACTTTGTGAAAATAGTGCTGTTTAATTCCTTCCCATGGCAAAGGTTAGCTCCTACGTGTGCGTGCTGGTTGAATAATACATTTTCCTATTAAAGCGATACGCTTCAGAATGATTTTGTAGCTGATGGGAATGTAGGAAATGTACAGTTCGCCACTGAGTTTATTAGTGACATATGCCACATTCTTAGCTGGGTGCTGCATATCACAAAATACAGAGAAACATGCGTAGTCTGTTTGAAGGCTGTTCATTTCTAAGATGCAGACATTTAAAAGAGCTGTAAAGGGCATATTTTTATGCAGACTTTCAGGCATATTAAGTCTATTTGGACAAATATGATACAGATACATTGCTGGCAATGCACAAGGAGGCGTGTCATGTGCTAGACAATGTGGCAATGTGGATTTTACGATATGGAAATAAAAATTAACTCCCAAATGCTCAGTAGTAATATATGCTGTGTAGCAGGAAGGCTTCTTAAGTCAAATCAAAAAATCCAGAGAATTTATTGCAACCATTTTGGACTTTGGGAGGCAACATGACCTTGTCATTACTACACCTTTCTGATATCTATCTGATAGGAAAATGGAATTTCTCTTTTAGTTCAGAAGCTGTTACTTATTACTATACTTCCTTCCTGACAAATAAAACTGAAATGGAAGAAGAAATATTTTACCTTTGGGCACCTTGTTCTTATTAATTTCTGCTGGTTTTTGTCAGCATCAGAAAACGTATTGTCAAAAATGTCATCAAAAGTAAATTCACTTGGAAGGTATTTAATTTCCCTTTGCCGTACTGCTAACTTCAAGTGTACTCGTTATCAATCAGAAGAGGAATTTAAATTCTTTATAAAGTAGAAGGAAACTCATCTGTTTTCTGAGGTTAAAAATATGTATTTTTTAAAGCGCTTTCATTGTGAAAATATATTCAAAAGGACAAGTATGGATAAATCAATTAAGTAAATTCTCAACAAGTGTATCTTTTAAAATATTGTCAAAGGGTGTGTTGTTTCACATTTAAAAAAAGAAGCTTATACAGTGATTAGGCACTTAGTTTGGCTTTTTTTCCCACTGACTTCACCAATTTTACTGAAGTAAAACTCAGAGTAGGAGGGTAATACCATCTACTTCCCTGAAACAAATTCATATGTGGGGTGAATGAAGGTGAAAGCTGCTCTTATATCACAGAAAAGAAATGAGACTGAGAGCTGGGCATGTAACGGAGACACAAGCAGGAAAGCAAGAAGTAAATGAACTAGGAAATCAAAGGACAGAATGGGCATCATGAAGGCTCTACAGATTTCACGGTGACTCAGAAGTTGAAGACTCATAATCTATAAACAGAGGAATGCGAGAACAACAAGATTCCCCTCCCTCCTTTATTCTGCTACATAAACTCCTTGGATGACATAATTTAAAAAAAACAGCACCTAAACCAATGTAAATTGAACAAAAAAATCTGCCCAATGAAAAAAAATGCTACCTACTTTACCAGAAATAGAATAAAAGCAAGGGAAATCTTGAATTGACCACGAAAGTCACTGCCTCAGACCTGCTTCTTGAGAGGTAGTTTGGATTATCCATTGTTCCTGGAGCAGGACCGGCATGGGCTTGGCTTTAAAATGCCAGCC
Source organism: Xenus cinereus (assembly GCA_025774025.1). Classification (NCBI taxonomy): domain Eukaryota; kingdom Metazoa; phylum Chordata; class Aves; order Charadriiformes; family Scolopacidae; genus Xenus; species Xenus cinereus. Next base: position 131,036,846 of record JAOXJK010000012.1, read on the forward strand.
CAGCTCTGGAATGATTCTGACACTTTGAAATATCTATCACAGCATCTCAGAAGCAAGGGTTTATTGCTGACAGTATCCACACTGAAAAAATGGATGCTTTATAGCTTCTGCTGCTCCATAAAGAGAAACATCTGAGTAGGGACGTAATTAAACATTCGGCATCTCAAGCGCTATGTGCAACGTTAATCTAAGCAGGTAAATCAGCTCAGCATGGATAACAGTGCAGAGGGAATGCACTACAAGAATATACACCAAAAAAAAAAAAAGCCACAAGAAAGCACATCCTTTTGCAGGCACTCAATAATAGTAATCAAAATGGAATCTACAAGGACATGTTACTGACGCAAAAAGAAAGCAACTGTACAGCACATACACACCCCAGAAAACCAACAGAATGCAGATTAGAGAGATTGTTCCTGCTTTCATATTCTCTAACTTCCTAGGTATTTGCGCTCATAAAACGGTTCTTCAGCTCTTTCCACATGATTAAATTTTGTTTAACTCAGTGCAGCAGGATAATTGTATGCAGATCTGCAAGAATTTCTGCAGGAATTTTTATCTCCTTTTAAATCTTTAATATATGCAACCCTTTGTTTTCCTTTAAAAACAAAACAGTGTAATAAAACTGTTAAGCTGTCTCTTCAGATTTCTGTTGTGTTATTGGTGTCTTTGGCAAGAGAAAATAAAAGCTTTACTGGAAAAAAAATGTCAGATAACCAAAATGAAGCCCCCATTGGGTTTTAAAAACTTCCAGAGAACTGAAAATTCAAATACAACTTTATGATAAGATTTGTTTATAAAATTTATATGACAATACCAAAGCCTTGGAATTGGTCTTTTCTGGGATAAGTTTTAAGCTTACAGAAATGGTTATTTAATATATTTTCTTCATAAATCTGCCTGATCTGTTGACTAGTTTTGTATTTTATGCAAGGGAGGAATAGGAAGTCAGCTTTTGAATACTTTTGATATGCTCCTTCTTCCAAAGCAGCAAAATTTGCAATAACTTTTGCAATTTTATTTTGTTTTAAAAAATGGATTTTGATGTTACAATATTTTCTCAAGGTTTTCTTTTTATTTATTTTTAAGCAAAATTTTTTGGGAAAACTCCTATACTTTCTTATAAGCTGTTTCTTTTCTTGCTTGTCTTGCACATTGCTACTGTTCAAGATCCTACTTCTCTGCATGTAAAGTCACACATTGTTTGGTGGTCTTTTGATGACAAAGTGTTTGGAAGACTGCAAGATGTTTAAAAAAATGAAATGTTAACATCTTGGGAAAACAGTTTTCTGATTTATCAATCTGAAGGTGAAGATTGCTGCTTGAATCGTAAAGGTCTGCAAAAACATGAAAAATAACCCCCCAAATCTTTACAGATAGTCAAACACACATATGTGGAGCGAATATGTATTTCAAATTCACAATTCTAGCATATTTTGTAAATTATTTTGACTAATAATGTAGTTCTCTCGACAGAGATTTAATCTTATTGCATACATATGTAATCCATGTCCCAAAGAATCCACTGCTCTAAGTGCATCCATCGAGTAAACATTTTGAAACCTGTCACCTGCATTTAACCTTGGAAGCTCTTTTGAATTACATGCATACAAAAATTATCTTTCAGTCCTTGTTCACAGTCTGTTACCATCCTCAAAAGGTCTTCTGGTGGTATATTTGTATTACAGCTATAGTATTATTTTTGGCTGTTTTGGGAATTTATATGACCATACATCACTGATGTTACTGAGCACATTTTCCATGACATAGGGAATGATCATCTGTGGTCAAAAAGGATTATTTTTGGCAGTGTTAATTGATGGGGCTGCAAGTATTTTGTGGTCTAAAGTATTACCCTGATGTTAGTTTATCTGGAGCAGTATGGTTCTACATGGTTCTCTTTTATATATGATGAAAATACATCATATTAGAAAATGTATCAGCTGCTTGCCATTAACACTAAAAGTACTGACATGATTTCTATTATGATGCATTATCCCATTATAGGGAAGTGATATATCATATTATTTAAAGTCCATATTAAGGACAAGAATATAGACTGCCAGAATAAGGATCGGTTGTAGATGCTGTGTGAAGGTAATCTGTTGGTCTATGATCAGGTGCTCTACCAAGTGAAGTCGAAGCCATCACAGGAGGCACAGGACCTCCTGTGTGTTTTTAGCTTCCATACATTCATTTTGCCTCACAGCTGAAAATTAGATACTGCAGGTCTTCCACTAACTGGAAGTATGCAAAGAATAATAATGTTTACAACTGTGGCCACAGAATAGACCAATTTTGGAATATACCTGTTGTTTTTCAGATAAGATTCAGTTAGAATGGCACAAATGATGAATAACTATTTGTACTCTGCAATCCTGACTAGTCAAATGAAATGGCTTATGGTCTGTGCATAATCTGGTCTGTGCATAATCTAGCAAGCAACTAATCTTCACATTATTGCAAGCAGTACGTACGCATCTTGCAATATGGCATTCTTGTCCTGCACAGTAACCAGAAGAGATATTTTTTCTTTCCTGTATATTCCTGGAAATGAGGAAAGGACGACAGCAAAGTAAATAATTTTCTGGTTGGTTTCACTCAAAAGCTCCTGTAGAATCTGCTGATAGCTTGAAAAGAACTTAATACGAAGTTGGAAAAGGAGAGATTGAATAGGATAAGTAATAAGAACTAAGGTGAAGAGAAACCCTGAAAGATAAATCTAGTGAAGTATACCAAGCTTTGACAGAATCCTTTGAATTAGACCACTCTTAAACCACTTCAGCTGAATGTGGGCCCTGGAGTGCAATTTGCAGTGATACCAAATTGATAGAAATTGTTTTTCTATAAAGCACCTTGGAGTGTTAGCTTTGATTAATCAGAGGCAATGATCACAGTTAACAAAGCGTAGCTACAAACACAGAGAAACCACAGTCAGGGCAATTTCCACAGCCGTCTTGCACCTAGATGTGGGAAGTTTCACAGGAATGTGATGTCATATGCAGACTAATTTTTTATATACTGTTGTTGCACATATGTTTTCTAAGTGTCACAGTTATCAGGCGTTTGTTTCAAATCTAGATGAGCACAGTCACAAACATCTCTGCACTTGGTAATTTTGAAATAACTTGGCTAAAGTTCTGTAAACACCAAGCAACAAGACATACATGTTTTGTAGTGCAACAGGACCATTGCTAGGGTCCTAAGCCAACTTACAGATTTGGGGTAAATCAGTGCCAAATTGAATTAAAAATGAAACCTCCTTAGATGGTATTCCAGGGGCCAGGCTTCCAGTGAACTATTTAATCCTTTTGCCCATTTTGCTCCATAAGTATTTCAAGCTAAATATCACCTGGTATGGAGAAGAAGGTTGGATTCATAGTCTCTACTGAGTTTACTTGCAATGGACTTCAGTTTTTGCTGTCCTCATCTAGGGGGGGAAGAAACTCCTTCATCCGCCTCAGCTAACTCCATCAGGGAACTGTCAATCAAGGTCCTGCCCCGCTCCATCCTGGTGCTTGCAAATAAACTAATCTCATGGACGGTCTCTCTAAATACAAGTTATGGGTTGTGGCAAATTAGGTTTGAATAGAGGCTTATTCAGCCAGCTCTGCAGTGGGAGCTGTGATATCTAACAAAAGGAGGCAGCAAATTCTTATAGCTCGTCAGTCTGGACAGTAAGCCAGACTCTACGTTAGCTGGTTCAGGGCCAGAAGGGTGACCTGAATTCTTATTGCCTGTGTTCAAGAGAACAATTACATCACTTGAAATGTGGGGTGACAAAGTTCCCCTGAGCTGTGCTTGCAGCCACTCTCTGCATGTTCAAAAACAGCTGCTGAACTGCAAGACATAATGTAATCACTGTTTTTAAGTATTATTGTCTGCATTTCATCTTTTTCCAGGTAACGTCATAAACATTTATTTTCATGGGAAGTAAAGGTGGAGCTTTTTAAAGAATTTTGCTATAAAGCACAACTAGACCCTCTAAAACAAATAAAAGAGTAATTGTTTCCTTATGAAAGCTATCACAGCAGCTCACCTTGAAGACCTATTTCGTTCTTTTCCTAAGTGCTGTTGGAAACAATCCAAATATACTGGAAGTTATGCTTTCTATTTTGCAGTGAGAAAATGCAAGCATTAAGGATATAGCTCAGAAAACACTTTCAGAGCTGCAGAACTGATCCCCGGTGTACATGGCTGCCACAGAGCAATCCAGCATCTTGGGCAAGGAGCCTATGTGCCCTGTGCTCCTCAGGGTGGTGGGGTGGTGGCTGAGCTCCTCCTAATGGTGACACCATTACAGCAGCTAGTTAGAGGAAACACTTATCCTGGGGGGGTGAACCTCAAACTCTGACTCTGAGCATCGAGGAGAAGGTGCTGTCCCCTGCAGTGAAGAAGCCCTGCTTGATGCTGGGCACCTGTGTCTCCTGGTGATGCCACCACTTGCCTTCTGCATAGCAGATATAGGAAAAACAGGGGAGAGGAGAAGGGGAACATTGCTTCACCCCCTCTTGGCCTGAGGATGTCCTTTGCCTTCTCTGAGAGCCTCACCACCCAAGAAGATATAGGAAAAAGCGACAAGGGAAGACTTACCCCTCCCTCCCCTCTGCTGCAGCTGTGCCACTGGAAAGACAGGGAGGGACGAAAGATCACGGCACCAACGCAAAAGAGCACAGGAAGAGATCAGACGTGCCTCCTACATTTTTTACCTTTTCTTTTTTTTTTTTGCGGGGGTGGTGGTGGTGGTTTGGTGTTGTTTTGTTTTGTTTTTTTCCCTGCACCATGCTTTACTTCTAAAATTAGGAGCTGGACTTAGATTAGGGACTGCAGCCTTCTTGTCTGTGCGGTTGTCCTTCCTTCCATCCAGCAGCAAGCCATCAATCAGCCATTCTGCACTGCAGAGAAGGTTTCAAGGGAAAAAGGGAAGCCTCGTGCCTTCCAGCTCTGCTGGGGCAAAGAGTGAGTCAGGGCTTTCAAGGCAAAATGAGTAGGATATTTTTCTTTTTATTTGCTTTTCTATGTGCTGGTGATGTTCTGAAGCTAATCTCTATTGTATTATGAATTGTACGTACCTCTAGCAGTGATGGCCAAGGAAATGTTGGCTCTCCCAGTAAACTGTGGAAAATGAAATAGCATGAAGCAAGTGCCAAGCAAAAAGGTGTCGAGGTTTCATTTCTTATTGAAAGGTATTGCCATCCCTGTAGAAAATTGATTTCTTCAACAGTTGAATCTACAAAATTGTATCAGGAATACAGAAAAAAAATATCCTTTTTTAAAAGCGAAAGCAGCAAAATGCAGTTATTTTGTCAGTTTTGCAACTTTCGTTTTTCTTAAAAATGCTGTTGTAAATGAGTATATTTTTAAAATTGCAGAGAAGGCAGAAATAAGAAAAGTTTGGATCCAAAAAACCCCTGAGGTCTCTGGCTCAGCTTGCCCCATTAGTTACGGCTTAGTGATGTGCATTATGCAAATACAGCTACGTGCGTTTTAAAACCCGATTAAAGACCTGACCTACAGATTAAGTAGGACCATCTTAATATTGCACATGAAAGGAATGTCCTGTGTTGCAGGCTAAGATAGTGAGGAATAGGATGAAGTACCCTGGGTTTAATTTTCCAATGCTTATTCAAAAAATAAATAGATTTGTGGAAACAAATCAAGAAAAATTAAATTCAAAACTAATGACCTGTAAAGTCTTTGCTTTAAATACAATTGTCCCGTATCAGCAGTCCTTTAAGGAGCAGATAAAAATATTATGCAAAATGTTAATGACACCTGACAGACTTTTAAAATTTTTTTACTATCTTCCGACTTATTGCCAAATTTATAGTGATAAGGAAGCTTTGGTATTTCTTTCTAGATAGGAAGACAAAGCATTTTCTATTTGTTTTAAATATTACCATTCATTCCATTTATCTGCTATAAGAGAAAGAGTGAAGTACATTTATAATATCATGAGATAAGAAAGTGCAGAAAATATGAAAGTATACGTACTCAATATTATAAGGATATTTTTACAGGTTGTTTTTTCCACTTGAGAAAAGCTACTTGCTGCTGTTGTATTGTTCCGTTTGTGATGTAAGATGAAACTTGATGGGGATGGGATGCTGCTTGAAGATCAGGTAGTTGGAATAGAGGCCTTCATTTCATGTGATTATATAAACTTTATATAAACTTTCAGATGTGAAACTGCAGACTACTGATGTAAACAGTTCATCAGATGAAAATGCCTTCTTGGCCTTCTTGGACAACAAGAAAACAAGAAAAATAACTTCACTGACTTATTATTTTGTAAAACAACCTTGTGCTAAAGAAAAAACAACAACAACAACAAAGAAAACATAGGAAAGATAGGAAAGGTGGAGACACTTTTGAGAAGGGAATTATCCTAAAAATGTTTTCAGGTAATGGATGAATAGGTCAGTTGAACCAGCTCTTTAAAAATCCATGTGACACTGGTTACTGAGTGAAAGTGCAATTCACAGAATGTAATTTACTCTTTGAACATTAGTTTTACATTGAGGCAATATCCATGATCAGACTATAAATACTTTGGTTAGAATTACTGCATTTAGGGACAGATCTTTTATGAGCTGATCACAAATAATCCTGCCACAGGTATATGCGTTTCCTAGTTCTGAAATAGGATCTTCAGGGTTTGGTTCACATCATAGCTTTTGAATATCCTGACTAAGTTTAACCCAGGAAAAAAAAGGGCTGGAAGCCAAAACCATATTAATTCTCTGGGTTAAATCTGACTAGGAATGGTAGTGCACACAAAGGATTAAATATTTCTGCTAAGTTTATATCCCTTTCCCTTTTCTCAGACACCTTAACTTTGTCCTCTGCGGTACCGTTAGCCACACTGTAACTGTAAAAAGATTTGGGTTTGATTTGCTTCTAGAATTTTAGACAAGGATCTCTAGCAGTTATTGTATTCACACCACATGCAATTCGCACCAGCCCAAATTCAAGTGCAGAACCTCATTCTAACTTTTTGTAGAAATTCTGAGAAAATGAGCCCTACAAAAATCCTGGAGTTGTGATACCTTACATTTCTGTGTAATGATATTCCTGCACATAATGAGTACCAGTGCTGCAATTTTGAATTACAAGAGGACAACTTAACTCCAAGAAATGTCAGTTTTCACTTTATATTTTCTAAATGCTTGTACTGTGTCTTTACAAATGATCAAGGAAACGTTTTTTGTTGGAGCGATTCTGTTTTGTGCTTACCTTTCCTGATCACCACAGTTGTAGTTTTGTCCACATTCCACACCAAAATGAAAAGACATTCCCACGCCTCGGAGGAAGCAGGTGTCTCATGCAGCACAGAGAATCTCACTCTTGTGTTGGTCCAGGTCTGCTGGGGCTCCAACCAACGGCTGTCTGGGGGTGACAGGGGCCAAGTCTTGTATCGCATAGTGCGTCCTTCTGGTACTTACTGGACTGTGAGTGAGACTATAATTATCATATTTTGCCCTTCTTATTGGAGTACTCGCTCTGAGGTTATTCTAAATTCTTCCAGATTCAGAAAAGGAAAATATGTTAAAAAAAGATAAATACCGTGAGAGGCACTTGCACTGCCTAACTTTAGACATCTGTCTTTGTGTTCTGCATCTCCCTCTGAAGACCCTTTTATTCTTCTAGTGCTTGCATATGATTTTAAGGCAGTAGCTACAGAAGCTATGAAATGCATTTATGTTAGACAATTAAGGGAGTTTAATTTGGATAATGTGCATTTTCCCTTAGGCTTATGACAGTTATCCCTGGATTTGTCTTTAACATTGGTGCTCATATATGATTCAGCTTTTTGATAAAATACATCTTATATTTTGCCATTTTAATTCTGTCATAGGCAAATAAATTTCAGATGCTGGTAAAATGATTTGATCAGTTAGGGTTCTTATTAGAAACAAATGGAAAAGCATCCAGAAATTATTTGGGCTTTAACCCACCTATGCAATTTAATATGGATTAAACTCTCCGTTATAAACAGACTACTGTAGGAGTGACTGTATTTATGGATTCAATCTAGTATGCAGTGTTAAATTTACTGTAAATTTCCTGAATTATTCCCTGGAATTCAAAATGGCACAGACGTAATTAAGACTGGTTCCAAAATCTGGAAGTTGTACTACAATAGACAGATGTTTGCGAGATTGGAAGTTTCAGGATTGGTTGTTCTTTCAGTTAGAGGTTTATTTCTCTGTGTATCCCATAAACAAGGTTTTACAATAGAAAGGTTTCAACTGCTTTAGCTTTAGAGTTCAGCATTTCCATCTGTTAAAGGAATTCAACCCAAATTCCTCCTCTGCTCTTGGTTCTGTGTCCCTCCTTCTGCAGGTTTCTGTGCTATGTTTTAAAGGCTTGGAAGGTTAAGAAAAATTTACAGAATAAATTTCCTATAACAAAAGATTGGAAAGTGTCTAAGGCAAATTTGAGTAATGATAATAAATATAACCCACTGATTATCCACTGTCAGGCTCTGACAGCTGATGCACGTTCAACACATGGTGGGTACTGCCAGTTCCATCAGACAGTCTTCATAATGTCATTGCTCATCACTCTATATGCTGTCATTTTGGTTGAAGACATGAGCAAAGGCTTTGTCCCATGAAAAGCAAATATTCTTTGTGCTTTGTGTCTTCATAACGAAAGGAGACACTGGTCAAAATAAGGATTGCCTAAGAGAAGGCTGAAAAAATCGTCTAGCATTTTATTTTGCTAAGCCTCAAGATAAATAATGATTTGCCACTCTGTGTGTGGTCACCCTCCTGTTCTTGCTGCTAATAATCATACTTGTGGCACTAAACTATTTGTATAGCCAGTAATATATCAGCCCAGCAAACAAATATGAATCAGTGAACCTGCTGAAAATTCTGTCTCAGATGCCCTTCCTCCACAAAGTCAGCAGAGCATAACACATCAAAATAAAGGTCAGCACAACCGCAATTTAAACATTGCTAGCCGTCTTTGATTGGTTTTGACTCTGAGTCCCATTTATCAGTGTTAGCTGCTGAAATACCTCTCTATTTCCAAACTGTTTCTAATTTGTTCCACTGCAGTCCTTAAAAAGAAAGACAATAATTTCTTCCTTTTTCCTTTGTTCACCATCTTTGCTTTCTCCAAATGCAATGTCCAAATTTATTCTTCAGGATTCCAGAAGCAAACAGAATTTTACATAAGCATTACTGCTAGTACTTACTATTACTATTACTTATTATTATTATTTCTGAGTTTTTAAGTTGGTCTCAGACACACAAAAACAGAATCGTGGAAAATAACAGAGAATCCTGAAGAACATCGCTCCCAAATATTAGGGTTTTCTTAACTAGAACCATCAGGAAAGGATAAAATTAGGAGGTTTATAAATTTTTCTGCCATTTTGCTGGCAGGCAGCTAAGGAAAATGGGATTGAATATCTGTAGTGGGTAGTGCCTTTTAGCTTCGGGGCCAGTAAAACTGATTAAAAGGGTAAGAGTAGGGAATACCATGAGCTGAAGAGGAAAAAAGAGATTATCAAGATAAATAGATTTGGTAGGAAGCCAGCCTCCTTTTACTAGTTCACAGAAAATGGAAGCTGCCTTAGCTGAAGATCTTTCCTGAGTGGACCAAAAGGCACAAAGGTGTTCGCTGTTGTCCAATTTGTTTGATTAAATACTCATAGCACAGCTAAGGGCAAGATTTTCCTCCAGTTTAATCAATGGGAACATTGCCCCTGTCTGCAGTAGGAGTGCTAAATGAACAAGATGTGTGTTCCTCTGTGCGACATGAATATTCACAGGCTTCAAGCCCATTTGCAGTTCTGTTTTCCATCCATTTGATGATTCAATTGCCCACACACCATCATCTAGTGACATTTAAAATGCTGCATGGTATCTGATGAATCCAAAGGGGGCTGGTACATCTGTCACAGGACTTTGTGGGACCTTTGCCTCTTGGACTGGACACAGCCAGCCAGCTTGATCGCCCAAAGGCATCTCAAATGTCACTAGATGACTGTATTTAGACAAATGTTTCACCTCAGATTTGCTGACCATAGGTTTCCAGTCTTTTTCCTCTGCTAAAGTTGCTTGACACTTGAATCAAGTCGCAAAAATTAGTGAGGAGTTAATTTGCTTGCGTAACTTGACCTATGCCCAATGAAATCCCCTAGTACATTAGCTCATCACTTTTACCCTTGAATTAAAAGAAACAGAGAAAGAAAAAATGTTTGGTTTTAGTGGGTAGGTAAAGCAGATAATATCCTTGGAAATGAAACATAAACCTCTGGTTTTGTGCTTCTTGGAATTCTTTATTTGCCTTAGCAGCTCAGATTAAAGGAAAGAGTAGGTTGGTAAGCATCACTTGCATAGTTTAGTAAGGTCAACAAGAAGACTGAATATGTCTTGAAGTGCATGGTTCAAACATGAAATCATCGACTGCCACAGACTTAGCGCGATTCTTCCGTCCTGCCTGAATTATAACATGGTTTGACAGTTAAAGATAGATTTGTTGTTATGTCTGAAATTCATGGTTGAATAAAGGTTGAATATAAAGATGGAACATGTTTTCAAGCATGTATAAAAGCAAACCTCTGAATCCCTACTCTGTGCTCTCAGATACCAAATAAAGATTGGGAGTTGAAAAGAATATAGAGAGGTAGAGTGACTGCCTTATGGGGAGTGGTTGAAGGAGCTGAATGTTTTATCTTGCCCAGATAACTTAGCAGGAAAAGGTAACAGTCTCCAAGTACATGGCAACATGACAAAATGGAAGGGATTATCAAGGCTGGCAAGAAGGATATTGTGGGAAAGTAACAGAAGATTGGCGAGGAGGATTGTAAATACGCTCAAGTGACTTGCACCTGGGGTGTTGGAAAACACATCTATCATGCTAATTGCTGTTTGGTCTTAAGCCTGTGAGCAGAACATCTGCACTGAGATAACATACACCTGTGATGGGCCCAGGGACACCTTATCTTGCCGCTTGAGCCTCCTGCCCTGTTGTTGGAGAAGATCAAAGCACAAGGGGGAGGACTATGCCTGCTGGAACTCTTGAAATACCAGTTAAGCAGGGAGGTAGGCCCCCCTTTTTTTTGTTCCTGCTCCTGCACGTTTTGGCTGCTAAGGACTCTGGCTAACAAGGACTCTTGCTGGCTTCGAGGTCCCTGTGTTCCCTGCTTGCGTGCCTCCACCTGGGTGCTGCTTCGGAAACTCTCTGAGTTCTGAGCTATTGAGATTAAACTTGTTCTGTTCCTTTATTTGCGGTCTCCTGGTTGTTCCTGCGACCTGCCTGCATCAACTCACACAGATATCAAAATCACCATGCCAGAGAGTAATTAATAGCACTGTTTCCAGAGCATTTTGTACAGAAACGTCTTTCTAATGAATTAAACCTTATGACATCAACCTGAGAAAAAGAAAGATACCCCTCTTTATAGCTGAGGAAGGCTTAAACAGTTATTGGCAACTGCCAGAGTTATTCAAAGTCACTCAACATGTCTTTAGACAATCCAGGTAGAACTTAGGTTCCTTTTTTTTTTTTACAAAAAAAAAAAAGAGAACCAGGCCTGAAGCAACAGAAAGCAAGCAGCTAAAAGGATTCCAGAAAATATTTTCCAAATGTAAGATCTATTATTCTGAGCAATAATCTTTACAAGGAAACGATAAGAGACCCAGCATTGGAGTCCAAACTCTGGAGGATGTATTGCAGAAAGCAATCATGTGCTGACATTGACATTGCCTGCATGACTTAATGTTGGGATTTCCTGCCCCCTCTACCTTAAGTATCTATTACTTTAAATGAAGCAAGAACTCTCACTGGATTCATGCAATTTACTTCATAAAAAGAGAAACTTTCAGCAAGGCTATAAATACACCTCTAAGTTCTTATGATACCAAGCTGCCTTGATTTACTACAGTGTCTCTGCAACCCTATGCAGTACTGCTTGTGATTCAAGGCTGCTCACTGTAATAGATAAAAAACATTTTACTTTTCTGTCTTCAGTGTGTGTGAAATGGTTAATTAATATAAATCCAAGATGAATCCTGGCAGTTTTTTTATGTCAGTTATTTTTGTTAAGCTTGGCTTAACTCCTGTAGGGTCCAGTCTCAGGGCTGTTTAGAGAATTTTCCCAAAGGCGTCAGTACTGCTTTGTCTGCTTGAATACTAAAGCTTAATGTTCTTGGTTTTCCTGTTTAAATGTTTTTGCCTGGACTAGCCAGATAATTTGTTGGTTTTTTTAGAAACAAACTTTTTGCAGTTTCCTTTGCTGATGAAACTTTAAGTGACAGTTGTATTGTGGTTTGTATAATCTGCTGTAATATAAACATGCTTTATATTGCTTATTTGGCCACACGTTATTTTCTTCTTGCTTTGAAAATATGACCAATTACATACAGTATTATTGATCATACTATTAATTATTTCAATCTATTAGGGTATTTTTAAATTAAAATCTTATCTAATGCTGTTGTCCAACACATCTCTGATGATCTCAGTATGGTGATCTCAGTCGGGTGATGCATAGTTAGATTTACGTAACTCCTTAATTCTGATCTGAGTTATGTCTGTACAAATGCATTTACTTCAGGGGAACTGTGCTGGAATAAATGAAGAAAAAAGATGTGCTTAATATTTTTCATAAGAAGGAACAAATGGGCAATGGTGCATGAAAGTGCCAAGTGGACATTTGAATACTCTCTGCCTCATTGTTTAGCATTTATATGAAGAATGTGGATGTTATTCTGATCCTAGCTGACAATAGTTTTTGCTTTGCTAATAACACAGCTGATTTCAATATCTCAGTTTTAGACATGAAACTAATCTTTACTTATTTGGAGAAACCATTTCATGATATACTTTCAGGTCTTCCATTTGCATGCTATAATATAAAATTATTAGAAGTTAAAACACTCCTAAAATGAGAAAATGCTTGGCTTATTTAAATATCTGATATGTTATAGCTATAATGAAGTCTCCTTTGACTGAGATATCAGTCAATCCATACTTTAAGTTTATTCTAATAAGAGACTAAAATTTCTTACATCAGCATCTGTGACTAGTATTTTACATAATTTTTTGTCACCTGAGAAACTCCATCCCACCCAGCTGCAGTTACGCTTATTCATAGAATCATAGGATGATAGAAAGGTTTAGGTTCCTTTAGGACCTTTTAAAGATCATCTAGTCCAACCCCTCTCCTGTGGACAGAGACATCTTTGACTAGACCAGGTTGCTCAAACCCCCATCCAACCTGACCTTTAACACGTCCAAGGATGAGGCATTCACACCTTCCCTGGGCAGCCTGTTCCTGTGTCTCACCATCCCCATAAAAAATTTCTTCTTTATAGAAAGGAGGTTAGAGGGTTACAAATGCCAAGAACTAATTGAGGGTAATAATGCCTATGGGTAAGAATCAGGGAGAGGGCCAGCAAGGCTGATATGATGGTGGGAGTCTGTTACAGACCTCCCAATCAGGATGTAGAGGTAGATGAAATATTCTATAAGCAGCTGGAAGAGGTCAACAGATCACTTGTCCTTGTCATGGTAGGAGACTTCAACCTACCAGGTATCAGCTGGGAACATAATACAGCTGAGAGGGAACAGTCTAGCAGGTTCCTGGAGTGTGTTGGGGATAACTTCTGACACAGCTGGTGAGGGAGCTGACTAGGGAAGGAGCACTGCTGGACCTGCTGTTTGTGAATAGAGAAGGACTTGGGGGGGATGTGATGGCTGGAGGCCATCTTGGGCACAGTGACCATGAAATGATAAAGTTCTCAATTCTCAGGTAAGCAAGGAAGGGAGCCACAGGACTGCCATCATGGACTTCTGGAGGGCAGACTTTGGTCTTTTCAAGAGCCTGCTTAACAGAGTCTCCTGGGAGGCAGCCCTGAAGGGCAAAGGAGTCCAGGAAGGATGGACATTTTTCAAGGAGGAAGTCTTAAAAGCACAGGAGCAGGCTGTCCCTGTGTGCTGTAAAGTGAACAGTCAGGGGAAAAGGCCAGCCCAGAGAGTGGATGAGTGAATGGAGTTAAATCCAGTTGGCGTCCGGTCACGAGTGGTGTCCCACAGGCCAGTTCTCTTTAACATCTTTATCAGTGATCTGGACGAGGGGATGGAGTGCACCCTCAGTAAATTTGCAGATGACACCAAACTAGGTGGGAGTGTTGACCTGCTGGAGGGTAGAAAGGCTTTGCAGAGGGATCTGGACAGGCTCCAGGCATCCAAGGGGATGAGGTTCAATAAGACCAAGTGTCGGGTCCCACACTTGGGTCACACCAACCCCCCGCAGCACTACAGGCTTGGGGCAGAGCTGCTGGAGAGCTGCCTGGCAGAAAAGGACCTGGGGGTGTTGGTGGACAGTCGACTGAACATGAGCCAGCAGTGTGCCTAGGTGGCCAAGAAGGCCAACTGCATCCTGGCCTGTGTCAGGAACAGCGTGATGAGTAGGACTCGGGAGGTGATCGTCAACCTGTACTGGGCACTGGTGAGGCCCCACCTCAAGTGCTGTGTTCAATTTTGGGCCCCTTACCACAAAAAAGAATTTGAGGGGCTGGAGCGTGTCCAGAGAAGGGCAACAAAGCTGGTGAGGGGTCTAGAGAGTAAATCTTATGAGGGGGTTGGTCTCTTCTCCCAAGTCACAGGGGATAGGACAAGAGGAAACGGCCTGAAGTTGCTCCAGGGGAGGTTAAGATTGGATATTAGGAAAAATTTTGACACTGAAAGGGTTATTAAACCTTGGAATGGGCTGCTCAGGGAAGTGGCTGAGGCACCATCCATGGAGGTATTCAAAAGATGGGACGACATAGTGCTTAGTGACACGGTTTAGAGATGTGTTTCTTTGTTTTTGTCAGAGTTAGGTTGATGGTTGGACTAGGTGATCTTAAGGGTCCCTTCCAACCTAGACAATTCTATGATTCTATGATCCAATCTAAACCTACCTTCTTTCAGTTTAAGATTGTTACTCTTTTTCCTATTGCTACAAGCCATGGTAAAAAGTTTCTCTTCATCTTTCTTATCAGCCTTGTGTTTGGTTTACATGACAAGATTTTGGTATGGGGTGGTCTGCAGGGGTAGCTTGTATGAGAAGATGACAGAAGCTGTCCCCATGTTGGACATAGCCAGTTCCAGCCATCTCTAAGTTGGACCTGACACTGGCCAAGGCTGAGCCAATCAGCAATGGTGGTAGCATTTCTGTGATAATATATTTAAGAAGGGGAGAAAACACGCTGTGCAACAGCAACTGGAAGAGAGGAGTGAGAATATGCAAGAGACACAACTCTGTTGGCACCAAGGTCAGTGAAGAAGGAGGGGGAGGAGGTGCTCCAGGCACTGGACCAGAGATTCCCTTGCAGTCCATGGTGAAAGACCATGGTGAAGCAGATTGTCTTGCTGCAACCCATGAATGTCCATGGTGGAACTGATATCCACCCTGCAGCCCATGGGAGGACCCCATGCTAGAGCAGGTGGATGCACCCTGAAGAGAGCTGTAACCCATGGAGAGCCTGTGCTGCAGCAAGTTTCTGGCAGGAACTGCCCATGGAGAGGAGGGGCAGATTTTCTCCAGCAGGACCTGTGGCCCTACCAGGGACCCACGCTGAAGCAGTCTGTTCCTAAAGGACTGCACCCTGTGAAAAGCATGCATGCTGGAGCAGCTTGTGAAGAAGGACCCATGTTGGAGAAGTTTGTGGAGGACTGTGTCCCATTGGTGAGACCCCATGCTGGAGAAGTGGAAGGCACGAGGAAGAAGGACAGGTAGAGACAATGTGTGATGAACTGACCGCAACCCCCATTCCCCATCCCTCTCTGCTGGCTTGGTGTGCACCTGGTGGCCAGCGAAGGTCAAACCACCACAGCCTCCTTTATGTATTGAAAGGACACAGTAAGGTCTCCCCAGAGCTTCCTCTTCTCCAACGCTCTCAGCCTTTCTGATCAGTTGATGTTTCAGCCTTCTGACAATTTTTGTGGCCATATCCTGGACCTGCTCTAACAGGTCCATCTCTTTCTTGTGCTGGAGGCCCCAGAGCTGATTGCAGTACTCTAGATGAGGTTTCAGGAGAGCAGAGTATAGGTAGAGAATCACCTCCCTCAACCTGCTGGCCATATTTATTTTGATGCAGCCCAGGATACGATTGGCTTTCTGGTCTGCAAGTACATATTGCTGGCTCATATCCAATATTTCATCCCCCAGTATCCCAAGTACTTCTCTGCAGGGCTGTTCTCAATCAATTCATCCCACAGTCTGCATTGATATTGGAGATTGCTCAGCCCAGGCGGAGGGCCTTGCACTTGGTCTTTTTCAACTTCATGAGATTTGCATGGGTCCACTCCTCAAGCCTCACTCCTCAAGGCCCCGCTAGGTGGCATCCTTTCCCTCAAGCATATCAGCTGCACCACTCAGCTTGGTGTCATCCACAAATCTGCTGAGGGTACACTCAGTTCCACTATGTCATTGACGAAGATATTGAACAGTATTAGTCCCAGTATGGACCCTTGAGGAGCACCCATTTTTTCCACTTGGACATTGAGCCATTGACTATAACTGTTTGGATGTGGTCATCCAGCCAATTCCTCATCCATCTAACAGTCCATCCATGAAACCCATATGTCTCCAGTTTAGAAGTATGTTATAGAATCATAGAATTACAGAATGGTTTGTGTTGAAGGCACCTTAAAGATCATCTAGTTCCAACCCCACCGCTGTGGGCAGGAACTGTGTCAAAGACCTTACAGAAGTCCATGTAGTTGCTCTTCCCTTGCCCACTGATGTAGTCACTCCATTGCACAAGGCCACTAGATTTGATAGGCACAATTTTCCCTTGGTGAAGCCACGTCTCTAACAACCTCCTTGTCTTTCATATATTTTGATGTCTTCTAGCAGGATCTGTTCCATGATTTCTTATTCCCAATTCTTGATTTGTCTGGAATAAATGTGTGTGCTGAAGTATGAAATCTTTGATGACATCAGATAAATGTACTTTAAATTTGTGAATTTATAGATACTAAAAAAAAAGCAGCAAACTGAGCTGATGGTGAGATGTGTTTAAATGAGTTAGTAATTTTGAGCTAATTATTTTAAGGATAGCAATGTGCACTGCAGTTTCGAATATTGAAGCTAGATTGTCTAGGAACACTGTAGACATTGCTAAACACTACTATCAGGCACAAGACAAGGCTGGGCAAGCGTAATAATTAGCCACTATTACCATATGACCAGCCCTTTTTGTCCCATTACCCATCTATTTCTCACACTTGTTCCTCCCTGAATTACCTAAATATATCAATTTTCCTGCTTTGGATTCTACCCCAAAATATCCCATAATGAGTCCTATGCAATCCTAAAATGCTCTTCCCCTGCATCCCATCATGCCTCCCACCCCAGGCAGCAACACCCATTAATCCGAAATGTGATCTGGAGAGCTGCTCCCAGTCACTCATGGTGATGGATTTCAAGCCTGAACAGTGGGGTTGAGTATCTTCAGGGGCAGCCCTGAAAAGCACCCAGACAAGGATTTCATTCCTTGGAGGTCCTTATTTTGGGTTTCCAACTGCCATTTTGCCCCTGTGCTCCTCTGGGCTTGTCATGGTCGTTGATGGGTTGGTGGCTGCTGTGATGGGTCTGAGAGTACCTGGGGCATGGTATTGTTTGGGCTCTTTCCAGCTTCCCCACTGACTGTCTGTGCTCCTTTGTGAGTATACAGATGAGTTTTTATCACATAACAATCTCATCTTATGCCGTGAGTGTACCCATAAATATACCCATAAAGGTGTTTTTGTTTAGTTACTTTGATGGTTAAAAGGAAGAAGAATGAGTCTGAGGTCTAGGCAGTGTCTGGAAAAGCAGAAACCTAAGGTCTAATTCTGCCTTCCTCTGTGTCCTTGGATAATTGAATCAGTCTTCAGTTATTAGTGTCTCAGTTTCGAAAAGGTATATAAGATGACATACTGGAATTGCAGGGCGATTCTGAAGACAAATCTGGATGATATTCAAATATCAGAACAATGGAGTCAAGGTAAGTTCCAACGGTCAAAGATCAATAACCAAATACTCTGATGATTGTTATCGATTTTGTGATGGCCTGCAGTATTTCATATTTTTTGGTGCTTGTTAGTTTTTTGCAGTATTTTTAGCTAGCAGGGAGTTTTAGTTATGTCTCAGAAAGCTACTCATAGCAATAGTAGAAAACCACAATATTTACAAAAAAGTTGTCTTCTCTCATAGCATGCCTTGCAATTATAAATGTTTTCTCTTTCTTACAAAGTACAACATTCTGCAAGCTAAAATCATGCAATACAAAGAGCCAAGGGACCTGCAAGATGCTATTAATTGAGGTGTATAACCTTGCTGTTCCCTTGTCCATTTATTTCCTTAAATAACAGGCTTGCCTTACAGGGAAATGAAAAAAGGTGCTATGGCCAGCCCTGACAACATATCTTGTTCTGTAACTAAATTACTCGACATCAATCATTTAACATCCTACTGTGGAATTCAGTCTAGGTATAATTGTGGTTTCTCACTTACTTTCAGTTAAAAAGGATTTCATTGTTCGGTTAACGTACTTTAGAAAAACATTGTGACCACTCTAAATAAAAATAAAACCTCCACTATTCAAATCTGTTATGAAGAAATGTCTCTGGACATAAAATGATAACCATAATGATTTACAGTTGTAGATGCATTACTCAGTACACACCCTAATGCATTTAAAATGCAGTTTACCTAGGAATTGTATAGAAGTATTTAATGTCAAATGACCTTTTTCAACTGATCATTTTTCTCTTGTTCATTTTTGCTAAGAGAAAGGGCTGAATGCTATTTGATTCAATCATGTTTTGTCCTCACGGAAAACATTAAAAAAATTCCATAATTTATTATTAGTTGCAAATATTTTTTGAAATTTCAGTTTAATTGTGAAACTTGATATGAGATTTACAGTTTTAGGCAATAAAAATATTCTCTTTGCTATCATCAAGGGCAATCCCCAGCCAAAATTCCTGTATCACTTTTTCAGCAGTAGACTTCTAAAGATGCATTGCTAAAAAGAGAGGGGGAAAAAAATTTAATCTTTGTAGCTTACAGATTTTAGTTCTTTGTTTTACACTGCTGGCAAGGTGGACAGTATTATAAGCCCTGGCAGATATGTTTGCAGTCCATGTGTGCATTTGTTCTTTAAAAATGAAGCTGAGGTAGCCATCTCAGTTCTTATGAACCTCCAAATAGGTTATCATGAGATGAACTAAATTGAATGAGTAACCACTTCAAGGAGAGCTCCCCTATATATATTCTGAACTGTGAAGTCTCCATCCTATCCCATCATGGCAAATGCATGTGATAAATGTTAATTATAATGGGAATGCTAAAATTCCACTGTGAATAGATACCCGTTATCACCAAAGTGACCATCAGCTATGGTTAGCTTTAATCAGAAACAGGTGAAGTTTTTACCCTCTTCTGGTACAAAAGTACCAGCTAGCTGTGGGAACGGGGCCAAGATCCCATTTCTTGTGTGCCCTCCTCAATTTATTGGACATACCAGCTCATCAGATTAAGTAGCATCAGATCCCCAAATAAGAATTTTCTTCTCTTTTAAATGGACGTGGCTTTCCAGAGAGCACGTTTAGCTACTACTTGTGGATACTCATATATATGTCTTTCTCTGTGTGGGATAGAGGAGGCAATAGAGGAAATCTGGAATAGGTGAAGCTATAATCCTGTATCCTGGTATCAGTTCACATTAATTGCAAGGCTGCATTTATAAGCTGTTCTACTGAGATGTTTTATCACTTTGAAGCCAAATGAAACATTCCCACATTCTTTTGAACCAGCTAAGATAAAAGCAATATATTCTAACTCTGTCACTATCCAGCTCAGGACACTTCCATCTCAGCTAACTTTGAATGTTATCACTGAAAAGCTTATTCTTTTTTGGGTTACATGTTTTTAATTGATTTTACTGTATTTCACAGCTATGTATTTTTCAGTTCTTTTCAAATTCCCTCATTTTCTACTCCTATTATCCCTTCAGTCATCAGGTATCTTTGTATTCCCACATATAGTTCAGAGTTTCAAAGACACTTTTCTCCAGATCTTTGCATTTTCATTAGCGTATAGTCAAATGGTACTGAGACATCTTATTATTACTATTTCATACTGTTCTTTGCCATCAGACTAATATCTTCTCTCATGGAACTTCAAACAATCTATCAACAATCCTGTCTCTTTATATTTAGATCAAATGCTGAGGATCTGTTATAAACAAGAGTTAATATCTCAAAGCATTAATTACAAAGGTTGTGTTGTGAAAATTGTACTTGGACTTTAATATAGTATCTAACCACAAACGACACAACAGGGCATGTTCAAAGCTGATGTTATTTGGTACAATTCTGTGAGCTAAATTAAGATGAACCTCTTTATACAGGAACTCAATCTAATCTGAAGCTGAAATGTGAACATGAAAATGCATCAGATAAAGCACTGGTGTCCTGTTAACGAAGCTTGATGGCAACAGTTCATTTAATGTTCTAGATACACACCACAGACATTGCCAAAAGCAAATCTAATTAGGTACGTGAAGAATTCCTATAGATCTGTTCTCACTTACTGAAATGTAATAAATAAGAGTGGATCTGTATAAATTTGCCATATTAGCTTTTAAGCTGGCTCCAGAATGCTGCATTCTGAAGTAAAAAAGTATAACTGTGGATGCCGATGGAATAATAAACATCTTATTTTCTGTGCCAGGTCATTACTGAGATCCTTATTAACATTGCTGTATGTTTGAAATGAGCCCTTTTCTCTGTATTGTATGCATGCTTAAGTCTGAAAAATACAAAAAAAGGAGATATATAAAAATAAGCTTTGTAGACACCATGCAGTCACTTGGCCATATCTGATTA
>JAOXJK010000012.1:131060923-131073288 GCA_025774025.1 Xenus cinereus
AGCCTTTCCTCATAAGAGAGATGCTCCAGGCCCCTAATCATCTTTGTGGTCCTCTGCTGTACCCTCTCCAGCAGTTGCCTGTCCTTGAACTGGAGAGCCCAGAACTGGACAGAGTACTACAGATGGGGCCTCACCATGGCAGAGTAGAGGAGGAGGATGACCTCCCTCGACCTGCTGGTCACACTCTTCCTGATGCCCCCCAGGATGCCATTGGCCTTCTTGGCCACCAGGGCCCATAGCTGGCTCATGGTCATCCTGTTGTCCACCAAGACTCTCAGGTCTTTTTCCTCAGAGGTGCTCTCCAGCAGGTCAGCCCCCAACCCATCCTGGTGCAGGGGGTTATTCCTCCCCAGGTACAGCACCCTACACTTGCCCTTTTTCGGGTTCCTCTCTGCCCAACTCTCCAGCCTGTCCAGGTCTCGCTGTATGGTGGCACAGCCTTTTGGTGTGCCAGCCACCCCTACCAGTTTTGTATGGTCAGCAGACTTCCTGAGGGTACATTCCATCCCTTCATCCAGGTCACTGAAGAGGACTGGACCCAGTACTGACCCCTGGTAGACCCCACTTGTTATGGACCTCTAAGTTAGATCTGTGCCACTAATCACAACCCTCTGAGCTCTGTCTTTCAGCCAGTTTTCAATCCCCCTTACTGTCCATTCTTCTAATCTACGCTTCCTAATCTTATCTCTGAGGATGCTGTGGGAGACTGTGTCAAAAACCTTGCTGAAGTCAAGGTAGACAACATCTACCACCCTCCCCTCATCCATTCATCCAGTCATGCCATTGTAGAGGGCTATCAGGTTAGTAAGACATGACTTCCCCTTGGTGAATCTGTGTTGACTACTTCTGATAGCAATAATAGGGAAATAAGTTGTACATATTTTTAAATAGTTAAAAACATAACGAAGTTCTGTCTATTATATGCTTTTTATAGCCTTCTTATTGAATATTAAAATGTGGGGTGGAAAATGTCTCACTGTTTCTTAAGAGAACACTCCCTTTAAAAGAAAACTCGGGGACCAGGCTTTCACTAGGATGATCAGATTTCTCCAGACGTTCTGCCGTGTGGAAAACGTCCACAGATTTGCTGGTTGGAAATCCTACCCACATGGTAAAAAAAAAGGGAAGTAGAAAGCACTTGAGACTCTTGCCCATGTTTTCTGGATGACCCACAGGGCAACTAGAGCAGTTGCAGAACTGTCTAGAAATTCCATATTTTTCACAGATGAGGATATGCTAGTCCTATTGTGTGGAGAGAACCTGAGAATGGCAAAGCTAGTCTGATGCATTTAGGATGTGTCTAACTTTTGAGCATGAGGACACTGGGGGTATTGGTCTAAGGTTTCCACAGTGCCTATTTTTTTTCCTCAAAAAGAATGGTTCTTACCACAATATTTTTGTGAAAATGATTTTTTCCAACATCTTTAAAACTTATACATATGGAAGTCTTTTTGTGGCATTTGTTGGCTACTCATTTACCATGTAGACTGAGGAGTAAAAGAGAAAAGATAATAAAATAGTACCAGAGAACAAAACTGAAACACTTAGAAATGTCCTGTAAAGTACTTCTTGTGTCGATCGTGGTATTAGGTTGTAGAAGGGAATGTCAATCCAAAATTTTCATGTCCTCATCAAAACTTCTGATTATTAAATTTAAAATAAAATTTATCTTAATGAGGACTATTTTTAAATAAATTTCCAGGTAATCTTTAACATATAAACTAAGTTTGTACTAAACCTCCATGTATAATAGTGCTTAACTTAATGACCCAAAAACCTACCTCATAGAGCTGTGAGGTAGGTAAGCATGGCTTTGCCAGTTCTAGTCTAGAAAACTACAGCATCAAGCAGTTGAGTAAAATGACAATGGTTAGCTGCAAATCTATCATAACACTGGAAATAAAGCACAAAGCTATGTCTATACTGGTAAACAGGGACAGACATGAGCCTGGCTACAGGGCTGATATTTTTTTGTTTGTCCCAACATTAGTGGGATTGCTTACATAACATATCGGAGCGCTTAGTAGTTAAGTCATTCAACTACTACATGGCTATTTTTAGTAATTATTATTATTTTGTTATTGTTTTTATTATTATTACTAGTCTTTGACCTAAATTGTGCTTTCAGTGAAATCATATCTACCTGGTCCAATGCCCTTTCAAAGTCTCTACCTGTAGCTAATTAAGATATAAACAGGCTTAATATGCATTTCAAATCTTAATACCTGTAAGATACAACACTGTCCCACCCTTCTCAGAAAGTGGATGTGAAGCTCAAAGAATCAAAATTTCAGAAAGCTGTATTCAAAAGGCACAGATTAGCAAGTTGCTGCGTATTCATCATGGTTCTCCTGAGAGCTGATGTGTTATTTCAAGTGCTGGTTAACTAAAAATGTGATTATATGTTACTCATTTATTTTAGTGATTGTGCTGAGAAGTAGTGAGACTAGTTAAAATTCTACTACACCTCGCAGAGAAGAAATAGCTTTAGCTTTACTCAGTCCTCCCACTTCCTGCAATAAATTCATTAGAAGCATTGAGAAGCTATAAATTAGTCACCCGACATTGCTAAAGTATATTATTAATTTCTGAAAAACTATTTTAAAAGATAAATGTCACAATCTCTTGTGTATCCTGCTTTTATATCAATCTAAAGAAAGGACGCTAGTGGATAATTTAGTGACATCCATTGGTAAATTTAGAAAGAAGATTCCACAAATGATAAACAACTATCCTTGTTCAAACAGATAAATAAAGGTGTCATATATTTTGAAGACTAACTTTAAGAAGATGTGGTCTTCTTTTCAACAACAAATCTGAAAGTATCATAAATATGCGATAGTTTGCAGTAATCTACTCTGCCTATTTTGAAGTTTGTTTCCTGCACCATTCTGACAAACTGTAAAGTTGGCAGTCTTACCAGTTTGAACGTAGCACAGTAGAAAAACACTTTTTTGGACCATTATGTTCCAAACTACCTGAACTACAGGCAGTACAACACTCTTTTCCTGGCCCTTAGCTAATATCCTGACAACTGGTTACAGAGTCAGGCTATTTGATTTTCTTCAAGACCCATGACTACTATATTTTGGCCGCATATTGCGATAGTATAGGGTTAGTAGTCCTGTTCAGGGTCCTCTACAGCCTTGGTGTTCTGTGTCTTATTTAAATGATATTTAATAAAACCTATTGTGCAGAAGATGGATAATGGTGATCCTATGATTCTGGAAATGAAAATACCCATGCCATCTCTTTGTGCTGTACATTGTGTTGAGAGCACAACAAACGGATACCACTTGGCCTTTGGGAAGAGTATAGCCTTGTCTCCTTTCTGCATATGAATTGCTACCGATTTTATTTAGGGATTAGTTATAAAATTCTCCAGAATATCACTGCTAGAAATCTTTCAGAACTAGTGAGATCTGGGGCCTCTACTGTTTGATGACAACAGTCAGGAGACAAGGGCTATAGGTAACTGAGTAAGCTGCTCCTTATGCTTGGACGTCAAAATTACACAAAATTCTCTTCTGAGGCATCAAAAGAGACTATGCATCTTGCCCTAGGTGACATTCCCAAGACTGTGAGAATGTGTGGGGAGGAGAAGCTCAGCCCAGCTCAGCTAACTCCTTCTCCTCAGGTCAGACCCTTTCTTCATGTTTCCAATGTTAATGGAGCAGTAGTCGCCTGAAGGACGATGTTTACATGAATGCAAATATCTTTAAGATTTTTTTCCCCTTTTTCCTTTCATATCAGTCCAAAAGAACGAGAATGACTGAACCAGTTCAACCCATTTACGTTGAGATGTAAGGACTAGTGTCTGCTGACTACTGGGTGCATGCCATTATCAAGAGCTCCATCTTCTAATATCTCAGTCAAATATATAGCAAGCAGTGTGCTTGCTCTTGGTAGGTTTCCATTAATAAAATCTAAAAGTCTTGTCTTTCTATCACTTTTCCTCTTCTCCCTCTTATTCCCCCTTTTCTTGCCTTCCCCTTGACACATACATATGCATTCCTGTGAACACCCCAGAATTTTGACTGAGACAGCTGGACCTGAATAATGTCAACAATTTCAAATAAGACAAACAGGGGGGAAAGCATGCATCAAGAAACACACTCCTGCATTGCACAATGTATTAAACAGATGGGAAAATGGGCAGAAAACTGAAGCATGAAATTTAATGTTATTAAGTGGAAGGAAATATTTTGGTTTTATCGTCAGTTCCTCATGTTACTCAGCAGAAGAGGAGGAAGAGGTCTAAAAATAAACTGTTGTATTAGGGCTACAGAAAATGTATAAGAAAGAATGACTTGCATCAAGCTTGTTCTAGAAAAATAAATAAATAAATAAGGCCATTAAAGAAGATGGGTGCAGTCATCAGAAAACCTCTGACATTAACTTTTATGAAGCAGTTAAAATTCTCACTGCAGCTCCAGATTTGCATGTGAACTATGACCAATCATTCACTCAGAAAACAATATGAGATAAATTTACAATTTAGCTTGTGTTCTGTATGGCTCAATACAAATTAATCAAACAATATGCAATAAATTTCATGGGCTGTTAAGTTTTAGTTCTGGTGATGTAAATCACAGGTGGGATCATATTACAGAGAGATATACTATTGGGTTGATGAAACAGTAAAGTGGAAAGCCGGATCTTGTTCTGACTAGCCAGGTGTCAGTAGAGTGAAAAACACAGTAGAGAGATAAAGAGTGGTGGAAAAAACCAAAAGCTTACTGCCTGAAAGAAACTCCCATAAATAGCAGTCATGAAACCACCTGTTTAACTCACCTTTAGACTGCAGAATTTAATCAGTGAGCACCACTCAGTGCCCAAAAGCGCTAAAAGAAAGTTCCTGGCAAAACAGTCCAAAAGTAGAGCTACTATGACTTCTTTCAAGCTTAACTGCTTCTTTCAAATGAAAATAAAAGTATTTTATTCTCTGGTCTTGAAACAGTTATCAGTTTTGATGTCATGGCAATATTTGTTCTGTATTTTGCTCATGAGTAGAAGATCAGGCATGTCATGAAGCAAAATGGGCTTATATTTACATTATATGCAACTAAGCTCTTATGTTTTTTCTCCTGTTTGCTTATATTTGCATGAGATTTTGAAATAATGCACATTCCACAGTAAATTTGTAGTTTCCAGTCAGCTAAGGATTCTGTAGATTCGTTTGTGTGAATTTCATTGTGATTTTTCTTCTTAACATAATCTTTTCTCTACATATCTGCATAAAGTATCCACCCTAATTTCTTCTTCTGGATTTCCTCAGTTTTCTCGCCACTTTAGATTTGTCTTCCAGAAAGCATCAGTTTGTGGGAGAGTCTTTCCTTAACACCTATCTCTTTTTAGATGCTGAACATAAAGTAAAGATCATTATCACAGACTCCATTTAAAGAGTCTTTGCCCAGACTAACTCAGATAATGTATGTAAGGGATTTGATAATATTTTTTTGGGGAGGGGTGGTGTTTTCTGTTCTAAGGTCACCAGACCTCTATAATTCAGTAAATGAACAAGAAAACTAAGGAAAACCTCCGTAGTTTTTTCAATGGCTTTGATTAGTGATGGCATATTCTTCAGTACTTCTGATTCCAGGTTGGAACGAAATGAAAGACTAGTAAAACTGTACATTTTGCATAAGTAATTTTGACCTGTACTGAAGAATATTTCTTTTACATCCATTTTACCAATGGATGTCACTAAATTATCTAGTTGGTGACATGAGACCTCTGTAGGCCAAGCATGAAAGACTGTTGCTGGGCTTCAAAAGCAAGAAGTTCACAATCACCCAGGCCTTGCAAAGAAATAGTGTCTCATTGAAGATGCAGGTTGTTGTGAAACACCTTGACCCAAAGTTTAAATTTGGGTCTTTTCCTTCTTATCTCTGAGGAAGGGAACTTCAGCTGGAGAACTAATGTCCCCATAAGCACAGTAAAAACAAAGCACAGCACTGGAAAAACGTGACTCAAAATGGTAATTAAGTTTCAAAAAAAATATAACACTTAGTTCTGATTACACTGGCCCAGTAAGTTGTTGAGAAATTAAAATATTTCAGAAAGAGTGAATAAAATAAATTTTACGGAACAAAACCCAAGAAAGATCATATCAAACAACATATGGAAAAGGAACAACAAAAGGAAAGAGGAGGGAAAAGGGCATAACGAGAATGTAAAAAGGGAGGAAACGAAACATATACTTAAAGATTCATACCCAAAGTCCTACCAAATCTGTTTCTTTTGTCACTGAGCAATAAATCCACTGACCACTATCTTTGTACAAAAACAAATCAGCAGCTGTGCCTCTCTGCCTATCATTACAGAACTCTCTCTGATGTTCTCAGAAGCAACTCATTTAGCCTGCCTTGAGCAAATGTCTCATTAATAATCTTACTTCTTCGGTTTTGTTGGTTGGTTCATTAAGTTCATGCATGCATAAAGTCGCTGTTGCTGCAGATAATGTGCAAAGCCTTTATAAACCAAGGCTTTTCAAACTGTTAAACCATTTATTAATTCAGAAATATGCTACACATTTTTAAAACCTTACTTCAACCAAGGCAATTGATTAGTCTTTTGGTTTTTTTCTTCCACAACACGCTTATTGACTTTTCAAATTTTCTGTTTGAAATCTACTCTCTGCTGTGAAGACAACTTATCTAGAAAATGTTTCTTGTGATCTTTCTCCACCTATTTTTATTTGCACCATGAGCCCTTGGGGATGGGAGATAGGGTACCAGGATGCTGTGCATGGCTGTGCAAGTCTTTGAACTGCACGCAGAAAATAAAACAGCCATAAGTGTGTATCTGAAATTTTAAAAAACTTTATTATTTTCTACATTGCAAAATTGAATCAAAATGTTTTGTTTGCTTCAGAAATGTTCCATCTAACACAATATAAAACGCCTCTAAAGATATTAGTGAGAAAAACAAAAACAGGAGCGTGAGAAAATTACTCTCCTGAGAGAGTGCTCTAGCTTTCTAAGCTGTAGGGACATTCTGGGGAAGTGCTTTCAGTCCTTCCTACAGACTCAGTCACACTTTGGATAAATTGTTACGTATTTGATAGAGCATCAGCTGGAATCCATCAACGAGGTAAATGGCCTCACAGCCAGGCTGGAATCATTTGTGCAGTTTGGCATAATGACTATTTAAGTATTTTTATACAAAGAGGAAAAGCATAAGAAGAGACTGTGAAAGCTCTGCCTCAGAATATCTAAATAGCTAGTGATTAAGACATTCATGCAAGATGTAAAGTATATCAGTTCAAATTCTGGTCCTGTATCAAGCAGAAGCTTTGAACATTTGTTGGTTTGGGTTTTTTTTATGTGAATTTCTATTTAACAAACTATTGGACCACTTGCTATTCTTTTCATTTGCATCATTCCTGTCTCTACAAAGTTGAAGTTTGGGCTTGAACACACTCACAGTGAGGGTGGAATTTAGCTCAAGTCTGTGGAACCAGCTCACTGCTGAGGCACTGAATACAAACTACTGACACTATCTTTTTCTATGATACTTCTTTAAATTTAGCTTTCAAAATATTTCTTCAGAGAAGGTTATTGAACAAATTCAACCTGAATTCAAAAAGTAGATTTCTCATACAGAAAAGTAATTTTTGGCCACTTTTAGTGTTCAAAACCAAAAAAGAAACCTCAGATGTAGTGCCAAGAGGCATTCACACAAAGGTAAGAGGCACGCTGTTATGAGGCAAGATAAAAAAGATATGAGGAAAAGAGAATCTAAGGGAGGCCAAACTAAAAAACCCTTCATAGTACAGCTATAGCTAGCTCATGGGGTTTATGAATTTAACCTGAATGAAGGCTTTTGAACATAAGACAATTATTAGCAACTCACTCTTCGATAGATATCGTCTGCTCTATTAATGTTAGCTGAGCAAGAGATTCGTTTATTTCTTCCCAAAGAAATTGTTACATCATTGTGTTTCTGGCAGATTATGGCTGGCTTCTTCCTCAGCAACATGTGAGAGGAACACTAGCAACAACCTGTGCCCTCTCACACTGCCCACAGAAAAAGCATCTACACTGTGACAGTCCATGTTCTTCTTTATTTGGATTTTTCAATTTATTTTCTTTATTTATTTTCTTTATATTATTATTATTCTATTTTATTCAATTGGTAATATATTTTTCAATTATTCAATTATTATTATATTCAACTTTTCACTATATTTGGATTGCAAGTCCAAAGAGACAAGACCACATGGAACTCCCTGTATTGAACTGGAACTCACTAAATATACTATGTGGATCGCTTTAGCAGAGTTTATTTTCAAACTTCACATTACTTTTGTGTCTTAGCAATTCATCCTCTCCTCTCTTCTAAATGGGAATTTTGCATAACAGCTTCAAGTGTGTCAGTTATGTCAAGATTTAAGTCTCAGTGCTACTGATCTAAATGCAATTTCATCTCCTAAATCACTTAAGCAATTTTGCTAAAAAAAGCCGCTTTTTTCTTCCATGCATTTCCGAGTTGTATTTTATTACCAAAAGCAAAAGAAAATTAATGAGGCTTGTAGTTTAAAATAAAAAAATAAACCCCTGCAATACCACCCGAGAATTTGTAAGGTAGGGCTGGATCTCATTATTTCAGCTATTCTTGCTCTTTTTGCTTTTCAGTCCTCAACTTCATTTAATGTAGTTGGAGGATGAGACAGAAAAAGTTGTGTTCTGATTTTCTAATTTACCAGTTCACCAGTGCAGACTTCATAGACTCACTGCCTTCAAAGTAATGGAGTGGAATTCAATATATATTGTATCTTCTTTTAAAAGGAATATAAATAGCATGAAAACTGTATTTTCCTTGTTTCTGGTGCTCGAATTTCAAAATCCTGCACACTAGGATAGATGGCGTCAGTCCACACAATGTAATGTAGCTCTTTATATACTGTTTCAGAAGAAATATGTAGTCTTGCAAGACTCCTTCTGGATTTAAAACTAGGTAAAGAGTTTTTTAAAAAGGGTCCATATTCCCCTTTTCTTACTCCCATGGCAGTCGTAGTGGCATCATCAGAAAAAATAAAGTAAGCAGTACTAAATTTATCTGTTTAGGAACATGGTCTGACACTGGGAAATTATTTTATGCATTCAAGTGCCTACTAATTGCAGTGGCTTCTTTCAGCAAATCAGGATGATTTAATACTGCATATTGAACTCTTCTCTATGACCTCAGCTCCTACTCTCTTAAGCCTCAAAAATGCTTGTTTTAAAACTCTTCCTGTACACGCTTTTTCTGCTCAATAACTTCAGTTTCAATGATGGTTGCAGAGCAACCCAGCAGAGGGTTAATAACAGCATAGTGGTACTCTGCAGTTCACTGGTTTGGCCTTCCATCTCCTAGTTTATCTACCCTAAGACCAAATTATTATCATGTAATAAAATGAAAAGCCACTATTATTTTAAGTACACTTAAAATTATTATTAGTAGTGTGCTTGGTGAGGTTAAATCATGAGGTCTTTGATGCTAACTTCAAAAATGACATCTCTGATTTAACTAGAATAAATGAGATGGTTGCTTCTCTCTAATTAAAGGCAAAATGTATCTATAGTACTTGGCAATTTTCTGTCACTTAACACTGTATTACAGCAGCATTTATTACATTCATTATATTATAATTACAATTACTTTACATTCATGAAGGTTCAATCCTCAGAAACCTAACCTGCCTGGAAAAAAGAATCATATTTGTTTGAAACCAAAATGAAGCCAGTATACTAAACTGAAGGTGAAGTTCATGAACCTGTTGGATAGTTCATCAGCAGAGCCCATTAGTCCTTTTCTCTCCATGTATAGAGTTAGGGTGATATTGTCAGCAGCTTTAAACACCCTCAGCGACCGCACTCAGGGCCCTGTTGGTAAGGACACAACTTCAGGTGCTTTCCAAAAAGTGAAGTGGTTCCCTTCGGTTGATCCCTGAATTTTGGGCTGTCAGTGTAGTGGAAAGACTATATTTCAATTTCTTATTTGTTTTTCAGGCAGAGAGCAGCAAAGCAGTAACCGGTGACTGGCAAACAGAAACGGAACTCCAGCTGGTTTTGCTCTTGCAGGGAGCAAAAGCATCATGGCATGGATGGGGCACCCACTGAGTTGAAAGTTTAAGAGAAAGGAGAAGGCTACCTTGGAGTGAACAGTGAGTGCTATTTTCTAAAATAATCTCCCATTTATCTTTTTTTTTTTTTTTCCAGGTTCTTTCCATTTTGGCTCTAAACATTAGCACAACCATGCTTTGCTCACACGAATACTCCCTGGAAAAGAGATGTAAAACTTAAAAGCCTGAATAATTATTGTAAGTTGTTTTTTTTTTTTTTTAATGTGGCATTTGATTGCACAGTGTAGAGTTCACGCTGTGTTAGTTTCTTAAGTCAGTGGAGAGAAACAATTTAATGCAATCTAACTATCACTGTGCAAATTGTGAATATTCACAAGCTACAAAACAAGAGCTTTGTTTTATTCGTTCTTCAAGAAACCTGTGAAAATTTCCAAATCCTTATTTCCCAATACATACAGGAAAAATCTAATCAGCATGAATTTTTCAGTTCTTGTTTGCAGTAGGAAGGAAACACTTATAAAAGGTGAAGTGTAGATAAAATACAGACAGAAGCAGTTGAATACAGACCGCCGAATGAGTGAGCAATATAATTACACTTAGAGCAAATAATTCAGAAAAGAATTATTCTACTGTTCGAACAAAGCAGTGGATCAATTCATCTGTGTAAGGTCATTACATTTTGTGAGTAATATACTTTCAAAACATTCAGAGCACAGCACAGAAGACATTTGTAGTCTCACAAATGTATCCCTACTTGTTATTGTTGTAATTTACCACACAGATCCTGCTGTTTCACTAAGATCTCTGCCTATGCCATTGAAATCAAAGAAAGCTTTGATTTTAATGGGAACAGGATCAAGGTTTAGCCACTCAACATGTCCTTGAGCCAAAACAAAACTTCCAAGGAGGTTAATGTTGAGAGCGCTGTTTTGATTGCATAATGATGCCAACAAAGAAGAAAGGAAAAATCATTGGGCTGCACTGAAATTGAAAGTGTATGTGTCTATTTTAAACTGCTAATACTTCATCTAACTGCCTGTGCTGAACAGTTGCAAAATGAACCTACGCTGTGGCTGAATTGCTCTCCATAAAGGAAAAGCAAGCAATAGAATGGTTTTTCATTTCTGTAATATAGTTATTTCTATGTTATTGCAGCAATAGTGAAAAATTTACAGTACCCCAACACTGAGATGCTGCATTTTGGGAACCATTTACAGATATATTATTCTAAAACAGTGAGATGCAATCTTTACAAAATGAAATTATTCAGCAAGGTGATCAAAAATTTACTTTCTGGATAGATTTATCCCCCAATACAGTGGCAAATGCTGAGTAAAGCCACAGTCTTTCAAAAGTTTAAAGTACTGGAAGTTAAACTTTAAATTAAATTCCTGTATAAGCATATTTACTGCATCCTCAGTAGCTGTCTGGGGCTGGAGAAAGTGTAGCATTCTTTAGAATCTGATTTTAGCAGGTGAGTTTTCCTGAAGGGGTACAATCCTGCAAGTGGAAAAGCTACAGGAGGATATCCTGTTAAACTCCAGGAAAAATAGTAATATTCTGCCACGAAGTTTTAAAAATATAGGGATCTCCTAAACAGTTTGAAGGTGTTCACAAAAAAAAAAAAAATTCTTTTTAAACTGTATTCTCTTAATTCTATGAAAGCATGATTACTATTTTAAAATAAGTTTGGGCTAAACATTTCCAGCCATATATACCCATTTTAGGATTGACTTTAGACTATGTTGCCTTTTTTGTTCTCTCACCTTATGCTATCACTGAGGATGAGGAGAGACTGTCCTCATAGAACAGCCATATTGCTCAGAACTCAAGAAAAAATCTGATTCTAGTTTCACATTCAGGACTGAATTTTGCAATTTAATTTATCACGACTGTAGCCAAACACTCCAATTCGCTATGGTGAGTCAATCTATATACATACGGGTCAGCTGGAAATTATACTAAATAAATGTATTCATTTACAAGCACAGTTGCAAGAGTATGTGTTCTGTATTTTTTCACTTCACTTGTGAAATTTGTCTTCATAAGTTATATGGAATCTTCACGAGAATTATTTTCCAATATTCTGTTAACTGTTATTATTTATATATTTTAATTTTATTCTACAGTTTCAAAGTTGGTTTCATAATCTTGCTGAAATACTTCATCCATTAATAGTGAATTTTTCTTACTGAGAAAGATAATGAGAATAGATAAGAAAAATTTAATAGTCTTTCCAAGACTTAATGATGCAAATCAGCCATTGCATCTGTGCATATTAATTCAAAGCGATCCT
>JAOXJK010000012.1:131089257-131099362 GCA_025774025.1 Xenus cinereus
CCATCCTGTAGAGCCTCTGCCCCATGCCTGTGCCTCAGGGTACGGCTCCACCAATCTATTTCACTTTCACTGTCTCTAATGCTTCTAAGTCTTTCTACCTCTTCCTTCAGATCAACCAGCTGCCTGAGCAGGTAGTTTATTTGATCGCACCCACACAGGCGGTGTCTCTGGCTCCCTTGGGAACATTTGCCAGGCTGAGGCATTCACTGCAGCCGGAGACCTGCACAGACACGTGTTTTTGCGGGAGCTCGGTCTGAGTTCCCACATTCCTCCTTGTGGGGCATTTTGCACATGTTGGGGCCATGTTCTTGTCTAGCACCAGGAGGGGTCCAACAACTGATTGCTGCTTCCCACACACTCTGAGCCCGTGGGCCTGCACGCTGATATACTCGCCCTTGCGCTCACATGTGCCCGGCACGCACTCTGAACCTGCTGTGGCTATGGCTGCTTTTAAATATGCCGCGACTTGCCCGGCCCACCCCCAGCCACATCTGCCTCTCGGCTCCCTCGCGAGATTCCCAACTCGGTCTCTCCGCTCTCCCTCAGCTTCTCGGCTTCTCCATCTCCAGGAAGCCCCCTCTCTGTCTCGATCTAAATCAAATTTAAATCCACAGCGCTCACCGCTGCCGTTGTTGCTCTCCGTGTGGTCTGAGGGAAGCTTGCGGTATGGCCACTTTTAAATTTGCCATGGCTCGCACTTCCGAGTGTCAACAAAAAAACATGTGATTGCAGGTCTTCATGTATACAGAGAGAAAGACTCAAGGGCAGGACTGGAGTTGTAGTCCCAAGAATACTGAGACATATCAGGAGGACACGTTTCTTAGTTGGATGAGTAACAGAACCAAAGGATCATTTAGGGTGGAAGGCATTCCTGAAATCATCTGGTCCAACACCTGACTCAAAGCAGGGTGAACATCAGTGTTTGGGCAGGTTGCTGCCTTATCAACATCTCCAAGACTGGAGGTTCTGCAGTCTCTTTGGGCAACCTCTTATTGCATTTGACTGCTGTCATGGTGAGCTCTACTTCTTGATATTTAGTCAGAATTTCTCTTATGATCGTTGCCAATCCAAATGGATTTTCTTCTCCATAACTACCCAATATGTAGTTGAGGACAGTAGTAAGGTCATTAACCTTCTTTTCTTGTAGCTAAACAAACCCAACTCAGTCTCTCCTCATACATCCTGTACTCCAGCACACTGATCAATCTGGTGGCCTTCCATGGGGAAGTCTCCTGTTTGTCTGCTCTGTATTGGAATGGCTCCAAACTGGACATAGTGCTCCAGACGCAGACTCATAAATGCCAAACAGAAGGGGATAACCATTTTGCTTAACCTACTGACTACACTGTTGTTAGAGCTTGCTCTTTTTATATTTTTTTTTCACTTATACTTATTTTGCAAGCAATAACGCTATTTTGCCACATTATAGTGGTGAACCCAGGCTTACTGTCCATAGCAATTCAACTTTTATCTCTACTTCTAAACTAAAATTAGTCTGGGTGACAGGGCTCTCAAATTATTTTCTCATAAGTACTTCTGTACATCTTTAGATACCAACGATATGTTAGTCAATGGGTCACTCATTTATTACAATGAAATTAATTTTGCAAAATTTAGAAGTAGTTGTCAAAAATATATTTTTTTTCCCTTTGCTTCTACAAAGGCATTAGATTTTGAATCCAGGTATGCTGTTAGAGGTGATGTGAACTTCATGATGTTCAACTCAAAACTCAAAATTTTCAGCTCAGATCCCATTATAGCAGGAGCCTAAGTCATCTGAGCAATAACTATCTTTTCAAAGAAACTTCAGCATTCCTTGCAGGTGCCCTCTAATAGGCTTTGACAGTTTATGTGAAAGCACGTATTTGCTGCCTTGAAGAGGCCAAAAGTTATGCCCAGGTGCTGTGCATGTACTGGAAGCAATGAATTGTGAATCCACGAATGCTCAGTTGAAAAGGAAAAAGTAATGCCAAAAAATAAGAAAATTAGCAGAATTCCTCGTCTCCCTGCATAACTTTGGAAGAACATGGTGGCTGAAATACTGAGCTGCGATGTGGATAAGAGAAGGTTAAGAAAAAGAAGGTTAAAGTCTCTCCTTTGCTAATTCAAAGAAAGGATTCACAAGGTCTGGGAATGTCCTAGTCAGCAAGTTTACCATGAGCTGGTTTCTTTTTTTTCTCACGTTGGATCTATCTAAGTTTTGTACAAATAATTAAAAATTCATTTTGCCAGAGGAGAGACAGAAGTGTGCTGACTCCATGGGGTACTGGTTCTGGCTGGGATAGTTAAGAGATGCAACATAAGGTCACAGCCTTGTTTCGTTTGAAGTCTCAGCATTATGACTGTGCTGGGATGACACACTATTTTTTCTTTGAAATGTTCTACTGCAAACCTGAGAGACATTGTTGATAAAAATTTCTTGAAAACTAATTTGTGTTTACCAACAATTTTTGTTCTGACCAGTCAATGTTGTCTAACTGAAAAATTCTTTAGAAAAAAAAAAAACCCTCATTCATTTTAACTACAAAATTTCCTTCTGAAAGTGTCCTACCTTTGATGCCTGTGTGGCGGTCATTCCAGGGGAATAAAGTTACACCTAGCCTGCACTTAGCTCAACACAGAGGAAAAATCTGAGCAAGAGGCATAGTGAATGGGTATAGCAGCAGCTTATAGCTGAGAGAAACCTGTGTGTCACAGGAGTGAAGATATTCATACTCCTGAAACCTGCAGCTGAGAGGAGCAGGAGCTGTGGTTTGTTGTGATGGCAACACACTTTACCTTTTTTTTCCGAGGGTTTCTTGGTTCGAGGGTATACATTTCTGAGGGATCCAGTCATGCCACAGATTCTGCTGTATCAGGAGTATCAGACTTCTTTTATTGCTTCGTATAACTACAACTGAAGAAAGAGAAGAATCACTTCTACTCTTAGGCTTGCATACAGACTAATACTCTAGCATAGAAACTGCAGGACTGATTTATAATAATAATTTTAATTTAAAATAGGTATTATATATTTCATTTTCTTTGTGAATATATATAGTATTTTGTTGGTGTTAAGTGTGATACAATTAAGGTATATTTTAAATTTTGATAGTTGTGTTAAATAGAAGTAATTTAAAATTTTAAAATATATCCATGTCATTTTCACTGCTTTTCCCTGCAAATTCTTTTTATTCTTTGTGTGCAATGACATGTTAATTAACTTTTTCAAGTTTTGTAATCTCTAGGAAGTGCTTATCTATTTCATCTCTTACTCTTCAAATTCCTTTGAAATAATTTGCTACATCTTTTTTAATTGACATTTATGCAGAAGCATTTAGCTTCATTGTATTACTTATATGATCACTAAAGCCATGATTTTTTTTCTGATAGTAGCAAAGATTGATTTATTCAGTCCAGTTTTTGCAAAAGGATATATAAGAAACATCTTGCAATAAATATATCTGATCACTTCTGCTCCGGCTTTCTTTCATCAGTTTCATTATGCTTTCTATTTCTTCTCTTGTATACCGGAGAACTAGAATTAAAATTCAGACCCTCTGAATACAGAGCCACTTCCCCCCACTCCTACTTTACTATGGCAGGAATGTGCAATATGTTACAGTACAGCTAGGACTTAACTCTCCTGTCTTCTCTGTTATTCAGTTGTTCAGCCAAACCAAGTGGAACAAAATAGTACATTTTGAATCAGTATTTTCCAGAGTCATAAAGATACGAGTTGCAAAGGATGTATGGGGGTCGCATACTCCTGCCTCATACTTTAAGCAAGGCTGCTGCTCACTCTAGATCAGTTTAGCAGTGGTTTTGTCCACACGAATCTCAAACTCCAAACATTTTTCCTAATATCCATTCTGAAGCTCACAAAGTGGTATTTGTCACTGCTGCCCTTGTTATACCGCTTGATACTACTAAGAAGACACCAAAAAAGGACACAACATTCCATGTCCAGCCTCACCAATTCCAAGCAGAGTAGGCTAACAATTTCTTTCAGTCTCCTACCCACACTTTGGTCATACTATAACCCAGTAAGAGAACACTGCTGACTCAAACTCAGCTTGGTACCAGCTGTGATCCCCAAGTCCCTATCTGCAGAGCTGCTACTAACTCTTATGTTTCTCAAGGTCCCCTGAACTGAAGCTCTACCAACTGATGTGTCAACCACTCCCTCTAATTTAGTACCATGTACTAATTTTCTGAGAGTGCACTCTGTCTCACTTCTAAATCATCAGTGGAGGTACAGAAAAAAAAGACGTGCATCCAGTGTGGCCTGGGCTCACAGCAGTGCCCTTACTTCTGATCTCTTTCAACTAACTGTAATTGTTAGCATTTTTGTTTCCAGTTCATAAAGTAACAATCAGATCAGCCCCAGAGTAATTAACATGCTCAATTTTTGATCCCCAAAACAATAGCTTTTTTCATCTGTTTTGTAGTTAATTTTGTCTGATGTCTAAGGTTTAGGAACATCCTCTTAGTTTCTTGCACGCTCACTAGTTTTTGGTGGGAGTAAGTGGGGTTTCCACTATCAAAGCACCTCAGGCTATTGACACACTGAATGGACAATCAAAAGGCATTTTTTGAACTGAACATCAGTGTGAAAAGCAGAGAGTCTTCCCAGACCAATGCCGCTGTTGGCATTGTTGTAGGCTCCCACTCTTGATTTATAAGTGAGGAAGAGATTCTAGATCTAGTTTGGAGCTTTTGCTCCATCTCCTTAATGCATCTACCAAGCAGAAGTTTCAGGAAAAGAAGTAACTTTAGGCCTTGAACCTAGGATAGATGTACATCCAGCAAATCCTAATGAAAAGAAAGAGTTTTATGGTAGTAAATTCTGGGAAGGATTTAAGACTGTTTTCTTTTCCCTAGTTTACATGCACACCTACCTCTATCCACTGTATGGATGCCTTTTAAAGGACTGCATATTCTGATACCATAGACGGTACTTAGAATTTTGCTTTGCAACTTGGAGCATTGCTACACACAAGTCACTTCCTGGATCCAACTTTTAGAAAGGTGCCACTGAAAGCAGTTGAAAGCACTTGCCTGGAAAGCCTTACAATTGGACCAAAAATAAAAATTCCTACTGTTTATTACTTAATCTTTAGTTCCTTTCTAAAATGCATATGTATCAGAAAAAATAATACCTGTTCTTGAGATGAATATTTTTTCCTCAGGCATTTGGTAATAAATGACTTCTTCTGGTGTTTTCTCTGAAGTCAGAAAGTTCTCTTAAAAACAAGGTAGGAGTGAACACCAGCTATGCACTTTGGTACAACAACATGTGCTGATTAATGGAGCTCAGGATATAATTACGTATGTGCTTTTATCCCATATTATATCCTTACAGCTTCTTACCTTTTGTATTTCAGTTGAAACTCAAAATCAAACACATAAATCAAGTTGCTTGTATTCCCTGTTGACATTTTATTCCTATTATTCCAAATCAACTGTGTCACCTAATTATTAGGTTTCTCTGCATTGTTCTTAAATGATTGCATTTGGATACTTTTTTTTCTTAACTCATATTTCATGCAATTTTTTTTTCTCTTAACCCTTAGAGGGTTAACATAAATAAAATTTTGCAGCAAATTTAATCTAAAATTGAGGCTGATGAACCATTCAGGAATCCCCTAATTCTTGATCTAGTTATGTCAGCAATTATGTAAGACATGCCTAGTCTAGGAATGAAAAACACTAGTGCCTCCTGTATTGAGTGGAGGATGTGAATGTTTGACCCACTGTGGAGTCACCGAGCAAGAGAGGTTGGATGGCACCTCTGGGGATTGTCTAGTCTAACCTCTGTTCGGAACAGGGTCAGCTAAAGTAGGTTGACCAGGACTGTATCGAGCTGAGGTTTAAGTATCCAGAATCAATGGAGATTCTTCTATCTGACTGGGCAACCTCTTGCAGTGTTTGACCACCATCACAGAAGAAAACCCTTATTGTTATTCTAAAATGGAATTTCCTATAATTCGGTTTGTGCCTGTTGCCTCTAGCCCTGTCACTGGGTACCACTGAGAAGAGTCTGTCTTCTTGACTCCTTTGCATCTGTTTTTTACACACACTGGCAAGACACCCCCTTTCTGGGGGATGTCAGGATGGCAGCACTGCAGGCCCAGTACAGCAGCTGAGAAGTCCCCGTGTTCAAATCTATACCATCCCACAAAAGACACCTTAGCTTGTTATACAGTGCTATTACAATGATAACCATAACATGGTTCAGAAGTTTTGATACCTGAAACGATAAGGCTGTGTCAGTGAAGGGTTGCTCCCAAGCTAATTGCCTCCTCTTTTCAATAGCCATTAATTATCTTTGACAGAGCACAGTGTTTAGGAGACTTAGATAATTCTAGTTTTGGAGCTAGCTGAGGAACCTGTGCATGATGCAGACATACTCTCTCTATATATATTCTCTGTATATCTTTCCAGCAATCCCTTAAAAAAATAAGATTTTCCACTTGCAGAATAGGCTACATACCTGGTGTAGAAGAATGGTGGAAGTGGTCCTGAGGTGGGGATGGTGACGAGTACATACCCTGTACCGGTTGTTTTGGGTCACTAGACAGGTTCCGCTCTTAGGTGTTCTGTGGTATCTCCATACCATCTTTTCTTTCCTTCCCTTCCTCTGGGCCTCTGGCTTACAACCTGT
Source organism: Xenus cinereus (assembly GCA_025774025.1). Classification (NCBI taxonomy): domain Eukaryota; kingdom Metazoa; phylum Chordata; class Aves; order Charadriiformes; family Scolopacidae; genus Xenus; species Xenus cinereus. Next base: position 131,095,904 of record JAOXJK010000012.1, read on the forward strand.
GATGCAGGCTTGCTGGTGTTATACACAAGTCCTATATAGTATTCTAGGTAAACCTTAAGAAATTAAGATAATATCTGTACATATTATTGTGAACAATTCTTGAGACAATTTCTACACTTATAGAAACATCTGCCACCATTAGTGGAGATATATGGAAGAAGTGCCATCAGCTTCAGGGGCTCTTTTTTTTCTATAAACCTTTTAAGCCTCAGAATCCAGGATGTTTTAAAGGAGATTTTATTATTATTATTATTATTACAGTTTGATTGAAAACAAAACAATAAAAAGTCCTAGGGCATCAATACACCAGGCATTGTTTAAATTTATTGGGAAATCACAGATAAGAGTCCCTGTCCCACAGGATTATTGTCTCTGACTCTAATCTGGCAGAAAGATCCATCTCTCTCTGCCCTTAATGTGAATTGTTGATACTTCAGCTCTCTGTCACGGTCAATTCAAGTGGAGCCCAATACGGATACACACATCTGTGTAAACTGTTCTTTGTTTTGCTTTCTAGGATAATTAAGTAAAAGCCTAATAGATGAGCACAATTACTCAAAAGTAATCACTTTCAGGCTGGTTAAATCATGACAGATTAATTGCTTGTATCTATTGCTACGTTAGGATTTTTTTTATTAGCAGTAAGTAGTTCTCCTGTCTTAGTACATCATTACTCTTTTTATAAGAAAATTGTAAATATTTGTTTATTATAACCTATTGCAATTTTAATTAATCTTTAAAAATAAGGAGTTTTTAATAACATTTTGTATAGATGACATTTGGTTGCTGTTATACCAAGCAAATTATTAAACCGCTTCATCATTCTGATACCACTGATCTTCTTTGTGAAAATTTGGGTAATGTAATGCCACTCTGGGCAAAACAGTCTGACATTACTACTGAACACACTTTATGACTCAATTTCTAGAAGTAGCTCAGGAATTTGGATACATTATGTTGTTATTTCAAATCTCTGGTAAGTAGGTTTTACATTAATTATCTGAACAGTCAAGAAAGCAATTCTGTGTGTTGTTAACGTGAAAGATTTGTCACTTATTTGCTTAAAGCCATGAAAAGCTTGATCCATAGGAATAGCCCTTACAGTTGCACAAGAAGGTTTGAATTCACCTTAATTTTAGCCATCCAAATGTTAAGCTTATAAATGATTCTAGTTGTCTCCTTCTGTAATCGTTGGAAAGGAAATGAGACCTCTCATTTCCATGATGGTGATTTCATCACCAAAGAACAATTGATTCCATGCAGAAATCCATCCTATGATCGCATTGATTAATTATTCTTAATGGCCAAAGTTATGTGAGATGAATCCTTGTTGCTTGTACCAAAGACTGCGAAAAAGAAAGACTGCTGTCTGCTGAGCAGAACTTATAAGGCTGGAAAAGCAATCTGACATTCTGCCAAACTGGCATTACATGGTTATTTATTTTTATTTGGTTATTTATTTATAATTACTGGCATTACTTGAGCATCTCCCTTATAAGGAGAGGCTGAGGGACTTGGGTCTTTTTAGTCTGGAGAAGCCAAGACTGAGGGGGGATCTGATCAATGCTTATAAATACTTAAAGGATGGGTGTCAAGAAGACGGGGCTGGTCTTTTTTCAGTGGTGCCCAGGGATAGGACAAGAGGAAATGGGCACAAACTTGAATATAAGAAGTTCCACCTAAACATGAGGAGGAACTTCTTTACTTCTTTACTACTTCTTTACTTCTTTACATTCGCAACCCGCCTGGACAAGTTCCTGTGCCATCTGCTCTAGGTGGACCTGCTTTGGCAGGGGGGTTGGACTAGATGATCTCCAGAGATCCCTTCCAATCCCGTGTGATTCTGTGATTCTGCTGCATTCAGGATGCTCAGCCTAGACAAACAACTGCTCTAACTCTGCACTTATCACCAGAAAGATGCCTAAAGCTTGGTCCTATGGCTGTGTGGGCAGCTTGAGCTCGAGTAATCTGTGGGTCTCCTCTGCCATAATGGCAAGCAATGCTCATGTCCTTCCAGATCACTATCATGACCAGCACAGTACACCCAGCATACTCACATGCCAGGGCATGGCTGAGTGCATGCTGAAAGTGTTGCAGCCTGGTCTTTCCTTCCTATCCTCAGATTTTTTGAGTGACAGTTACTCTAGGAATATATGTCTACACAGCTGATGTGAGGGCAAACTTGGGCCCAAGGACAGGGCTAAGCCTTTATTCCTATTCCCTCAAAGCTGAGTATCTGCTGTTAAAACTACCCTGCCTTCCTCTCTCTGATTTCTTCCTTTTTAAGGAAGAGCTCAGCCATGCTCCATCAAGCTCTAGAAGCATGAGTGTGTTTGCATGGTATAGCTAGGAAGATTTTTGAAGCCCAGAGCTGTTCTACAGCTCCATTCTAGAAAAAACTGCTTCATACAGGTTTGCTTTCCTAGTGTGTTGTTATCATTAAAAGCACCAAGGTAAGACATATAGGATCTTCTCACTGTGTTTCACAGAGCCTTCTCCTCTGTCCTTTTTACAGACATGGCTTGGCTTTGTAACTCTAGTGTCAGTCAGGGAAAACAGTTTTCTCTTCCTGCCATCCTCACCTAACAGAGCCTTACCTCTCCTCTCCTTGACACTGGCACTGTTGTGGGGACAGGTTGGGCACAGGAGCAACGTTGATGTAGCTCTACTCCACCTTTTGGCAAATTCCCATCTGGATCCAGCTCCTTATTTTCAGCCCACCTAATGTCATATTTTGGGAAAAGTGCACAAAATGAGACTTAATTGTGTCTAGGAGTAATTAGTCCAGAACAATTGGCCATGGGAAAGATGGAAAAAGAGCTAAAGGACATGTATTCACTTTCCTTAGCGTGTAAAGGGCTACGCGTGTTGGGGTGGTGATGGGAGGGGAGAAGGTGAAAGGGGAGTTGAAACTGTGGAGTTTGAAGGTGAAAAGAATCATTATATCTGGATTAGTGGAGTCCTGAGGCCATCAAAAATAGTTAATTTTTTTTTTTTGAGTAATGGAGAAGTAGTCTGCACTGATCTTAAGCATTTGCTTATAGTTTTCCCTGGAATTCAATGTACTGGGGAGCGCAAAGCTGACAAAGCTCAAAAGTTTTATGAACCTGAGGTAACAGTGTGAAAGGAAATTTTAACAATTATCATATTTATTTAAAGTTAATTGTTTTTCCTTGTTAATAATAAAAGTCAAACTTGGTCTTCTGGGCTCTTCTCATATGCTTGCTTAATACAGCAGTCGAATCGTGGAATTATTTGTGGGTTCAGTTAAAGTTCACTCACACAGCTAAGATTTATGTGCATCTGGAGCAACAGTGTGTGCCAGTAGCGACCTTGAGAGCAGGGGAGGAATGAGAAACGCAAGTTTCACATCTTGAAGCATATCCTGACAAAAAACAGAACACAGTCTGGGAACCAAAACTTGTCTTGGTAGCAGAATACCTGTTATTGTGATAAGAT
>JAOXJK010000012.1:131099462-131110659 GCA_025774025.1 Xenus cinereus
TATAAAAGGATACATACACATGCTTAATTGCCCCCTGGATGAGGCACCCAGGGAAGTCATGGATGCCCCATCCCTGGAAGTGTTCAAGGCCAGGCTGGATGGGGCTTTGAGCAACCTGCTGTAGTGGGATGTGTCCCTGCCCATGACAGGGGGGTGGGAACTAGATGATCTTTAAGGTCCCTTCCAACTCAAACCATTCTATGATTCTATGATTCTATGATTAAAATACTGTGAACTACTGGCAAGGGCACTGGTTTAGTAGTACAAAGTGATTCAGGTTTATTACAGGTCCTTTACAAGTATTTCAGCAAGCTGTCATGTAACTAGTAAACCATGCAGCAACTTTTAAAATAAAATTACCAGAATATTATAGACATGGAAGACTAAGCATTTTAACTCATATTGTAAAAAGACCTGGGGAAAGAAAGGATTTTGAAAAGTTATTGTTAAAAGGATATTGAAAGTTATTGTTAAAAGGATATTGAAAGTTATTATTAAAAGGATATTGAAAAGTATTGTTATCCGAGAGGTCTTTCACAGGGGGGATAAATATAGATCTGAACTCATTAGTGACACAGTAGAAATTGTTGAAACATTGAAGAGATTTAAGAGAAAAGGAGTAAAATAGGAAGGAGGCATAAGAAAATAAACATCTTCACCATGTAAAGAACTAACTATAGTAACATTGCACACACTTGGGCAAAATATTGTCAGGATTGAGAGACGTAATTGCCAGTTCCAGAAGTCACAGTAATTCCCCCAGAAATGAATGTCAAGTTTGTAGAATTTACCAGGAAGAAACAATAGTGCTGGTGCAAGCATACAAATGTTGTGAATTTCCTAGGCATCTGTTTCTGTTCCATTTCTTCTTAGAGCAAATAGACTCTTGATGCGGTCCTGGTCAGAGCAATAATCAAACGCTGAACCAGCACTACCATGCACTTTGTTCCTTCACAGACTGCATCAAAGCATGCATGTAAATGAAAAGCTCAGGAGGGGTATATTTCACATGCAGAAGCTGTTTCCTGGTGTAAAATGTAGAACTGTAACCTCCTTAACTGGGTCATTTTTGTTCAGGCATCTTTTACTGCTCACAGAGATCCCGCAAGTAGGATATACAACATAAATGATTAAAGCAATTATTTAATGTGTCGTATACACAGCTGAACTAGACTTAACATTAATTTGCTCGCTGGCCCTGATGAGATACCCAGTGAGTCTCTGCTGGCCAGGCAATCATCAGTCAGCTGCAGAAGTGCTGCCTCTTTGCTCTTTATGAAGGGTTGATCCTCAGTCTTGCTAAATTCCCATCTTTTGATTCTCTGTGGTTTTTTTCTTAGGATTGTTTTTTTTTTTTTTACTTTCTTGAATCCTTGAATTGGTAACTATTATTGTCTCAACAATTTTAATTCTGTATGCGTTTTCACAATTCTTTTTCTTTCTTGGCTTTAACTTTTGTGCTTTGTCACAACTCAGCAACAACTTTCTCTGACAGAAAGCCACCTAGCTGTGCTACACAAAACTGAGCTTTTGGTCACAGATAGATTAAATCCTTGGCCATAAATTACAGGGTCTTATAAATTTATGCTTTCTTATCTGGTAACCTGATAATGGTCATGTGCAGAGCTCCATCTGGGTTGAGGACACATATATATTCCTGAAATTATCTCAGTGACTTTCCAGCTTCCTGCCCTTAACACCACCATCTTATTTTCAGCCTGGCAAAAGTACAGGCAAACATCTAACATACTATTTTGTGATCAGTGTAATCTAAATCATAGGTGGATGAATAAAAATGTGACAAAAAATGTTGTATTTCTTTTGTGATACATAGGCATAGAAATGCTAGATCTCAAAATGAAAATGTCAGCATCTGCTTTTGTTATACTGTTTCATTTCTTTTATGTGTATCCATTGGATAAATCTTTCTGCAAAAACATTACAGTTTTTTTACGTTAGTCATTTCTGTCCACTGAAATGAAGTAAAATGTTTTTATTTCTGCTGTGTAATGGTCACCGGACTGTTTGACCAGTTCCCAAAATTTAAATATCAATAAGAGGGAAGAAATAATGAAAAAGTAAAACTTGGTACTTTTTGATCATAAAAGATTGCGGTACGTACCAGGGTAGAAAAGAACAGGCAACGGACATGTTTATGTTGTAATGTCTACATCTAAACTGTCACAACTGATGTCATCTACTGTGACTTCTTTAAGGTCATTACTTCTAAATTGGAGAGAAATGGGTTTGATGGATGGACTGTTAGAGACTCTTAGATGGATGAGGAACCAGCTGGATGACCACATCCAAACTGTTACAGTCAGTGGTTCAATGTCCAAGTGGAAAACAGTAACAAGGGGTGCTCCTCAAGGGTCCATACTGGGACCAATACTGTTCAGTATCTTCATCAATGACATAGTAGGATTGAGTGCACGCTCAGCAGATTTGTGGATGACACCACGATGAGTGGTGTGACTGATATGCTTCAGGACAGGGATGCCACCCAGAGGGACCTTGACAGGCTTGAGGAGTGGACCCATGCAAACGTCATGAAGTTCAAAAAGACCAAGTGCAAGGCCCTCCACCTGGGTCAGGGCAATCCTCACTATCAAGACAGATTGTGGGATGAATGGATAGAGAGTAGCCCTGCAGAGATGTACTTGGGGATACTGGGGGATGAAAAACTGGACATGAGCCAGCAACGTGTGCCTGCGGCCTAGAAATCCAATTGTATCCTTGACTGCATGCAAACAAGCATGGCCAGCAGGTCAAAGGAGGTCATACTCCCCCCTCTACTGCACCTGGAATATTGTGTCCAGCTCAGGGGCCACCAGAAAAGGAAAGACATGGACCTGTCAGAGTGGGTCCAAGCGAGGGCCACGAAAAGGGTCAGAGGGCTGGAACACCTCTCCCATGAAGAAAGGCAGAGAGTCTTCGGTTTGTTCAGCGTGGAGAACAGAAGTCTCTGGGGAGACCTTATTGTGACCTTTCAGTATTTAAAGGGGCCTTATATGAAAGGTGGAGAAAGACTACCAGGGCTTGTAGTGACAGGATAAAGAGCAATGGTTTTAAACTGATAAAAGGGTAGGGTTGGATTACGTTGTATACAAGGAAGAAATTTTTTAATGCTGAGGGCAGTAAGACACTGGAAGAAGTTGCCCAGAGAAGTTGTGCATCCACGACTGGCCTGTCATTGGAAGTGCTCAGGTTGAATGGGGCTTTGAGCAACTTGGTCGAGTGGAAAATGTTCCTGTCCATGGCAGGGGTGTTAGACTAGACAAATTTTAAAGGTCCCTTCCAATCCAAACCATTCTATGATCTTATGATTCTAAATATGCTGTTTTATCTTTGCTTAATGTGATTGAACATTGTAGATCTGAAATATATATGTCTAAAATTAGATGAATTGAAACGTACCCATGGCATTTTTAATGATTAAATGAATAGGTTTGACGTTGAAAAAAGAGAGATTAACAAGGGAATGGAAGAAAGAATTAACTGGGATTTCTTTCAATACTTGAAAACTCTGTTCAGGGAAGTGGGGACTTGGCATGCATAATTGTTTCATTATTTCAGGGTTTTTTTTTTTTTCCAAAGGAACTTATGGGAAAAGTATTCTCTTTAAATAAAAAATGTAGCTGAAGTAATATAGCAAGACTTCAATTTTTTTATTATAGAAGAGGGAAACATGGGGGACTGAGTAGCACTTTGTTAGCATTTAAAAATGTGACTTACATAAATTCAAAATGGATTTTGAGCGGGTTTTTTCCTGCATGATAAAATAATGCATAATACTTTGACAAGAATAACAAACATAAATAGTATTTTTTCCTGCTTACAGAATGTAGAAAGTGTTCTCAGTAAAGGAAGAAACTTTCACAACAAAAATCTTATTAGTTACAACAAAGCCGATTCTGAACTTTGGAAATGGTACTCAATATTTGAAGCCTGCAGTTGCAGAAGTATATATTACTCCCATTTGTCAGATTGAAGAAAGTATATTTGGGAGATTATAAAACTTGTAGATGAGATTAGTAGCTTTTGCCAAATCCTATGTTTGTAATTACGAGACATATCTTTTTAATGGCTTTATGAATGATCCAGATGAGAGGTTTGAGGTTGCCCTCCGTAAGCTTACAGACGACACCAGGTTGGTTGGAAATGTTGACTTGCTTGAGGGTAGAAGGCTCTACAGAGGGATCCGGACAGGTATTGGAGGGATTGGACAAAGGCCAATTGTATGAGATTCAACAAGGCCAAGTGCCAGGCTCTGCACTTGGGTCACAATAACCACGTGAAGCTACAGGCTTGGGGAAGAGTGGCTGGAAAGCTGCCTGGTGGAAAAGGACGTGGGGGTATTTGTCAATAAATGCCTGAATATGAACTGGCAGTGTCCCCAGGTGGCCAAGAAGGCCAGTTTTATCATCTTGTATCAGAAATAGTGTGGCCAGCAGGACTAGGGAAGTGATTGTACCTGTACTCAGCACTGGTGAGGCTGCACCTCGAGTACTGAGTTCAGTTTTGGGCCCCTCACTACAAGAATGACACTGAGTTTCTGGAGCATGTTCAGAGAAGGGCAACAAAGCTAGTGAGGGGCTGGAAAACAAGTCTTATGAGAAACAGCTGATGGAACTGGGTTTGTTTAGCCTGGAGAAAGAGTCTGAGAGGAGACCTTATCACTCTCTACAACTACCTGAAAGGAGGTTGTAGCAAGTTGGGTGTTGGTCTCTTCCAAGTAACAGGCAATACAAGAGGATATGGCCACAAGCACCACCAGGGGAGGTTTAGATTAGATTGTATATAAGGAAGAATTTCTTCACTGAAAGGGTTATTAAGCATTGGAACAGGCTGCCCAGGGAAGTGGTTGAGTCATCATCCCTGGAGGTATTTAAAAGGTGTCGATGTTGTGCTTAGAGACATTGTTTAGTGGTGGACTTGGCAGTATTAAGTTAACAGTTGGACTTCATGATCTTAAAGGTCTTTTCCAACTAAATAATTCTATGATTCTACAAATACAAGGTCCAAATTTTTAGCTTTTAATAAAAAGAACTCTTGCTGATGTCATGGTTTGGGCTGGGCTCGACACTGAACAAGGGATAGATGCTCTCTTTAACCTCTCTCCTTTCAAAAGGCAGAGAAAATGAGAGAGACAGACTTATGGGTTGAAAAGAAAACTAAAACTAATTTAGTGAAATACTACTAATAAAAAGAAAATATAATAATATTAATAAGAAAATAACGAAATATAGACAACATATAGAAACAGTATCAAGCCCCCAGGATGACAGTCATGCCCCTGGCATGCACTAGGGAAGTCCCAGACTGGACTCAGCGATGGTCAGGATCTGGATTCAGGAGCACACAAACAGCACACAGGCAAACAAACAGAGTCCTCCTCGGACACTGGCCATTGAAGAAAGAGGCTGGGCCCTTTGATCCCTCAGCTTTTATACTGAGCACAATGTAGATGTGATGGAATGCCCTGTTGGTCAATTTTTGGGTCACATGTCCTGTCTGCTCAGCCCCACAGGTGTGACCCCTCTATGCTCTTTTGCTTCCAACTTGGTACAGAACAAAGTTAGCTGACCTTGGTTGTTATAGCAATAAGTATAAACAAGAGCCTCTCTGCATACCATCCCTTGGTATTTACTATAAACACCAGATGTTAACTGCTAGAAGCAGACACAGTCTGAAAAATGTGCTGCTAATTTCATTGTTAGAAGAGACTTAACTAAAAAGTAAAATTACTGAAAATGAAATTGGTTCTGTTTTACCTCAAACCAGGACAATCTACTCTTTATTCCAACCATTTGTATCAGGCTCAGGTCACTACTGTTTTTTTTTTTATCTTCAAATATCTACACACATATATATAAAGATCACGAATTTATGATTTATATTTAAACACAAAAGCTCATTAAGTCCATTTAGTTCATAACTGCCAGGTTTCCTTCTATCACCGCAGTCTCTCAGGGCAGGAAAGATGGTATGAAATTCATCATAGTTTGTGCCTATGGGTAGCACGTCCACCTTGAAGAGTTTGCTGGATGCCGCTTGATAAAGCTAGCTCCGCTTTCACCACCACTATGTTATCCTGAAAAATACTTATTGAATACTGTTAGTATTATTTAACAATTAACATCACATAGCTCAAAACTGAGTATTCTCATCCAGGGTTAAATTTCCTTGATGTACACATTGAACTTCTCTGTTCTTCAGCATCATCCACCAAATACATCCAGGGTCTTGAGAAAAAACAGTCCCACGAATGGGCTTGCCTTTGCTTGAAGCAGGAAAAACTCCAACAATTTTCCCCAATGTGTTCCTTTCATGCACCACCGGGACTTTATGCCCTTCTACAATATGGAAAAGGTCTGACTGAGCAGAACCAGCTCGATCGATGGATCCCCTGGTGTTAACTAACCAGGTGGCTTGTGCTAAATGCTTGTACCAATTTTTAAAGTTCCACCACCCATTGCTTTCAGGGTAGTTTTTAATAGTCCATTACATTGTTCAATTTTCCCAGACTCTGCTGCACGATAGGGGATATGATATATGCGCTCAATGCCATGTTCTTTGGCCCAATTACTAACAAGATTGCTTTTAAAATGAGTCCTATTGTCTGACTTCTTTTTGGAGTACCATGTTTTCACAAGGCTTGCTTTTGAAGGCCCAGGATAGTATTCCAGGCAGTGGCATGGAGCACAGCATAAGTTTCCAACCATCCAGTGCTTGCTTCCACCATTTTAAGCACATAGCGCTTACCCTGGCAGGTTTGAGGGAGTGTGATATAGTCAGTTTTCCAAGCTTCCCCATACTTATATTTCAGCCATCATCCCCCATATCATAAAGGTTTTAACTCTTTAGCTTGCTTTGCACATTGCACAATAGTGGATAACCTGTGCAATAGCTTCCATAGTTGAATCCACCCCTCAGTCACGAGCCCACCTATAAGTTGCATCCCTTCCTTGATGACCAGAAGTGTTAGGGGCCCACTGAGTTAAAATAATTCACCCTTGATGTTCCCAGTCCGAATGTGTCTGGAAAATTTTAGCAGCCCGATCCACTTGTTGATTGTTTTGATGCTCCTCAGTGGCCCAACTCATGGGTATGTGGGCATCTACATGATGTACCTTTACAACTTGTTTCCTTAGCCAGTCAGCGGTATCTTGCCACAATATGGCAGCCCAAATGGGTTTACCTCTGCGCTGCCAGTTGCTCTGCTTCCACTGCTTTAACCAAACCCCCCAGTGATATGAGAGCCATTCATGGCACACATTTCTTCATGCCATGCTTCTCTCCTTCACTTCCAGACTTACATACATATGCATATGTCTGTGGCTAGGCCGTAAAGTGAAATGCAGGGGCCATGCTAACGTGAGGCAGTGATGATTAGGGAATCCTGAGGCCAGGAGTCAGGTTAGAGCTGCCACACTCTCCATACCAGGCTAACTGTGTGTGATGAGGTACACTTCTTTCCTGTTCTATAGGTTAGGCCCTTCCTCCCACATCGAGAAGCAGTGATTAAAATGCCAATTTCAGCCTTAAACTCATTTCATATTATTTATCAATTAAGCAAAAGGAAAAAAAAAAAGAATTATTGTAATCTCAGTGTGATATAAATTCATTAGCAATCCTGGAGATGTGGTCTATTATCCGAGTAGATCCACTGTATGGCTGGGTTATCCTGGTTGGATATATAAGCTACAGATATTCTTCCATTTCACCAATCCTTTACTGTTTAACTACTATTGTTACCAAAGCTTGCAACACAGTAATAAGAAATAAAATACTGAAATATTGATTTTTCATTAATTCTTTCCCTTTAAATGATTGCACACATTCTTGGAGTTCGTTAAGGTACATTATGAGCATTTTCAGATCTTGGGTGTATAATGTAAATACTAATTTTATGTGTTTGGTTTTTTTTCAATACAGTTCCTCTAAATGTCATTTCAAACAGTGTTTTTGCAATTTTTCATTTCAATAGGATTTTTTTGAGAAAACAGAGCAAAAACATAACAATAACATTGCCATATGGAGCAAGAAAAAGATAACTTTTAAACATGTAAGTTATTAAAAACCTTGATTGAAGAGCTAGAATTGAAAAAAAATAAAAAGATCTTGGCCTGTTAAAAGTATGACATCAATGTAATATCAACCAATGAAACAGCAAACATGATTCCTAAACATATCAGGACCTTTCAGACATTTCTAATGATAAAATCCACAGATATCTCTGAACTAAACCATTGGTTTAGTTGTACATTTGTCAAAGTATTCTATATTGTTTAAGATAACCTAAGAGTTTTTCCACTGATAAACATGAATTTGATGAAAATGTATTGCTCCTGGTTTTGTCTAGCCTTAAATTTCCTGGGCTGAGAACTGAAGCAGAAAAAACTAATCTTGTAAAACACATCCCTGACAAAACTATTTCTTGTGTTTGTCTTGCGTGGCCCTTAATGTATTTGGAAATGTAGCAACTGTCCTATTCTATCTGGACTTGACTCCACAATGAAGAATGGTAGGGGAAAAGTGAAATCATTTTGTCTCTGGCTCATATTAGCCACGCCTTGTTTTATTGTCTGTCTTGGGTAGCGTAGTGTGCGTAGACGTTATGGTATTATCTGTACTGTCAAGTCAGCTTGGAGCTCAAACACACCCTTAAAGCCCAATTTTCCTGACTGCCCATATAGCTTACTTGGTAGCTCAAGATCTGTCTCTGGTGTGGGGTGAGCTGGGGTTCACTGATCTGGGTTCATGACTGAGCCTTTATAGTAGGCAGCCAGAGTATGGACATGGGCGGCTGGAGCCCTGTGGGTCTCACTGGAACAGGCAGAGCAGGAGAACAGAGTGAAGACAGGCATGACATTGGGACTGTGGGCTGGCAGTGGAAATTACACACAAAAATGGCAAGAGGTGCTCTGGAAGAGCAGATGCATCCCAGAAAGAAAGCTTTTGAAAACAGACAGTTTTGACTAATTAGGGACAGCGTCTTTTTTCAGATTTGTGCTCCTTGCCTCCTCACACTGCACCCCACGTTAGCTCCAGGATACTAATTTTCAATCAGATTTAGCGTTTTGAACAAGTTATATGAAGAAAAGAGTTCAGATAGGAGATTTTTCAGTTGTCTTCCAGATAAAAGTTGTCAGATACGGAAATCAGACTGAACCTCACTGAATCATCTACAATTTTTAAAAATAAAAAGGTTATTTCTGGTTATGAATTCTCCTACTGTACGATTTCAAGTAGGTTGCTTTTTTTCTCCAATAATTAACTATTTAATTCTCATAGCACATTCATCAAATGTATTTATCTAAGTGTGGTATTAGACATTATTAGACAATGTAAAAGTGAAAGAATCAAGTTTGGGTTTCAGGCTTTGAACAGCTCTAAATACAGCTTCTAATATATTTGTTATGTTTTTCACAGGAAATTTATGTAGTAATTGGATTATCTGTGAACATTCTTTGTTAAACAGTGGGGTACTTACGTATATATTTACTTTGAAGATTCATAAGAAAGAAATGTTGGGGCGGCCAGTGCGAAATAACACGTGACCGTGGCAACAGCCTCACAGCCATGGCACTTTTTCTCAGAAACTCCATCAATGATCCCAATTTTTTTTTTTTAATAATAGAACCAGGAAATAATTTAGGTTGGAAAAGACCCTTAAGATCCTTCAGTCCATCTGTAAATCTAGCACTGTAAATTCCAGCACTAAACTGTGTCCCTAAGCACCACGTCTACGTGTCTTTTTAATACCTCCAGGGGTGGTGACTCAGATATTTTAGAAACATCCTGACTGATGCCCACTGGGTGACAACATAGACTACCTATGCACTTCAGCACTTTTTGAATTCAGGTCATGAGAATGAGAAGACCAGAAACTGGATCTATGAAGAAAATGTTATATTTAAACGTGGAGACAATATAAGGTGGCACGACAATTTCATATGTTCAAATCCCTGCTGGCTGTTGAATTTATTAGAAAAAAATCTGGAATCTGTTTAGTATATTTGTGTGTATCTAAATACCTCACTTATGTTCTCAAATCCTTGTTTGCTTTCCTTGAGAATACTTTCTTGCATGGGAGAAGCATACTGAAACATATATGTGGCCTTGGGGTGACTCAGAAAAAGCAATTTTTCTTCATTTCAGTGCTGGTTGTTTATGAAATATGCATGAGGCACAAAATCTGCAGCTGCACACACACTGAGGATCCTACATCTGTTGCATAAAATCAAAACAAAACAACAGTACCAAGAATGATCAAAAACAACAAATGGAAAACTTTTCCTTCAAAAACTCTTAATTTAAATCCTGGGGGAATATTCAAAGAAATATACTTCTTTGAGTTGTTACTGCTGAATGTTGAGTTTGTTGTAGGTTCTTTCTGGACCAGACACTGAAAATAAAGCTTTAGTAGCATCCTGTGAGAAATAATTGTGTTCACTGTGTGTTAAAACATTATCTAATTGTCTTATCACCATGACTTCAATTGCTTCAGTGACTTTGTGGCTTTAGTGGCTTTGGTGACTGAGACAAGCAGGGTTGTTCTATTTGTGATATAAGTTGTGATGCTTTGCTTTCTAATTTGATGCAGTTTATAGAAAAAAAAAAAAAAACCAAGTATATTTATAAATACAAAAGCACGCAGTTGCAGCTCTCCAGGTTTGCCAAGTTCTATGGCATTCTTTGTTTACCAATATCGTTCCATGATTACCTGCGATTGAACATCAAGTTACACAAGAAGGGCACTTCTCACTGCAGCATTCTGGCTACTCTGCCTTGGGAAGCTGGCAGGTAAGAAGAAATGAAGGGTCTGATGCTGCATAAACATCTAGGACTGTCGTGGTTTGGGCCAAGTTGGCCAATGACAAGACAACAGATGCTCTCCTTCACCTCTCGCTCCAAGGAGAGGAAGAAGAGAGAGAAAGAGATTTACAAGTTTAGAAAAAACTAAACTACTTTAATGAAATATTAATAATAAAATAAAAAGGAAATCATGGAATCATGGACCTGTCGGAGTTTCCCTCCTCTGGAAGGGACCTCTAAAGATCATGCAGTCCAACTCCCCTGCCAAAGCAGGGTTGCCCAGAGCACACCACTGAGGAGCATCCAGGCGGGGCTTGAAGATCTCCAGAGAAGGGGACTCCACACCCTCCCTGGGCAGCCTCTGCCAGGGCTCTGC
>JAOXJK010000012.1:131121492-131139015 GCA_025774025.1 Xenus cinereus
CCCCTCAGCCTTCTCTTCTCCAGGCTAAAGAGTCCCAGCTCTCTCAGCCTTTCTTCATAAGGGAGATGCTCCAATCCAATCAGCGTCACTGTAACAGAAATTAAATTCCTTTCTTTTCTTGGTGGCATGTGTATGTTTCTGAAATGGGGAAAACTGTTATTGGAATTTGTGCCTTCTTTGTTCAGCCTACGGCCCATTTTACAACCCTTTGCCCTTTGATTAGCTTGATTGAGGTGATTAAGTACTTTATCATTTGCCTCTCCAGTTTTACTCTCCATGTGACTGCTGACATATAGAAATAAAGAACCGAGAACTTGAGAGCAATTCCCACAACCCAAATTCAAACTTCTACCTACACCAGAGGGCAGAAAATGAGCGTTTGAATCTCTTCAGGCCTTCTTTCAATGCTCCCCAGAAATGCAGGTATTTTCTGAGTACAGAACAAGGAAGCTAGATTGTTCTGCCTTTGCTCATTCAATATCCAGTTATTTATGATGAAAGACATTATTGAAGAAATCTGTGATGTGTCAATGCACAGCAGAATTGCACTCAGCTCTAGGATGAATGTGCACAAACCATGCATCTCCTTTTCATTGTAGCATTTATATATTATTTATGTCTGCACTGAGAAAAATTTAGATATTAATATAGTCTTGTTTAATGTCACTTAGCAGGATTTCAGCATCTACTTCCCAGCTGCAGGTCACTAACAGCAAGTTTTTATACATTCTCAGTCAGAAAGAGAACAATATCTAGATGACCTTCTGATCTTATCATAGCATATTGTCATTACACTGCCTTGTGATCAAATATAAAGATAAAAATTTAAATGTGAAGAAGCCTTGGACTTTCCTAAGGAGAAATAACAATAGAAGCCATACTTACGTGTCTGTCTCACAGTTTTTGCTTCTGGGCAGAGCGAGAATCTCAGAAAGAAAGTACCCCTTTTAATTTATTTCACTATGAAAATCACTTTCTATTTTTCTGGCTGCTGACTATTCAGTCCTGTATAAGCACATTAAAACATTTTGCTTAGGAAATAATGGTGTACTAGGCCAAGTATGATCCCATGCTGCGATATATCTCTTATTTCCTAATATGATTATGATCAAGCCATAAAGTCATCTAAGACTGCTATACTGAAATGGCCAACAAGATACAAGACCATGAATTTAAGCTCTGAACAAAGCATCAAATGTCAAATACATAAATGTAAGCATAGCAATTATGAAGTGGCATTTAAGAAATTTCTAGGCCCTTTAACTGCACCTCTTGCCTCTGTTGGGACAGTGCCTTGTAGAACTCCCAATCCTGTATCAATCAATGGACATTAAAGAATTAAAGATTCATCCCTTCTACATATTTCTAGTATAATTAAGAAGATCTATATCTCTATTTACTCTTCAAGACCAGATGGAGTAGAAAGGTAGCTTGAATAAGAATTTCTTATACAGCTGCATGAATAATTCATTCTTTGATCCCTGACAAAACCATTCTTGTATCACATCAAACACTTTTTTCCTGCTTGGGAAAACAATAGAACATAGTTGGGGGCTTGATCTAGGTAGTTCATTCCACCCAAACCAACAATTTTTCTATTTAAAAGTTTCTTAAAGCCTTTTTTATTACTATAAAATAAATAAACTTTAAATTAAATGGTTTAGACTAAGAAAATGAAATAGCTTGACTTTTAAAGCAACTTCCTCAAACAGTTTGTCACTAAATCCAGCACACCTCCAGATGTGCATTTCAGTCAGCTTTAAATGAAGTTTTTGAAATCCTGAATTAGCTTTTTCCTTAACTATCGTTCATAATTCTT
Source organism: Xenus cinereus (assembly GCA_025774025.1). Taxonomy (NCBI): domain Eukaryota; kingdom Metazoa; phylum Chordata; class Aves; order Charadriiformes; family Scolopacidae; genus Xenus; species Xenus cinereus. The sequence continues at coordinate 131,123,312 of JAOXJK010000012.1, forward strand.
TATGTAACACTCTAAGGATTATGAAGTTCTCAACAGATATGTCTAGATTGTGAATGACCTAATTACATCATGGAGTATTAGCTGACCAGAACCTGGATAGAAAGCAGAGTGCATGAGAATCTGAAGTGAGCGCCTTGCACTGAGAAAAAGGCAGTACAGAAAGGTTCCTCATTATGCAATACTCTCTTCAGGTGAAGAGAGCAAGGTGAAGTCCAGCAAAGCATTTTGGCACATAATTAAAAGTTCAAACTTAAACTTCCCTGAGATTATTTAGGCTTAATTTTAATTTTTTTTCCTTCTTTGAAGGACTTTCTTCCCAATATTGGTCCAGCAATCACACTGGCATGTCTCATGGAAATCTTTCAGCAAACCTGCCAGCTTTCCCTTGGTCATTCATTTCTTTACCATCCTCCCTTGATCTATTTTTCAGTAGAACAACGGGCAAGTAAATTCCCCTACAAACTCCTTTATCTCTCCTATTATTTTATTAGACAAATTTCTTACCCGCCCCAGCCTATTCTAGCCTTCTAACTTTGGCTGTCCTAGTATGGTCCTAACTCCCCATACATTTCTCAGGTGATCCTAGCTATCCACTTCCCTTAGAGAGCTTCTCCAGACATTGAAATTATACACCTGCTGCCACTGTCCATTTGTCAGGCTAATACCTGGATAATTTGGACTTGTCCTATCACAGCTTAGCCATCTAATTTTATATAAAAGAGCCAGACACAGGGAAGTGCATAACATCACAGAAATGCTTTGAGAGCAGGACAAATAGACTTACTAAACATAAAGAAGGCTAGATTAAAAAAAAAAAAAAGCTAAAGTGTTAAAGACAGTGATAAGATAGTGATCTATTAAGTGGAGAATACAGCATTTAGCAGTCTAAAAGAAGCATATAGAGCAACTACATTTATTTTGGATATTTTCTGAATTTATCAGGAAATGTAACTGTGCAGATCAGCTGTTTGTGACCAGATCTCTTTCTTTTCCCTTTCCAAGTGAATTGTTAGACCATTTATTTCATTTTACTTTTAAGTCCTTTGTAATTTTTTTTTGTAACTGAAAATATGAGTAAAGTGCATTCAACACCCATGAGAATCTCTTCCTGGTAAACACTGTCACATATGACATTGTCCATTATACTTTGTAAAGTTGACACAAAGCTCCCTAGTGTCTGTTTAGATGATGTAATTGAATTAATTACTTATAGCATGCTCCTCATGAGCAGGATATAAAGTAACAAATGTGAAACCTTTGCCAGGAGACAATAAGACATTGGTAAAGAGAAAGTTTGCATTATGCCCAGTGGCAAATCTGGGAATAGTCTTCATATTTCATGTCAAATTTGTCTTTTTGTCTCTCAAAATTCAGTATATACTGCGGTGGTTCAACTGAGATAAAATTTCAAAGGTTACTAATGATAATACCAGCTGTAAAGACATATGGGTGAATAGGTAATTTCCAAAGATTCATGTATGTTTTCTTTTACTTGATTATTCTCTTTTCCCCCTCAGTTACTGTTATCCACAAAGTGGACAGCAATGGGAATATCCAACAGGATAATTCCATCAAGTGTCTTAAACTGACATTAGGTACCCAAAGCAGCATCATCCAAGAGTCAAAATAAAAATGTTTGATTACAATATTATCAAAGCAGTTGGAGCTTACTAGCAGATCAGCATAAATAAAAGAAGGGCAAAAGAAGGGAGACCCCTCTGTCATGCAGACTGTATTTAATTAGATGTGCAAAATGTGGTTTTGTCTCATATTTTCCTCAGAGATATTCAGAGGAAATAGAAGAAAAAAAAGAAAGAGGGCTTTTTTTTGTAACATATTCTAGCCTGAAATTACAGCTTATATTTCAAAGAATCATAGAATCATAAAATCATAGAATCAATCATAGAATCATGGAATGGTTTGGATTGGAAAGCACCCTCAAAAATCATCTAGTCCAATCTCTGTGCCACGGGCAGGGACCTCCATCAGTAAATCAGGTTGCTCAATTCCCATCCAACCTGACCTTGAACACTTCCAGGGAGGGGGCACCCACAGCTTCTCTGGGCAACCTGCTCGGGTGTCTCACCTCCCTCAGAGTAAAGAATTTCTTCCTTATATCCAGTCTAAACCTGCCCTCTTTGAATTTAAAACCATTGCCCCTTGCTTCACTTAATGTGCAGTGAAAGATTTGATATGCGCACCATCCCACGAATTTTGCTATCTTTAAAAGGCAAATTATCCTCCCAGCATTCTTTCTTTGTTTTTAATTCCTCTGTGATTGTAGAGAGCATTTCTGAGCAAAGACAATAGTTTTTACTTTACTACCCAGTGTTCACTATGTAAACACAGCAGATAAAACTACCAGACTCTATACAGCAAAAATATTAAAATAATTTATTTGAAGTTACACAAGCTGTTTTTTATTTCTTGTTATAAATTCCTCTATACCAAATGAAAGTGTGTGTGCAATAATATTAAAAAACCCCACAAATGTTATTTAAAATATGCCATATTATTGAAGTTTCCTGGACACTATTAAAATATTAAAGCTAAATCTATCAGGCTTCCTTCCCATCAGATGTATTCCCTAAATCAGTCACCACTGTAACGTGTGCCACCATGTTTCTCCCTTACCTCTGTATCTCTCCATTTTTTCCCCAATAAAATTAGTTCAAAGAGAGATTGCTCTTTTCTCCCTATTTTGTCTAGGTTTCTCAGGTTCTGTTTCGGTGTCTTTAAGATTATTTATCATAAAGGAACCTGTTTGTTTTGAGTAACCGAGCTATTCAAATCTTTCTTAATAGTTCTGCAGACATAACAACTTTCATTTAAAACTGTCTAAATGGATTTGTGGCTGGTCATGATACTATGACATAGATTTCCACATCATAGCTTAGACCTATGTAATGTGCGTGCTAGAACATAGGACTAAAAGCCACAGGAACCGGGTGCAGAGGGCAGAGAGGCAAGTAAAATATACTGAATCAATCTCCTTTTCATCTCTTGTTTGGAAGTTTTCATTCCTAAAGGTGGCTATTCTTCGCCAGCTTCAACTTTCTGAGGAAGCATGCATCAAACTCCTACACCAATATCATGTAAGTTGTTTTTCGTTCTTATGCAGCTCTCTGTGACAGCAGAACTCTGTCCCTGCAAGCAGAATGATTGATCTTCCTATTCTGAAGAAACATGACCAATCCTTTGGTAGTCCAGCCCTTTGGCAACTTCCTGCCACTAAAGTAAAATATCTCCTACTCTGGTAGTGGGAAGTCATGTTCCTGCATTTTCACAAGTAACCTCTGAATAATGCGTTCCTCAATTTTTCAAATGCGTAGTTTGAGGAAGCTAGAAAGGTTTGCTTTTCAGTTAGCAGATATTCAGTCTTTCACTTTAAAGTTTTTCATTTTGCTACCTCAAATCACCAGTCATTTTCAAAAACATAGACTGGAATCTCTAGAATATCACATCAGAAAATTCAAAGATAGCTAATTATTACCTTCCAAGAAAGAGTCCACTGCAAAGCAAATGTTTTCTACTACTCTGAGCGCACAGAAATGTTGGAAAATCAACTGTTACAGCCATGCACTGCTAGGAATCCTCTGTCAAGATGTTATGCTAGTTTAATTCTTGCATTTTTCCACATGCGACTTAAAGTCATTCTCCTTTGCTTGTAGTTGCTCAAGAGGTGTACCTGATTCCCCAAAAACTTTTAACAATCCTGTACCACAGTTTTCTGCTGAGTTTAACTACCTGATTACGAACATATTCAGGTATCAGTACTTATAGTCTATAGTACAGAACAATGCACATTTCAGGGCAGCTCACAAAATATGATCATTGATCATCTCCCTTAAGCTTAGCTCTCCCTTCTGTCCTACTTCAGAGTCATTATGGGAACAAATTCCTGCAGCAGGGCAATTGTGCTTGACAAGAAAGAACTGTAGTGTTTGAGGTTCAAAGCAGTAGATAGATTGAAAGATAGATAGATAGATAGATAAATAAAAGCAAAGGAAGTTAAAAAAAATTCCAGTCCTGGTCCCCGGAATTCTCTCTCCAGATCAAATATGTCTTCATTTGTACTGTGAAAGCTGAGAGACAATCAAATGGGCAAAGGTGCATATAAATACATACATATGTGTATATATAGTTCTATAATTACATTATCACCCAAGGATTTCAACAATAAATGATCCTGAAAAGTGTCAGGAACTTTAAAATTTCAACTATAAAGAGACATGTTCTTGACTTATTCCCATCAGTCTTCTGGTGGACTGGAGAAGAAATACATGTTTATCAATGCTGACAGTAATTATCCAGGAAAAGAAAATTACAACCTTTATCATGTCAAGCTGCTTAAACTTAAAATATACAGTTTCTGAGGTGCTGTCAAGTACAGTTAACTAATAAGAGCTCTGCTGGAATGCAGTGACAGTGTGCTGACAAGCTCCAAGTCTGTGCAAGATCGAGGCAACTTAGAACCTTATACCAATTATCTGTTGGATATATAACTGTCTTCTACGGCTGACATGTTAGCAGAAAGAGAATTAAGACTGAGGAAGGATACCTTAATGAGACATGTGGTACCAGGGTCTCTGCTCCTCTGAACTAGGCATGTGTCATACATACTGCCAAGGATGGAGAATCACTTCTACCTTCATCCTTCACGAGGTGCCATATATTTGCCTGGCTGCATAGGTTGTCTCAAGGTGTGCTAGCTCAGACCGGTTTTAGAGCTGACAGAAAACAGAGTGCTATTACTTGGTGCAGAAGAATCTATCACAAAGCTGAGCCTGAATGCAGACTGGCATGACATGAATCATTCTTTACACAACAAATAAATAGCAAGAGTGAAAAATGAACCCAGCGTGTTTCCTAGCAGTCATCTGGCAGCATAATAGGAAAGTGTTGTAAATATTTACAGTTATGATCTTTGGCAATGAAATCATAGTAGGTATTGGTAGCAAAATGCAGTTTAGCAGGTCAGCCAGTTGCAGTTATTATTCTGGAAATATTGACAAAAATGATAACAACAAAAAAGTTGTCTTGAAAAATTTGAAAAGCTCACTATTATCTATACTCTGAAATTTTTAGTCTTGGTATGAATTTTTTATTGATTTCATTTGTCACAGAAACAATTGAAATTCTGTAGGCTTCGAATATTAAGCTTCCAAATATTTTAAGAGAAATGTTAACCTTGAGTTAAAAAGTTATTTTTATATATAAAAAACTATGTTGGAAATAAATACTTTGACTAATGCTACAACTAAAATTTTTTATTGCCAAAGCCCTCCTGGATTAAACGCACTTAAATCCCCAAAGCTATTTGTGTATAGAGGTAGATAGATTAAGCTTTTGAATAGTTTACATAACATAGTGAAATTGAAATAAAGAGGAGGTGAACGAGTGCCCTCAACTCTCAAAATCAAAGTAACCAGAAAATGAAATAATGAAATGCTTTCTAATTCCAAGCAGAAGTTCAAGGAGGCAAATGGTCCCCTCTTCTTTGGAGTAGTGTCCAGTTCTGGGCCCCCAGCACTAGGACAGGGAACTACTAGAAAGAGTCCAGTGGAGGGCTATGAAAATGATGAAGGGACTGGAGCACTCTCTCATGAGGAAAGGCTGAAAGACCTGAGTCTGTTTAGCCTGGAGAAGACTGAGAGGGAACCTCATCACTGTTTATAAATATCTAAAGGGCAGGTATCAAGAGGATGGGGTCAGGCTCTTCTCAGTGGTGCCTGGTGACAGGACAAGGGGCAACGTGCACAAGCTGGAACACAGGAAATTCCATTTCAACATGTGGAAAAACTTCTTTCCTTTGAGGGTGGCAGAGCACTGGAACAGGCTGCCCAAAGAGGCTGTGGAGTCTCCTTCTCTGGAAATATTCAAAACCTGCCTGGATGCGTTCCTGTCCAGCCTGCTCTAGATTTTGTGGTGAACCTGCTTTGGCAGGGGGGTTGGACTAGATAATCTCTGAAGGTCCCTTCCAACCCCTACAATTCTGTGATTCTTTATCTATATCTTAAACCCCTCACCCTATTTCTTAATTGCAGTCAACCATTGACATTTGAAAATATTGCAAGACAATCCCAATCTGGAAAAACTCTGATTAAAAAATATCCCCCAAATCAAACCACAATTCTTTAAGGAATTTACAGTCCAAGAACATTCCTGATACTCTTCCCCACTGTTATTTCGTCTACCCACTTTTCTAGGAAAGGCTTATACTTTGGAGAGAAATTATTTGTTGGTTGAAATATAAGAATAGGCATTAGAAATACTAAGGGAAAATACATTTTCACTTCCTAAGACCACTAGCGAGAAATTATACTGTTATTTGGTAAATTGTATACTACAACTTCTGTTGTAGATAGTAATAACAATATAAACTTGGATTTAATGTTCCATTGTTTTGAATATCTTACAGCAGTTTCCCTGTTGTTTAATTCTAACTTTTTGTAGAAGATTTAAGATATTTATTTTAACAAATCTCTGCCCATGCAACAACCTGAAACGTAAATTGCCTGGACACAAAATTTTTTTCATTATTTTATTCCTAGAATTATGTTAAACCCTTCTAAAATTCATTCTAAAATGCTAAGAATACCCTGGAAAATTATCTTTCACTGACCAGGTATAATAACTTGGAAAGATGAAAAATGCCATCCTGTGTAACCTGCTCTAGGTGAAGCTGCTCTGGCAGGGGGTGTTGACTAGATGATTTCCAGAGGTCCCTTCCATCCCCTATCATTCTGTGATCCTGTGATTCAACATGACAGAGAAAATTCTCTTAATGGTGCTTTACAGGATTCAGGAAACCAATCCCTGTTGAAAAGTAATTCTCCTTTCTTTTGTTTTTGATCGAATCCATTCTTGGAATGTTTCCCTAAGTAGATGTCTTTTTTATAAGCCTCAATATTGATCAAATTCTTTCCCACTGAGAAAGAAGAAGATAGGAAGGAAGTTGAAGAGACTGCAATGGCATGTTCCAGGTGCTAGATAAAAACAAGAACAGTATATTTCTTCTTGGCAGTAGCACAGCAAAGATAAACCCATCTGTGAACTCCTCTCACACATCCGGGCGTACAAAAGAGCAAACATCTGAAGGCAGAACACTAAAGTTGTATCTTAACTCTGTGGGAGAATTTGATGCAGACACTAGTGAGGCTGAGATGGTGTGTCTAAAGAGTGTAAAAGCTTCTGAGTTGTTTGGCTTTTACATTTTTAAAAATAGATGAAAAATAATGGGGCAGAGATACTAAGCAGACAAAAATCGGCTGAAATTTAGTGACTAAATTTAGCTGATAAATTAGATTATATCTGGATGTTAGATTCCCAACTTTTATGGGTTTTCTCTCTCCAGTATAAGCGTGTCATATTCTGTGGCATTCTTTATTAGTCACAATTAAGCTTAGAATCTGACTGAAGATCTCACATGGGATCTAATCACTGAATAGCTTTATCCAGAAAAAAAACCAAAACAAACAACATCACCTCCACAAAAAAACCCCAAACAACAACAACAAAACCAAACCCCAAACCAAATCAAAACAAACAAAAAACCCAACAGTGGGGAACAAATTCAAAATGAGTATTATTGTGATACAGAGCACTTCAAAGCCAAAAAGTTACATTCTTGCCTTTAGAAATAGCATTCACGGATGAGTAGTCTTATATCTTGTTATATAAGTTGTGTTAGGATATAAAAAACAGTTGCTGTCACTGACCTGCCTTCTTGTCTATGTCTGTATGGAAGCAGGTGTGCTCAGGGTATACTTGTTAGTTCAGACATTAGAGGTGAGTTAGGTGGAAGAGATGCCTGGTTTGTGAACGACAGACAGGATTGATGCACGTGTTGGGTGCTCAATTTGTCAAACTTAAGAAGAGACATCACATATCAATATCGAGAGGAAGGGCCTAGTGAAAATGTAGGTTATAGTGAAATCAGGATCTTATAGTGTTAAACATCAGATTAATGAGGATACAGTAATTTCTAGTGTCTGTACTTTGGATGTACAAGTCTTTAATGCAGTTGGAGACATGAATATTTCACTAAAATTTATATTAATTCTTAGCCTAAAACAAAAATAGTGAGGACTTTGAAAAAATCCTGGGTCTTAATACAGTCATATGCATCGAATAAAGGCATTCCAGCCATAGAAAGTTTGCAGACAAAAGTGGTTAATGAAGCTTTAGTCCTGGTAACTTTGTTGTAGCTGTTATTGCTACTTGTTAAATGTGGTTTTTAAAATAAAGACTTTATCATTTGCACACACATGAATTTTCTGTGGAATGATGCAAGAAAAAGACAAGCAAACCTACAGCTCCATTGCTGGGGAAAAAACCAAAAAGACATTTTCTATGGATTGAAAGAAACAGTCAGCAAGAAATTATACAAATTAATTTTGAAAAAACAAATGGGGTAAAAATCAAATGGGCAGAAAAATTCCTCTGCCACCTGCATGCAAATAAAAACTTTGTGAAAATGTATGTAAAGGACATTCATGTATCTGACATCTTAATTTTAAGTAATGTAAGTAATTAATTAAAATTAAATAATTTTGCTCAATTATTATTTTTTTTCCAGTAGTCTTACTTCAAGTAAAGAGAAGTAAACTAGAGCTGTAGATGCCAGGAGATGTTGTTCATACATAAAAAAACCAAAACCAGCTGTTGTTCAAACTAAAAGTTTATTTAGTTCAGTCAGTTCTCTCTGACAATGGTCCACAATGGAGGTCTAGGAATAAATATAAGCACAAGTATGCAGTAATAGTTCCCCAGACTATTCCTCTAGTCTCGAACAAATTGCAGTTCAGGGATTTTCTGACTCAATGGGGATGTTTTCATACTTAATAGCCCACCACAAATCTTTTCCTGTGATTTAAGCCAGGTACTCCTTGAGCCTCTGTGGATTTTTAGCATGCAGTCTTTGGCAAGCAGCTCCACAGCTTAATTACATGAAGAACCACTTCCTTCTCTTTCTTTTGAACCAGCACCTTGAGCTTTGTTTACCACCCATTATTTCCTGCACTTAATAAGATTGTGAACAACCATCAGCTATTTGACTTCTTTATATCACTTGTGATTTTATAAATAGCGTCCGGCAGGTGTAAATATAATCCTTACTTCAAATGACTAGAACCATTTGGGTGCCAGCCTATAGAATGATGGTGCTTGATGTCACACTGTTCATGATAATGCAGAAATGTAGAAGCAAAGTATGTACAACAGAAATAAATCAATTGGAAAAACTGATTTAGTCTATCTGGTCTAAATGAATTACCAGTTTTCAAATAACACTTTTGGAAATAACTGGAAAACTGATTTTGCAACGAAAAGTCACAAGTCATAGCCCCACTGAAAGCAACAAACATTTGCTGCTGATTTCAGTGACTAGTTTCACCATGAAGTTTCAATTTTATTTCTAGGGATCAAAATGTGCTATATCTTTTGTGATGTGCCAAACTAGCACTACAAGTACCTTTGCTGGAACATTGTGTATAAAGAAACTTTCATACCAATATTTTGATGTATCTCTATTAATGGCTCTAAGTGTTCATTGCGGCCACAGAATCTTAGTTAATGCTACTATATCTTTTGCAAACTTATCAGGCAATTCGTGACCAGACAGATCAAGACAGTACATGCGTGCTTTCGTGACCAGACAGATATTACAGTATCATGCTGAGTATATCTCAAGGCATATTTTTACAGGCTTCAAAAATAAACTCATATTAAACATTTTTAAATTGCCTCACTCCTCACAAACAGAAGGAACTGGGAGTCTATTGAACCTTTCTAGATTATTGGAAAGAGATGTGGTTTTAAGACCTAACCAAATAATTTTACAGGGAAATAGAATGTATTAATGTTAATGTTACTCTAGTAAACATTTCTGACATTGACTACATTATGCCTAACAGATCAATAATTTTCAGCTACTTAATTATCTGGGTGACTGCATTTACCAATTCAAACATAAATAAATGTCTTACCTGATCAAATACCTTATAGAGGTTGAGAGAATTGCTTCAAAGACTAGTGTTTTAGTCTTTAGAAGTCACAATGTTTCCTACAGCACTGACTACTTGACATTTTTTATGTAAACTGATTTCATCTTTTAAGCATTGCAATTTCAGAAGTGACATTAAGGAGCAGTTAGCTGTACCATAAGAGAATCACTCAAATGGTGCTATATCCAGGCTTATTTCCAAATTCTCTTGAAGAGAATTTAAAAACACAGCAAAGATGTAGAAGCTGGATAAGCATAAAAGTCAGGGCTACCGCTGCAGGTGAAAATTCTATGGTGTCATTCTAAAGAAACTGGAATATGACAAATTAAACCAAGCAAATAGGCAAAAAACCCCACCAAGTTTGCATTTTCAGTAATACAAAGAAATTTTTGGCAAAGCTTTTGCTATGCTTTGTTTCCAACCAATTAAGGCAACTTACATATCTACAGAAATAGAGGAAACTTGCTTTAGGGATATTTAAAATCTTATTACAGGTCTAGATCTTTGTTTTATAAGTGATCCTATGAGAAAATAATCCCAAACTCAAGGAGTTCCTAACTTTTTTTGGTGTTTAAGTACAGAAGGAGACTACAGAGACTGCCATCACAGCAAGGCTATAAAAAGCAAGACTCTCTTGGCATTCAGAAGTAACTGGTTTCCATCCTTGCCTTTTCGCCTTATTAAAGAAATCCATTTTACATTCAAATCTTACGGTAAAGCTAACCAAAGCACTACACTGTTTGTTTAAAAAGGCATGGAATGCAATGGTCCAATTTGTAAGATCCTTTTAGAAAATGAAAACCAATAAAGTCTCACCAGGAGATGTTATTTTTATAAAAAATTTAGAGTAGAGGAATTCCCTTGATGCTGCCATATTTGCAAAATCAAATGATACGCTGTACTTCAAGCATTACTTTCTTCTGGATGTTTGCTGAACTTAGTAGAAATACCAGGCACAAAGTACATAGAAAAGAATAAAATTTCAGGATTTATTAATCTCTTCACTATATCTTGCAGAAAAGCTACAATTCCACTGCTGATATCTAACCATCACATTCTAGCTCATGTTCCATTAGAAATGCTCACACTTTGAGGCACTGTCTGAAAAAATAGTAAGCCATGACATCCAGAAATATTTTTTTTTTAATGCTATTTCTGAGATTGTGGTCAGACTGCTCTGCCTCCTTTTGGAGTCTGTTTTGAAAAGGCAAAGATTGGAAATGGTTCAGAGAAGAGTTACCAGAATGATCTGCAGTCTGGTCTGGGAAACATGTTAGGAAACACCAAAGAACATTCAGTTAATTTATTTATCAAAAAAGTAGTTAAAAATTGAACTGTAATAAGATCCAGTGCCTAGAAGATGAATTACTGTACATGGAGGGCACAAAGCATTGAAGGAGTACTTCAAAGAGACTGAATTTTTTTTTGCTAAAGGCAATGGTCTCCTGACTACAAAAAGGTATGGTAAAATGCTTTTGTTTGATATTTAGAGCAAAGGAGTAAAGCCTAAACTGAAAATATTTGTTTGACATGTACCACATAAAGGACCCAACTTCTAACTGGAGTGGAGAAACTGGTATGAAGAAAAAGTATCTTAAACTGAAAGACTTTAATAAGCTTGCTAGCCAGGGCTTCAAGAGCGCAGACTTTTGCCTCTTCAGGGATCTGCTTGATAGAGTACTGTGGGATAAAGCCCTGGAGGGAAGAGGGGCCCAAGAAAGCTGGTTAATATTCAAAGATCACCCCCTCCAAGCTCAGGAGTGATGCATCCCAACAATGAGGAAGCCAGGAAAAAAGGCCAGGAGGGCTGCACATATGAACAAGGAGCACCTGTAGAAACTCAGACTCAAAAAGGAAGCCTTACAGAAGGTGGAAGTAAGAACAGGTAGATTGCGAAGAATGCAGAGAGATTGTTTGAGCAGCCAGGGATCAAGTTAGGAAAGCTAAAGGCCAGATAGAATTAAATCTGGCCAGGTATGTCAAGGGCAACAAGGCAAGCTTCAACAGGTGTGTTGGTGACAAAAGCAAGACAAAGGAAAATGTGGGTTCTCTCTGGAAGAAAATGGGAGACCTGGTCACCCAGGACATAGACAAGGCTGAGGTACTGGACAAGGGCAGAGCAACTGACATGACACGTGCAAAGAATCTGACACTGTCCTACATTACAGTCTTGTCTCTAACTTGGAGAGACATGGATTTGATGGATGGACCACTCAGTGGATAAGGAATTGGCTGCATGGCCATACTCAAAGGGTTCCTATCAGTGGCTTAACGTCCAAGTGGAAACCAATGATGAGTGGTGTTCCTCAGGGGTCAGTACTGGGACCAGTGCTATTTAACATCTTTGTTGGTGACATGGACAGTGGGACTGAGTGCACCCTCAGCATGTTGACCAAGCTGTGTGGTGCAATCAACACACTGGAGGGAAGGATTGCCATCCAGATGCCTGGAGTACTGCATCCAGCTCTGGAACCCTGAACATAGGAAGGACATCAGCCTGCTGGAGCAGGTCCAGAGGAGGGTCATGAAGATGATCAGATGGCTGGAGCACCTGTCCTATGAGAAAAAAAAAGGCTGTGAGGTTGTTCAGCCTGGAGAAGAGAAGGCAGACCTTAGTGCAGCCTTTCAATACTTAAAGTGGGCTTATAAGAAATATGTGTAAAGACTTTTTAGTAGTGCCTGTTGCAATAAGACAAGGGGTATGGTTTTTAAACTAAAAGAGTGTAAATTCAGACTAGACATAAGGGACAGATATTTATAATGAAGGTGGTGAAACACTGGAAGAGGTTGCCCAGAGAGGTGAGGCATCTACGCCCCACCCCTGGAAAATTCAAGGTCACGTTGGTTAGGTCTCCGAGCAACCTAGTGTAATTGAAGATGTCCCTGCTAACTGCAGGGGCGTTGTACTTACAGGACTGTAAAAGTCCCTTCCAACCCAAACCATTCTATGATCCTATGATCTATAATAAACACCCTAACATGCAGACAACCTGGAAGCTAGGAGGAAAGTAAAAGAATTTTAACACCTTCTTGTCCCTTTTAAAATTAGAAAGCCCAGAATTCTGAAGAGTTTTACTGAGTTGTTGTTGTACCAAAGGGCACTTCTGAAACCTCTCATTCTCCCCTTCCTTGTCGTCCCACCTTCAGGAAAAGCTAATAAATGAGTCACTGAAGTTTCTTAGCTAGGCTGAATGTGAAATAGTTTTTTTTTCCCTGGGAATTTCCACAGACATGTTTTTTTTCCCATTATGCGATATAACCAAACCCACAGAATTTTGAAATATTATGTGACATGAACACAAACCAATATTTATTTCACTCAACAAAGATAAGAACAGAATATCTGTTGTAATGTTTACTTTTTAAGTTGAAAGAAAATACCTTATGTTTAACTTTAGTTGAAAAAGAATTTGTATGAAAAGATAAACTGAAAAATGTAGTTTAAAATGCCTCATGTAGCTATTTCCCTGAAGGAAACTGACTTATTAATTCAAGATTAAATATTTATTTGGAGGATCTGATAAATTTTGTTCTAGAAATATCTAGGTAAGATTTTTCTGACTTGGTTAACAGCTTCTCCACTGGCTGCAGATTCATTGACAGGGAGCTATGACCACTGAGAACAAGTCAATCTTTTAAAAATACATGTGTTTGAATTTGTTTTATACGAACCCTATGGGCATTAATATAACAACACTTCTGACTTTTTTTTTCTTACTCGGGAAAAGTAAATCCACTTCCCAATGCCTGGCCAGGGCAGCTCTGTGAATTGAACAAGGAAAAGAGAAATATATTAAGTTTCTCTTTGTGAAACTTCAGTGGTTGGAGCAGACCTTGTATGTTACCTTTTTTAGTAAAAAGGACATGTATTTTTGGAAGTTATATATAAAATGTAACCTTTTATCTTTCTTTGGTCTCTTTCCTATATATGGAATGTAGATCTGTTGAGCATTATTTATAATCAGAATTTTAAGAGCAGCCTGTTTTAGGTTTTTTTGTGTGTTGTAAGAGAGATATCCAAAAGGATCCCTTAAAGAGCTAAAACTCTGCAGGTATTTCACACTTTGCTTTGCTTCATTTGATTGATATACCTGGCTTAAATAGCCACATCACCAGTAAGGATAAGGAAACCAGAATCTACTTTAAATAGAAGGATATTATCAGTCTTTTTCAAAGGAATTTCTACTGTTTCACCTTTTAGCTACCAGCTGATCTATGATTTGTTTTACTGAGAACTGTGATTCTTAACATTTGCCTGAGATGCTGCTATCTGTCTATTTATTTATCTATCTATTTAACTATCTCACAGTATCGGATATCGGTAAGGAGTATCAATTTCTTTTGAGGCTAACATTCAAGTACAAATGCAAATGGATTGTTTGCTGGTGTCATCATTAGTACTTATAGCAGTCTGAATTACTGTGCTTATTGAAATGTAGCAGTAGCTACTGTGTCAGGCAAATGAAAATAATAACTTTTGCATGCTGTAAACTGAGAAGACGTTGGATGTTCAAACATACATATGCTATTCAGGGAGTAATGCTCTACAATTTTAGGTGAAAAATAGGTGAAAACGGAGGTATGATTGACATGGAAGAGTGCAGCTTCAGTCATTGCGCCTTTGACAACTGAAAGGACAATCATGTTTCTCAACGCAGAACAATCCGCCTTTTTATTACAGTAGGGGAAAGAGACAGAACAAGTTGGCACATTGCTCAATAAAAGTTCTCCTGACACAACTGCTTTGTTCCTTTCTGAACGATGTCTTGGAGTCACTGCATAATTGTTTGTGCTGTCTTCTGGAGTTTTGGGTACTGAATAGCTTCACTACTATAAATGATTTGTGTATTGGTGTTAAAAGGTTTCAACTAAAATGTATTTATTGCAGGTGAAATGAAAACAGGAGATCAGGCATTTGGGTAGACTGTATTGTTAGGTACCACCTAGATTTATAAGTAAATAGTCTGGAAGGAGACTTATGAGGTGCTATGGCTCTTGTGCTCTTCTCAAAGTGTGTATTAGTTGTCTGAGCAGCTCAGATTCCCCCTGTAAAGTAACATATCCACAATACAAGTGTTGTGCATCCAGTTCAAACCAATTAATTTAATATATTTTCTGAGTCAAGGGGAATGAAATTTATTAAAATAGGTGCTGAAAGTGTTATAATGTCTAATACAAAGTCTAGCCTTTGAACACTCAAATGTTTGAAAATTCATACAAAGTTACATCTAAATTCCATATATATGCATGTATGCAAATTCAGCATCTTGTTCTTGGGCAAACTGAGATTGGTATGCACATTTTGCAAAACTCAGTTCTGTGCTTTTCTGGTTTTTAAACTTCAGCTCCCCAGGAGTGTATTTTCCTTGACAGAAAGTCAGCAAGCTGTGAGGTAGAGTCTATTTTATGAGAGCAATATGGCTTCACTTTGGAGAAGCATTCCCCAGATTTTAAGGACCTGTCAAAAGGAATTCACTTCATTACTGATTAACGTTAGATTCAGAACTAAAGCCACATAAAGTAATTCCAGGAAATAAAAAAAAAAATCCACAGCAAAACAACAGTACTCCTGTCTTTCATTTTGGACAACACTGTGGCAACAAACCGTATTGCTTCTGTTTTGCTATGGGAATTTAGGCTCTTTCAAGAATTTGCAATTTTTTGGCTAGATTGATTGTATTGCTTGAGATTTAGTAT
>JAOXJK010000012.1:131166858-131182147 GCA_025774025.1 Xenus cinereus
TGCTTCAGCAGGGGAGTTGGACTAGATGATCTCTACGGTCCCTTCCAACTCTAAAAATTCAGTGAAATTCAGTGAAACTTGAGCCCTGTTCATTCAGCTTGAACCCTTTTTCTGGAAGTACTCAAAGCAGCCCCATCACAAACTAATCTTCAAGTGTTCTGCATATTTCAACAAGAAAGCTTAAAACACTTGCTGAACAAAACCTTTTAACGGAAAAGGGAAGAAAAAAATAACGTCCCTTTTTAACAGAACAGCTGACTGATATTTTCACTCAATTCTTCCTCAGATTGAGTTACAATACTAACATTTTAGATGTGGGCCTTCTTATACATAGACAAGCTGCAAAAGGAGAAGGGATAGCAGTTTGGATTACTTTGATTCCTTTCCCCTCCTCAAAATCTAAGACCAAAGCAAATACGGAGCTGTTATGGCTTGGTTTTTTTTTAATATTTAATCAAAGTAGCAGTATTATATAGAATTTTATAAAAATTCATGAAAGATAACTTTAAGAGAAAAGATAATAAAATGAATCACAATCTAACAAATATTGTCATTACCAAGAACGTACATTGTATTTATGTTTAGTCATACAGATTGAAATTTTTATGCTAACAGAAAATAAAATAACTGTAAAACATTGGGAGATGATTCAGAAAGTGGTGGTCATAGAGTCAGCTTAGTTATAAAACAATTATGTACATATCATGGTATTGGCAGCAGAAAAAAATATTTAATGTATATATATCAACAATATTTATGCTACTCATAATGCCTGGTTATTTTATATTTTTCCTTCTGGTAATAATAAAAGAAGGTGTTTTATGCTCCTGTGACATTCAGACTTACCTTATTTCATCAAAATACCTTCTTTCTCAAAGCCTTCTTATTCTCTAAATTTATTTTAGAGAATAAAACCTATTTATTTAGTTTTTCCTCATGAAAGGCTTTGTCACTGGTTGGTGTTCTTTGAAGTACACTTTTCTTTTTAAATCTAAATATGTATTCTTTTTCTTCAATGCCTGAGTATTAAAGTTTGGGAGCCTGATGCCAGCCATTCAGGAGCCCTCTCAGTGCTTTCCCAGATACAAAAGAAGAGAAATTCTGTGAGTAAGCTTAGCTTTTCTGTTGCTCTGCACTCTGCTTAGTAGTTTTTCTAGAGCAGGAAACTATAAAATTTCAAGTAATATAACTAAGGCAAACAGGAGAATTTCATAGAACCTCGGCCTACTAGATGGCAGAGTAATTTCTCTGTTAGGAGAATACTTGAGCAACCCACATAAATAAAACAGCTAATGATGTTTTGCCCTATCTATTGAGTCAATGTCCAACCTGCAACAGCAGTCTTGTCTTCCTCTCTCCCCCCTCCCCTCCCCCTTCACAATATATGTTGTGCTTTGTATTGAAACTTCTGTCACTAGCCATTATATTCTCCATGGGAAGCAATTGCTGTCACAATGATAAGTTGTAATTCCTGGAAATTCTTGGAAATTCCTGGAAAAATTCCAGTGCATGGGTGTGCGCTATTTTGAAAGTTAGCTACAGTAAGGCAGGGTAAGTGGTTATGGTCAGTAAGAGAGAAGTATGTCCCTAAAGCATAGGTAGTACCAGTGTTTTCCCCTGCTTGCAGTGTTTTACAGGGCATGGTTATCCAATGCTAGGTATGTCTTAAGTACATTAACTGTCTATTGTGAATCTGAAGATTTACAAGTCATATTTGAGTACATATTTACAATTTATTTATGTAGAGAGAGCTACAAGCTATAGAAATTTTCATTGAACAGAACCAGGGTTTTCAAAGAGGTTTCTGTTTTTTTCTAACACCACTGAAAGGTAATGAGATAACTTGCAATCTGTTGGAAACCCCAAGTCTGTTTTCAACTCTAGCAATGGACAGCATTACTTGCTAGCTATAGTGAATGTTATATGGCAGAAAGAGCTTGCTTTTCCTATTTTCAAGCAACACTTCCATCCTACTGGAAGTTCAGGGCAATTCTGTCACATGTTTATAAATCTCTTCTTACTTGTATCCTATAGAATAATCAGAATTTTTGCAAGTGGGCTGATTCTGTGCTACATTATTAGATTAAAGAAGATAAAATTTGCTTCCTCCTCACCCATCCCTTTACCTTCTTTTCACATATTGTCGTAGTTTTATTCACCTTGTAAAGGAAACACCAGAAGTTTTAAGAGAATCTATGTATGTTCTATTCATAGGCAAGGGATTGAATGTATTATCATATTGTCCACAGAAATATAAATCTGGATAGAATGTCCTAGTTTGGTTAAAACAGCCTGTTATTGTTTTCTTAGCATATTTGAAATGCAAGAAAAGAATTTTCCTCGTAACTTGCATTTTTGAGTGCCATAAATGCCATAAATATTCCACAAAGGAATTGCAATGAAAATATTACTCTGCTTTCTTTGCTCCTTAATACTGTTTTAAGTGGGTTTTATGCCTTACTGCTTTTATTGGTACTGAGTTTCATTATTCTATACTTCACCTTTCATCTCAGTAGTTTGACCTTGCAGACAAAGTGTACTCTCAATTAGATTTTTCTGGCTTTCAGTCTTATACAGATGATCAAAACTGTGTATGTTTATCTCTGCCTTCTTAACAGCTCATGAAATCTGTTTGCATTAAAGCTCTGGCTACTTAGTGAATTTTGGTAGTTTAGCAGTTTACCATATGGCTACTCACTGCAGTAATTGTCTGTGTAACAGTATGCACAACAGCAGTTATCACAGCTGAATTCAAGTGCCTCAACTTCTTAAACTGTGATAATGTAGTTATAAATTTGAGCTATTGTTCTAAATCCAGGAGAGGCTTAGGGTCTACTCTTTGAGTCTGATTCTTGAAGAGGAAAACCAAAACAAAATATGTACCTCCAAGGATGCAAACAGCACGACAGCTTTCTTTTTCTCTGTTTTTAGTTTGTAAATCAGAATAATTTAGATGCTTCTGCCTTACAAATAGGCAAATGTAATGGAGTGAATAATTTACTTTGGGTCATTTGATTAAAAATAGCATCTTGGTCTGGAAAGGATCTTTTGGGCTACAGCCTTCCTCTAGTACTCTTTTGACGTAAATAAAGCAGAATAAATTCCTAGGTTTTAATTACTTTTTTTTTTTTTTAACAAAAAGATTTGGTAGCTAATAAAGTTTTCTAAGATTATAAGAAAAATAAAAGTAGGTTAAGAGTTTCTGCACTTATGTACATTTATTTCTGTAGATAAGAGCAACAAAGAACAATAAATAATAAGAAATCAAATCTATATGTGCATATGAAAAAAAACCAGCCCCAAGACAAGAATTTATGGAAAAACCCCAAACTTTATCTTAAAGACTGACAACCTGCCATAAATTTACTTGGTAGGCCAAAAGATGACTAAATATTTATCTGTCCTTCTAACTGGTAAATTGGTGTTACCCAGATGGTTGCTGTCAGTTTTAGTTTGATTGCCCAGCAAAGTTTAAAAAATGTAGTAAAAACTATAAACACATTACAATGACCTGTGTTTTCTATAGTTTCTGTTTGTTATCTGCAGCTGTTTTCATGCCTTGGAGTATTTCTATTCAACAATGACTGTAGATGCTACACTACCTACATTACTTTTATTTCTGTAGTGGTGACCATTTTATAACAGATAGGCTTTGATCTTTGCTTTTTTGTCTCTATCTCCTTTCCCATTTACAATGACAGACATTGTAGTCTGAGCTAACCCACTCATTGTGACACTGTAATCAATTAATCCCCTTAGCCTTCCTGTCCACCTTCCCGTTGGTTAATTTGTAAGCATGCAGTAGGTCAAAAAGTTCTGACCGCAAACTTGTTCAGTAGTCCATTCGCTATTTTAGACCACTTGTGAAAAATAAGCCCCCTGAAAAATGTCAAAAGGCTCCATACTTAATACACTTATTAAAAGCAAATATTTGAATATGTAGATATGCTTGATTCCAGCTAGCAAAAGCTGCATGGAATATTAAGGTATAGGCACACAAACAGTGTGGTGGACAATAAATAGTTGCATAATATCTCTTTTGTTAATATTTGCTCAGAGAAGTGGGACCAACATTTTCCACAGTTCTATGTTGTTTTCACTCTTTGGTGTATGTGCATATATATTTAAAAGATAAAGGATTTGTAGACCCTCCATCAGCTGTAAAGGTTTGACTTGAAGCTGCATTGACAAGAAACGGAAAAGGATTCCTAAGATAATCTGGGTCAGGATGATCCAAGTATACTTGTATGAATGGCAGGGGTTTATATAATACCATTTGCTGTTTCAGACTTGCTCTCCACCTCTGAAAAATGGTTTGAAATGCATTCTTCCATGGAATTAGAGGAGAATATAAAAAATGTTATTTGTATGGAAGTATTTAAAAATACATTGATTTGGGGATGCTTGTAGTGAAACTTAAGTGTATTTTTTTTTCTTTCTTTTCCTCAAAGAAAGAATTTCTTTGTGATCAAGGTGAAGCTGGCATATTCTATCACATACTTATATTCAGAGATGTAAAGGTCAGAGGGAGAATTATGACCACCCAATCCCCCTTTTTAAGAGCGCAGCAGCAAGGTAAATAAGACCTAGAAATGTGAGGTTAAATTTTGAACAGGATTTTCACTGGGAGGGTGTACCTGGGTCACCCAGGTATAAAAGGCTACCTGAGCATGTTGCCAGGGGAGTCAAACTTGCTTTTTAATTTGTCGGTGGTTATGGAAATTGGTGTGCCTTAATCCTCTACCTAATAAACAATGTAGACTCGGCAAAATATTCAGTAAAATTTTTGGAAATATAACCTTGCATCAAAAAAATTGACAAGTATTTTGACAAAAGGTTCTTTAATTTGTTTTGGATATATGTTTTAGCATGGCATTTAGCATGTTCCTCCATTCCAATAATTACCTTTCATGAAAAAGAAAGTGTACTTATGTCAAGATTGATTTTTTTAATATATTTTATCTCCTTTTGATAACTTAATCCACATTCTTACAACGTTTTTAGCCATGGCCAGCCAGACATTCTTTTCCAAAGTCCTCTGATACCAAGGAACAGATCAGAGCCAATAATTCTGAAAAGCTCTCCTGCTTGGAGCTTCTACTATCATTTTGTTGGGAAGCATAAACAAGGAAGCCATAATTATATGGCTTATAATTATGTTAATGATATCCTTATAAAGACAGCATCAGGTGTCAGAAATTTCACAAAAGTATTGATCTGCTTAAGCTACCAAAATAATATCCAGAGCTAACCAAGCTTAATATTTTCCATTCATCTTCTTAGCTATGACCTCAGCAGACCTACCTGTTATTTGTTATGCCATGTTGCTTGGAATGACAAGTTGCTGATACTGGAATTAAAACTTTTTAAAACAGGGTTTGCAGTGAAGGCCAAAATTCAAGAAACAATTTGGACTTACTTTTTTGAGAAACTACCTTCTGACAGCTCTCTGCCAGTTATATATAACATGCTGTCATTCTGTTATGTTCAATATTAGTTCATCTAGGCAATATGTGTTAAATCAATGTTAACCTGAAATGTCAGCTCACTTCATTTTAAAGTTCTCGGGCTACTTTAATCAGTTTCAGCAGCATGGTTCAAGGAGACTTGACTGATGTTTCAAACCACTGAATTGTTCAGGTTTGCATTTAAATATAGCCCTTTCTCCATTTTGGCTTGACTGCTTAAAATGTTGTTTATAACTTGTAGATGCACTCCACTGTGTATATAACTTGTGAAAAAAAAAAAAAGCAACCAGCAAGTGTTTAGATTTCATCACCTTAACCTGTCTGTTTAAGATTAAATTTATATTATTAAAAGAGTGCTCCTGGGCTTCATCATTGTTAAAATACAGCCTCATACTCCTGATTAACAGAAGCAGACTGGCATAAAGTGTGGACTGTGACTCAGTCACTTGGTATTATCAAGGCAATTCAAATCAGTTGGTATTAAAGAACATCCCTCAGCTGGTATTCAAAGGGGTTTTCTCCTGATTTTTTTACTTGTAAATGTGTAAGCAACTGGCGACTGCACAAGCATTGACCTTGACCAAACTTGTAGTGTTCATCACTTAAGAGATCTATTGCTCTGTCATCAATTGCCATTATCAACTACCAATTAAATACTCTTCTCTTTTCTTTTCACAATTCCTACTGTTACAACTTTTTCTTCTTTTTGCGGTGGCACTTGGCCAGCACTAGAAAACACAGAGCTTTATTTCAGCTTATGTGACAGTCCATGGTAACTCACACTACAAATGGCAGCAAACTGCGAAAAGCAGGCCCACATTAAGTACTTGGGAAAAGAGGATCTTAGTACTGTAAGAAACCTTTGTCCAGTCACCTGTGGTCAAAAGAAGGTCTCTGAGAGAAATCAAAAAATGCTAATTTTCATCTTAAGACTAGAACCACCGTGTGTCCTGGCCCCACTACTGTAGCAGTTAGCATGAGTTAGATGTAGTTAGCAAAGATGTTGGCATGAACTGATGACCTTTAACTGACTTTTTACTATAATGAAAGTAGGCAAAATAAACCTGTTGTTAGCAACAGAGTAGTTCCAGTGCTCTAAAGGAAATATATAGCCAAACACTCAGCCTGTTGAACATTAACATGTCCAAAAGTGACCTGAACAGGAAGATTGGAAGCACCGACAGTGGCAGCAGCAAATCAGAAAACAGTTCAATTTGAGAAGGCATCCTCAGTGAGTTATGGTGTACCCAAAACTATAACTAAGGACACTTACGAATACTGGAGGTGATCACAAAATACAAAAGACCTTGGTGAGGAAACCTATGCATGCACAGGATCCAGGACCATCTCTCTAACCTCCAGGAGGTGCAGAGGGGGATCCACAGGGGGACCCCACAGCCCTGGACCATACACTGCAGCACTAACACCACTGCACTGATCCACCTGACCTTCCTCCTGGCTGCATTGTCTCTCCCACAGACTGGGGAAGTCATGCAATTGGTAAAACTGCAAGTCTGTGATGAAAGTGTTTTGGTATTGAAACCCACTTAGCCACACTATCATTTGGTCTTAATCCTGCTTCACCAGGAAGAAAGTTCTCTCTTTTTATTAAGAAGAAACCATTTTCTAGGACCAGCCTAACCGTGTTTACAACCAGCAGGCACCTCTTTGTTGTCGTGTTAACATTGTCCTCTGACTGAAATACTTCTTTTCCCTGAAAAGAGATAATCTCATTCTCTCTGAATCTTGATGCTAAAACCATATTCTCTGCTAGCACTTGCTTTGCAGGGCCCAAAAGTTTTCCTCTTCTTGTGTAAGAAAAGCACTACATCTCGCTCCTAGGAAGATTCCTGGTACTGATTGCCTGACGGTCTTCCAGTTTGAATAAATCTCTCTGAACATTAGCAACAAAACCATAGTCCTGTATTCCAGTATGCTGTATATTTTTTTTTCTTCTATTTGAAGTATTTGCCGTGATACAGCCTTGGTTTCTTTCATTATTACATCACATAGGCAGTTCAGTGTTGAGCTCTAGGTTTGTAACATGCATCCTTGTTAACCTTTACAGAGACGTATCTTTTATTTTGCACTATTAGATTTCACCTGATTCCCAGCTTTTAATGTCACCTAGTGCTTGCTGATAGTCTGAGCCTTCTATGTTTAGACAGTACTTTCAAACTCTGAGCCATTAACAATTTCTTTTAGCTGGCATTTTCTATGTCAGGGTCACTAATGAAAAGGACCTTAAAGACAAACACTAAGATATGAAAATGATCTCATTCCAATTATCTTTCCTTTGGATCATGTTTCACAACCTTGGCCTTGGCTTGGAATATGAAAGTAACAGAAATGTGGTCGTGATGGCAAATCATGAAAATTGGAACGACAATGTTTTGATATAGTTCTGCATATAATGGTTATCTAAATGGTTATCTGAGTTGGAATTTCTGAACGCAACACTTCAAAAAAGGTTTTCTTGTTGCTTTTCTTGTCTGTATGTTGATATTCAGTCAAATAGCAAATCAAGGGAAGATAACAAGCCCACAGACTTTTTTATACAACTTTATGGACATATAAAAAAAATCTTTTAGAAGAGATGAATAAATCTCCAGATCAGTCAGACTCAATATTCAGTATTTTTTCCTATTCTATGTGAGCAGTTTCACATCTCTTGTCACTAACGTTTTTTTTTTTCTTTATTTTGCTTTCATTTTTAACTAAATCGGTTTCAAAATGTGAAGCCATTTTATTTGAGCAGAGTTGAAACTCTGCTTTCATTTTGTAGGTTTTTTAATAGTAGCAAGCTCTAGGGAAAAAAAGAGAAAAAAGAATAGCCATCTAAAATTGAAAGCTGTTATTAAAGTGGATCATTGTTTTGTGAAAACAAAATTGTTTTGTGAGTGAAGCAATTTTTTTCTGTGTAAAATGGCAACAGTAATTCTCCATTTGTTTTAAGTGTCAGTACAAGTCCATGGAGACAATGACATGTCAAACTGATAGAAAAATAATTTCAACGCAACTATGCTGTGAGACAATACCATCTCAAGACAATGGTAAAAGGACATCAGTAAAAAACCTATGGAAATCCAATAATATGTCAACCTAATGGCATGCTATCATTTAAATACTGCTATTTAAAATCAGGAAAATAAATCAACATCATATTAAGAAACATCATGTAAAAGCTCAATAAAACCCGCTGTTTATTGGCCAGATATATGGTTGATTTCAGCTGGCACAGCTCCACTAACTTACCCTAGCTGAAGAGCAGTTCCTATGTTATCATCCTCTATTAGACATCCTCTGAATAGTAGGAGGTGGAGAAGAGTTCATTTCTGTGAACTAAGTAGATAATTAAGCACAAGTCTTTCATTAGATGTAGACTAAGGAAAGTATTTGGATCCTGCTGAGGGTTAAGCTAGCATTTGTATTTCAGGTCAAACCCAGTTTCTGCAGTAATATCTCTCACGAGCTGTCCTCCAGCAAGATACTGGCTTTGTCTAAATGAAATCTGGAAAAGCCTATTCCACTGAATCCAACTCAGCAGGAAGTTATTATGACAGAATTAAAAACTAATTGCGTAAATAATGTGTCAGTCTAGCCCGCTTTTGACCTGTTTCCTTTTAATGTACACCTAAAATTCCATGTCAGCTTTCTAGAAAAAAAAAAAAAAAAAAGGAAAAATCTCAAATATTTTTATTGTTTTGGAAAGTCACATTCTTCTCCGTGCTCTGCAGGGAGGTCCCTGCACCACAAGGTCTCCCTATGTTAGTATGGAGTCTGTTTACATTTGATGTCAAATAATAGATGCTATGACATGTTTCTGTGGCACTGGTCATCACAGTCCTTCTGTCAGACCGTACAAATTCAGTCTGCTTGAATACAGACTTGTAGGAGGGATTCTTCCTTTCTCATCCCTGATCATGTTTCTGCTTCCCCTTCCCTCTTTCTTTTTAATTGCTTTCTACAGAACTTGATGTTTTGCATCAGATTGTGTTGGAATATGACTTCTAGTTTAACCTTGCTCCTATTATCATCTGGATAAATATAAAATTACTATCTCTCTGTAATTCAAGCCAAATAATGCCTTCATTAACTTTTATAAGGATTTTTTATTAAAGGAACGGTAGAAAACCACTGCACTTGTGAAGTTACAGCTAAAAGAATGAAATTAACACTATTACTTGCTCTTTGTATGAAAAACCTCACACTTAGAGGTCTTCAAATCCAGGACAGAACTAAATTTCATGTGCTTTTTTTTCAAATTTTTCTTGTATAAATTTTTGTGCATTCAGAAAGGGCATAGGGCAATGAGTTGCTGAGCATATTGAACTTTGAAAATCAGTGTTCTGCTAGTTGAGTTAGTTCTTATTTAAGAGTGAACTGAAAACAAGAGCAAGACAATGTGTTTATCATGTGCCCATTTGCTAAAAATAAAATATGATTAGAAAAATTATTTACACCTCTTCCTAAGAAGTAATAAATTTATTATATTATGTGAAAGCTGAAAAAAAAAAAAATCTGAGCCTTCTTGGAAATGGATCAATAATTTTAAAGGTTAACATTCAATTGTTTGCATAGCAACAAAACACAAAATATTGGCAAAGTTTCAAAATCAATATGACCATTGGAAAACAGCTGAAACAGCTACAAGACATACAATTGAGGAAATCACACAGAACCAATTACTCCTACAAGGTTAAATTGCACAACATCAGGAAACTGCAGTTAATGAGCGTCAGAGGCTGCTTGTGAGAAATATCCGTGTAATATTTTTCTCTCTATTTTTAGAATTTTTTTTTTTTACTTAATAATTCCAACAAAACCAATAAAAGTAGAGAAAAGACACTTGGCATCACGGAAATCTAATAATTTTAATAACAGATATCCAAAGGTTATCTATAATTTCCATGATTGAAACATTTGATTAACGTTTTAGTTTGTAACTGCTGTTTTGAAGTAAAGGATAAAAATTTTCCTTAGCAACATAGTGTTTCTTAGCACAAAAGAGGCAGTGGAAATTTTAGAAAAGCAACTATTATGAATCAGTTACTCTTCATTTTGAAGCAGAGTCCAACTCCAGCATTACTTGAAATCTATTTCTTCTAAATTAATATGAAGACCAAGCAGGAATCTGAAAAAGGCTTTATGATACCTTTTGTGTCAGATATTGGTCTCAGGAGTGGGAAAGAAATGAGACATGGATGGCAAGTTAGGAATTTTCTCCACAGGAATATGATCCTGGCTTAGTCTTGTGAGGTACTAGAGCTGGGCAAGGATGTCTGAAAGTGGTGTGTTGCATTAGCACTTTCTATTATGGGAATGGATTGGAGTTTCTTCTTCTGATTGCTGGCACCATTCCCATTGGATTTGAGTTTCCTTGTATTTATTACATCAGTGCATTGCTTTCACATTCAATAATTAACCTTGCTAGCTAATATCTGTTATAAAGTTTTCAGCATATGTTTGAAATAATTAATGTTAATTGCTGCATGAACTTTGGGTGATCCACCAGGAACCAGTTAATTCTGAAAATAATATTTTCCATTTAAGCATACAGCCACTAAAATACATTAATCTACTAATCCTTATACCTTTATGTTATTTCTCTTTTCTTCTGCCAGAAAAACAACAGAAAGAGAATTCTCCTGGAATAACCATTGATTTTGATTTTATAGAGGAGAATTCAAGAGAATACATTTTAAAACTTGGGGGCTGTAATTTCCCTAGGGGTAGTGGTTAAATAATGTCCCTGTTTGTGAAAACTAACAAAAACTAATGTTTTGTTCTTTTGAATATGAAGTGCAGTGTTAGTAAGTAGCTGAAAAAAATGGTTGCTTGTACTTCATTTACCACAGTTTAAATACTGTGCATTTCAGGATACATCCCAAAACTTAACTTCTAATGCAAACAACAGGAAAGGACTGAGAAGTACTGAAACCATGGTTAGGTAGTATCGCAGGAAGTCAGAATCAGTCTTTACTGAATTGCTGTGTAGCGGGGTTGGTAAAGTTACCAAGCTCACACCAATAAATACAGAGTCAAGTGCCTTCAGGCTGAAACAAACTTCTGGGTCTTACCTACAATCGCTCTTGTAAAGGGCTGTCTTTCAGCCTCAATCGTCAGCTCTCCCAATGCCGATGGAGAGTCAAGCTTCAGCCTCCATGAAGCTCTCATTCAGCTTCTCTGCTGGGCCATGCCCTCAGAAGCACAAAGGGGAGAGACTAGCTATGAAGCATACTCTGAGGAGAGCACAGCACGCATCCTCTCCCTGTCATGGAGCTTGGAGTCCTCTCTTCTTTTTGGTAGCTGGGAAGCAGCTGTCGTCTGGAGAGCAATTCCAGACTGAGTTTTGTTCTTCAGCCATTGCACAGGACAGAGAGCTAATGGTAAAATTATACCCTCTTCGTCCTTCCAGCTACCTAATTATGAGTCAGAATTATTTCCAAACTGCATAGAAGGATTTTGTGTTTCTTCTTATCTTTTAATGGCTATCTATAGGCTATATTGCCAAGTAATGTGTGTAAGGTGTAAATAACCATAAGTCTAAAGCTCAGGAAAAAACTAACAAATTGCTAGATTAACTTGTAAGATTTGGTTTTTTTAGCAGGCCCTTTCTGAAATTTTATGATAAACTCTGCAGTTAAATGCCCACTGCAGCCACAATGAAATCAGCTGGGAGTAAATGACAGCAGTGTTTACCCACAGCTCTTTTCAGACTTCCAGCTTTTCCTTTACTTGTCAAAGGAAACAACCTTTCTCCAAACCTGCAATTGGCAATTTGTGGTCCACTTCTGTGTTGCCCTGGTGTGACCTTTATAAGCCTAAGGGTTTCAGGAAAAGAACGCAACACCTGCACAGAGCAATTTCTAAATATACCTGCTGGAGTTGACCATAACAATTTCTGGAAATGATTGGTAGCTCAGCCTGGAAGCTAAACTGATAATTAAGTCCAGGCATTGCTACCAAATTCCTTGTTTTGATGACAATTTCCATGCAAATGACCTTTTCTGAATGTATCGTATCTTAAAGCTAAATTAGCTTTTTCATGAAACCAACAGGAAAATGAAGAAAGATTTTAATGTTCTCGGGTTCACAGAATAATTATAGCCAGATAATATGGCAGATATTATCAGTCAGAAATTCACAAGGACAAATTTTTGTATAAAATAAATGAAAATATTTAAAAGTACATTTAGTTCATAAAGAATAAGGATTTAAAAGAATTCTTGTGCTGTATCAATTTATTTCAGTCAGTTCGAATGTGAATTAGACTTTGACAGCCCAAAGTAAAAGTTATCTCAAACACCAGATTTTCAGATAATTTGGGTACAAAATCATAAACCACGTCAATGACATATTTTGGAAAATTGCTGACATATTTTGGAAAAGCAACTGAAGTAAATTGCAGTTATGCAGTGAAACAAAATCAAGGATCTTCAAGGTTTCCTTAAGCTTGGTATATAATGCAGCCATGAAATTCCGTGTGCTCTGGCAACAAAATCTGGTCCATACAGCGTACCATAAGAACAAGACACCATGGTCAAAAATAAGGTGTTTTTTGAAGAATGTTTGGAGGTGTCAAAATCTGGTTTGAATTCATTGAGAAGCCCAAGAGAAGAGAACCATCTGCTATCTGACAAAATGATAGAGAAGCGTGCAGGGCAACTCCGCAAGAGGGCTGGATTTTCAGTAAGATACAGAAGAGGTTGAGGATTTTTTTAATTGTTTTTCTCAACTAGAGAATTATTTTAGATTTGTAAGTCAACCTTAAGGAGAAAAAATAAACATCAAGCACATGTGTAGTGGGCTTTCCTCCCAAACACAGAACTGAACCAAAGCAATGTCAGTGTCTGATGTTGAATGGGCAATGTACTACAGTGTGGGCTGTTTATAATTCAACTGTCCTCGGAAGCTGTGACTTCAGAACAAGAATTCAGTACAATTTCTGTTAAAGAGAAAGGCATCTCTGACTTGGAAGAAAGACTGAATGGGCACTTATTTTACAGCTTCTATAGAAACACAAGGAAGCAACTTGTCTATCTTTGCAGAAGCTGTTTCTTTCCTGAAATCCTTTGGTTCACCTGTAACATATAGTTACACTGAGGTCCAGTTAATTTGGGAATGATGCCTGAAACACCACTATTTTTCTGGTGAGAAATTTGGCAATTATGATCACCAAACTTTTAACAACTTGCTAGAGTGGGCTGGCACCGTTCTTCCACATCCTGGGTTTGCAGCTTCACTCCCAGATGCCAAAAGTTAGAGGAAGAAGGTGAAGGGGTGTGGTACTGTGTGTTAGGAATGGCATATCTAGGATTGCTATCTGGAGTGCTAGTATGAACTCACCCAAAATTAAAGCGCATTTAACATAAACAGTCCAAGTCCAGTGTAAGACCTCAACCAAACACCTCCCAGTTCTACAGAAAATGCAGTACTGAACAGAGTGCTCTCAGTAGATTTTCCTCATCTAGGATACTATTCCTGCCTTTTATCATCTCACATCATGGAAAGGTGATACTTCTTGATGTCTTCCACTGAGAGAAGAAAAAAGGAAAGGATCAAAACATAGCAAAACCTGTAGAGTATTTATGCTTAGGTGTGTCAATAAATATTTGACTTTGATCAT
This sequence comes from Xenus cinereus, assembly GCA_025774025.1. Lineage (NCBI taxonomy): Eukaryota > Metazoa > Chordata > Aves > Charadriiformes > Scolopacidae > Xenus > Xenus cinereus. The sequence continues at coordinate 131,180,956 of JAOXJK010000012.1, forward strand.
ACTACCATCACATGGGCTGGAGGCTGTGTGTAAAGGAGCTCCAGAGCAGAGGGTGTGGGTAGGAGTCCCAGGTGAGGCTCAGCAGGGTATTTAAGCCCAATTTGTGCCCAATTGGCCCTGACAGTGTGTGATTCTCTTATCTGTATTTCTAAAGACCTTCAAGTGGTTCAGATCGTATTCCCATGCAAAGGATGTATATTTTTGTACTGATTATATGGAATAAGTGCAGGGAAGAACAAATGAACAAAGTGAATCTGATTAAATGTCAGAACTGCCATACAGAAGGGTTGCATTTGTTGCTGATGCAGGCAGTAAGTTGCTCTTTTTTCCATCTTCTTTGTAAGGGAAAGTAAATTTGTATAACTGTAAGCTTGTCCACACAAAAAGTGGCTCTATTTCAATGAAAACTCTATGTTAAATCAAATTAGGATATGGTAAAAAAGATCACAAGAAATTGGTGTAAAATAATGTGAAAAGCTATAGTCGTTACCTTAGGATTGATCATACTGCTTCTTAGGCTATTAACTTAAAATTACTTGGTTGATTGCTTGCTGTATTCTCAGTTGTACCCACAGGAATGACTTGCACACATTGAAACAAACAGTTGTGACAATCAAACAAATTACTTCTTCAAGCAGTATGTTCTGCCTGTCTGAAACAAGCGCAATAGAAGTGGATTTGAACTCCCACTTCAGCCACTATAGCTGAAATATAAGCATAGGCCGACCTGCACTTGTGGTTTGAGGGAGGATGTAATAACTACATTGGTTAAGAATCAAAGGAATATTTGCCCTGTGCTTACCCAGGGTTGCTGCAGATTGTGTTGGTCTTACATGAGTCCCTAACCAATCTCAACACCCTCTTCCTGTTTTTCTCCGCTGAGTCTTTTCTGCCCGCCTACCACATACACATCAAATTGATCCCCAAGAAATTACAAATTTCAGGAGTATAAAGTTCTATCTTTCCACGGTAAATAAAAAAAAAAAAAAAAAAGAAAAACAGAATAAAAAACCTAGGGTACCATACCGATGCTTTTTTTTCTTTTCCATTACAATCCAGATGAAGTGACTACCATCAATTCAATCTCAGGGATAGATTCATAGAATCATAGAATGATAGAATGGTTTGGGTTGGAAGGGACCTTAAAGATCATCGAGTTCCAACCCCCCTGCCCTGGGCAGGGACACCTCCC